>WNWK01002103.1:57500-157500 GCA_009830355.1 Cherax destructor
GCAACTTCACTCTAATTGTAACCTTCTCCAGAACATCACTTCATCTGAGATCATTTATCCCCAGGATGACTCGAGTCTGGAACACGTTCGTACAGCATTATGATGTCAACGAGATAAAGTCAGTTGATCAAATGAAAATGCTGGCCCACAGATGGCTCCAACTTCATCCTGTTCCCTACTTGTATGTTTCATAACAATAAAAATCCTTTCAAATGAGCTGATGTAGGTAACAGCTCTTAGCTGCCTGATCGTTAAAGCTCTCGCTTCACATGGCGAGGGTCTGCGTTCGATTCCCAGCGCGGGTAGAAACAATGGGCGTGTTTCTTTACACCAGTTGTCTATGTTCACCCATCAGTAAAATGGGTACCTGGGAGTTAGTCGACTGGTGTGGGTCGCATCCTGAGACAAGGACCTAATTTTCCCGAAATGCTCTGCATAACATAGTAGTATGTCATTGATGTCAGCTAGGCCTGTATATCATGTACATGTACTTGTAGTAAATAATAAATAAATATAGCTTGCCAATAAAGTTCAATAAAGTTAGGGACCCTTAACCTAACCTTGTCAAACCCTGTGTTAAAAAAAAAGAGAGAAAGAAAGAGAGAGAAACAGAGACAGACAGAGAGGTAAGAAAATGAGAAAAAATGGGCTGTTGATAAAGTGAGAGGCAGAGACAGTGCTCAGAAGAGATACTTGAAGAGACAGGGAAGAATAAATAAGAGTAAGAAAAATAAATTTTAAATGCATTTATATATCCCTAAAAGTACATCGACACGCTATGTTATAAAAGTTGCTAAGTGGAGAGTAATCCCACAAAGGATTACCAAACTTTGCCAACTTGTGTTTGACGAGCACAGATAGTTAAGAGCCTTAGTTCATTCTTCAGGATTCCCTCGCTCCTCTAACACCTCAGCATCGAGGACGGTGCTGGTTAACAAGACAACTGCTTGCTGGTTTCCATACGAAACCCTTGTCTCGGGGTTTATAATTGTCATTACTCTCCTTTAATGGAACCCTTTCAACTTTTCGTAGCTTTGCTTCTAGTGACGTAGGTGACGTCCATTAGCCTGGTCATGCGTTGGAAAGACACGCTGCAGAACAAGTTTTATTAACTCAACGTTTCGCTCTGTGTAGAGCCTTATTATGGCATTCAAAAGATACAAAAATAAACACAGACAGAGAGAGACAGACAGACAGACAGACAGACAGACAGACAGACAGACAGACAGACAGACACACTCACACCCACATGAAAGCACCCATGATTCATTTCCAATTTTCACTGTGGTATTTTTTTTCATATTTGCAATCACGCGTTTTTATGTGATTTCCCTGAATCCCTTCGTAGCTATTACCCTGCTCATACTCCAACAGCACATCAAGTCCTAAAACCCATTTGTCTCCATTCGCTCCTAACAAGCTCATGCGTGCTTGCTGGAAGTCCAAGCCCCTCGCAAACAAAACCTTCTTTACCCTCCTCCCTCCAACCTTTCCTAGGCCAACTGTTCCATCCTCTCTACATGTCCGAACCATCTCAACAACCCCTCCTCAGCTCTCTGGATAATAGTTTTGATAATCCTGCACCTCCTCCTAATTTCCAAACTACTAATTCTCTGCATTATATTCACATTACAAATTGACCTCAGACATGACATCTCCACTGCCTCCAGCCTTCCTCTTGTTGCAACATTCACCACCCACGCCTCACACCCATACAAAGGTGTTGGTATAACTATACTCTCATACATTCCCCTCTTTGCTTCCATGGGTAAAGTTCTTTGTCTCCACAGACTCCTCAGTGCACCACTCACCTTTTTTCCCTCGTCAGTTCTATGATTCACCTCATCTTTCATAGACCCATCTGCTGACACGTCTACTCCTAAATATCTGAAAACATTCACCTCTTTCATACTCTCTCCCTCCAATCTGATATCACCTTATTCTTTCCTATATTCACTTTTAATTTCCTTCTTTTACATACCCTACCAAACTCATCCACCAACCTCTGCAACTTTTCTTCAGAATCTCCCAAAAGCACAGTGTCATCAGCAAAGAGCAACTGTGACAACTCCCACTTTGTGTTAGATTCTTTATCTTTAAACCCCACACCTCTTGCCAACACCTGAGCATTCACTTCTCTTACAACCCCATCTATAAATATATTGAACAACCATGGTGACATCACACATCCCTGTCTAAGGCCTACTTTTACTGGGAAATAATCTCCCTCTCGCCTACATGCTGTAACCTGAGCCTCACTATCCTGGTAAAAACTTTTCACCGTTTTCAATTACCTACCTCCTATTCCATACATTTGCAACATCTGCCACATTGCCACCCAATCCACTCTGTCATACGCCTTTTCCAAATCCATAAATGCCACAAAAAATCTCTCTAAATACTGTTCACCTATATGTTTCACTGTAAACACTTGGTCTACACAACCCCTACCCTCCATAAAGCCTCCTTGTTCATCTTCTATCCTACTCTCTATCTTACTCTTAGTTCTTTCAATAATAACTCTACCATACACTCTACCAGGTATACTACACAGACTTATTCCCCTATAATTTTTACACTCTCTTTTGTCCCCTTTGTCTTTATACAAAGGAACTATGCATACCCTCTGCCAATCCCTAGGTACCTTACCCTCTTCCATACATTTAATAAATAAAAAAACAACCACTCCAGAATTTCCACACCTGCGTTATTCCTCCTTGCCCTATACACGAAATCACAGCTTCCCTATCTTCATCAACATTTAACAATTCCTCAAAATATTCCCTCCATCGTCCCGATACCTCTAACTCTGAATTTAATAACTCTCCTCTCCTACTTTTAACTGTCAAATCCATTCGTTCGCTATTCTTCCTCAACTTATTAATCTCACTCCAAAAGTTTGTCTTATTTTCAACAAAATTTGTTGATAACATATCACCTACTCTCTCATTTGCTCTCTTTTTACATTGGTTCATCACTCTCTTCAAGTGCCTGAACTTCTTATATCAAACCTAAGATGGCTAGTTCTGCTGAGACAGAGACTATTAAAACCTAATTCATCACGTACTCGCAGTGTAGTAAATTAATCTTATACGGAACCTAAGGTAAACAATTAAGGAGAAAACAGCTTGTTCGCCTACGCTTCGATTCTTGAAAACTTTCCTGAACACCTAAAATAATTGGAGAGAAAAGAAAACGGAGTGGAGAGGGAGACAATATCAAAGTGGACTAAGGTGCTCCCAGAGAGACCATCTGGATAAGATATACGACTGGCTCCTGAGAGTTCATTCCTTCCCCCAGGTTTTTCTCTTTTATTTTCTCCTTGGCGACGTAATTTTGTGTCCGTCTACACTGACAACCTCACTAAAGCACCTGCTTGCAGCCCATATTTTTTGGGTTATTCTAGGAATTTAACACCACGTATGATAATTGCACTTATATGTACCTGTGCCTAAATTAAGTTACTTACGTTGCTTGTATATCACGTATCATTTCATACGATTAACCTATAAATGATAATCGATTTGAAAAATAACTTTCATCCAGCAAACTTGAATTGCAATAGTAATATTGTGTTGGTAATTTTTTACTGGACAACAGAGAGACAAACTGTCTTCAGGTGTAGGAATTCTGAAGACAAGTACAAATTGACTTCTCTGGTTTCTGACTCACAGGTCGTTGCCTCGACATGTAACTCTCTTGAAACCCACAGATGGACTGTATTTGAGATCCTACTCTATGCTGATATATTAAAATATCATTAGATTGCTATGACTTTCACTTACAGAATATTTAACTGGTTAGAAATAAACAAGAGATATAAGATGGGTCAATAAAACACGTGGGAGTTGGGGTGGGAGTAACACACACACACACACACACATACAGGAGCAATGACTCGACCCCTGCAACCATAACTAGGTGAGTACACACAATGAAGACATAGAACATGTCTAATAATAACAAAAGAGGCTATTAATGTCACTGCAGTTGTCATTAGTAGTTCAGTGATAGTACATAGTAGCTTATAACCGTTACTGAGTCACGAGCTTTGCACGTGACCGTTGGCCGTTACATTCTTGATGACCTAAGCAGTGTCAAAGGTCAGTCTTCGAATATGAACGCCCTTCAGCCCTCCTAGAGTCAGTTACCATCGAGCGGACAGAGAGTAGACAGGTTGACAGGCGTTAGTTACCAACCAAACTCTTCTGTTTATTACCCAATCCATGAGAAGAACCCCACGACAAACATGACACGATAAAGCATCAACAACTACATTTGACTTGCCAGGTAAATGTTCAAAGGTGGGGTTGAACTCTTGGATAGTCAAGGACCATCTGGCTAGTCTTCCAGTAGGTTGTTTTTCTGGAATAAAGGTATCAATGGGGTATGATCTGTCAAGACATGAACAGAGTACTGATATATGATGACTCGGAAGTGCTTTAAATACCATACTATCGCTAAAGCTTCTTGCTCAGTAACTGTATAATTACGTTCAGCCTTAGTAAGGACTCGGCTAGCAAATGCAACTGCGTTGTACATGCTACCGGTCTTTTGTGCAAGGACGGCACCAATGCCAATGGAACTAGCATCAGTGGTCAGGTAGAAAGGCTTTGAAAAATCTGGAAATTTCAAAATTGGAGCAGATGTTAGCTTTTCTTTGAGAATTTGGAATGCTCTTTCTTGACGAAAGGTCTAAACAAATGGAGCATCTTTCTTAAGCAACTCAGTTAGAGGAGCTGCTATGGAAGAAAAATTAGCAATGAATGATCTATAAAAACCTGCTAAGCCCACAAAGGATCTTACGGCATCAGCAGTTTTGGGAGATGGAAAATTTAATACTGCAGTTACTTTACTTTGGTCAGTCGTAACCCCTCTAGGAGTGACTACGTGACCAAGAAACTTGATTTCTGAACTGAAAAATTGACATTTGGACAGTTTGATCTTTAAATTGGCTTCTTCAAGCTTACCAAGTACTACGTCAAGTATTTTTTAAGTGCGTATCTACGTCTTGTGACATGACAATCACATCGTCTAAGTACACCATAAGTGCATTACCTATGAGGCCTCTAAAGATATTGGTCATGAGCCTCTAGAATGTGATAGGTGAGGATCTTAAACCGAAGGCCATACATAGGAAGTGAAAATGACCTGTTGGAGTGGAGAATGCGGTTAGCTCTTGGCTGTCCTCGTGAAGAGGGACTTGCCAAAACCCTTGTAACAAATCTAGGGTCGAGAAAACTTTGTTATCTCCGATGTTATGATGTTATGTAAAAGGTCACCAAGTACAGGAAGTGGGAATCTGGAATTGTTTTCGCAATTAACTTCCTAAAGTCAATCACTGGGCGCGGCTATTAATTGCTACAGGATATTTACACAGTGAGGTGAATATCTCTTGTGTATATATGCTGAAAGTTTACGTTAATCCCTACTTTAGGGTGGTGAACAGGTGACATGCAACCTTAGTGACCCTCGTATAGTTAACATGCTTTAAGCCCCATTAGCTAACTAACCTACTTGCACTAACTGTGTTGACACGTGTAACTGGTTTCAGGGTGGTAACTCATGGTGTTTGTTACAGATGTGGAGTAACACCGGCCTAGAATTGACAGGTAACAGTGTTACATAAATGTCATAGTTCATGTTAATCAGTATCCTAGACTTGCTTTATACAACATATATTTCTATGACTTACTGTTACATCTTTTATTTAGGTATCCCTTGAAAGGGGATGCCTACAGTGGTTGCAGGATTTATTTTTCTATTTTTCTTCATCCAAGGTTACCGTGCCATAACTTGAGAATGCCTCTTCTGATCTGCTTGTAACTTTGTTATTGGGTTGTACAGGAGGAAATTATTTAATATTATAAACGAGATTTGGGTAGAGGCTTCTGTATGATGATTTTAGAACAACTCTTCTAACCGGTTTGAAGCTCTCAACGCTCGTGTAGCGCACACAAAGGAAGCTATGAACTATTAGATATCCTGACCTCACCCGTGTAGCAGGAGTGGAGGTCGTGACCTCACGCGCTATAGTGCGTGAGGTCACGACTCAGGGTAACAAATGAGGGAGCGATGGAATGCAAAACACAACCTCCATTTTTTTTTTTCTCCCTCTTTTTCTTTTTCTCCTCTGTTCCCTCCTGTCTCACTCCCTCCTTTCATCCCTCAGTTCCTTCCCTGCTCCCTCCTTTCCTCCCTTGCTTCCTATCTTCCTACCTTCTCTCCCTCCGTGCTTCATTTCGTCTCAGCCTCACTCCTTCCCTCGAGAACGTAACATCTTGCAAGGAACTACTGAACGTACAGTTGAAGATGAACGACAAGTCATCTATGACTTCCAGACGAGGTGAGAGGAATTCATACAAATTTGGTTTAATTTTGAAAAAATCTAAGTTTCTGTTTAAAGTTCTATTTATTACGAAAGCGTTGACACCAGCCTTGATTTATGACCCCCGTATAACATGGTAATCAATGAAATAAATATTTAGCAGAACTATTTATCGAGCCATTTAACGAACCCTTCCGCGAGTCATTTACTGACCCATTTACATAACTATTTAGTGAATCCTTGAGTGAATTTGTTAATGAGCCGTTTTAAAACTAACTGGGTGTGGGAATCATTTAACGAACTATTTAACGATCTGTTTAGCGAATCTTAGCGTTAACTATTTTATACGCCATTTACTACACCACTTAATGAGTTACTCGACTATTGCAGGTCACATGGGTGACGAAAATGACCTGCTCTTGCATTTATATGTACGTGATCGCCAGTCAGAAAACACACACACACACACACACATATCTTTTACAACAAAAGAAAATACATGGGAAACTCCTGTAATAGTTTTCTTGAAACGTGCAAATTCAAACGTCGGCAGGGAACTTTGTTGATATATTCCCAGATATTCATGAGAGCAAATTAGAGCTCAGAGAAAATTACATTTCTATTTCAAGTAATGTTCATGAGGTCGGCAGAGATAAACAGCATTTGAGCACGTTCAGCCGCTCTCATTAAGGACACACGAAAAAATTAAGCCAAAATGAACAACCACCCCCCAAAAAAAAAAAAAAAAAGCTATCCTGTGCTCTGCTTTGAGCACACTATTTGCCCGAGTGCTCAGAGATCTCAGCCTGTATTTAAAATTCTGCCATTTATCCTCGTCTATGTGTTTTGTGTTTATCATTGTGTGTTTGTCGTTTGAGTTTTTGAAAGTTTGCGTGTGTTTTTGAGTTTTCGTATGTATGTGAAAGTGTGTGTGTGTGTTGTGTGTGTGTGTGTGTGTGTGTGTGTGTGTGTGTGTGTGTGTGTGTGTGTACTCACCTATTTGTGGTTGCAGGGATCGAGTCATAGCTCCTGGCCCCGCCTCTTCACTGATCGCTACTAGGTCCTCTCTCTCCCTGCTCCATGAGCTTTATCAAACCTCGTCTTAAACTAGTATGGTTCCTGCCTCCACTACGTCACTTTCTAGGCTATTCCCTTCCTGCAACTCTATGACTGAAGAATATTTCTAACATCCCTTTGACTCATAGAAGTCTTCACTTCCACTTGTCACCTCTTGTTTCTTGTCCCCTCTCTGGAACATCTTCTCTGCCCACCTTATCTATTCCTCCAAGTATTTTATATGTCGTTATCATGGAGTGAGTTGTTTTGTTAGTTACCATATTTGTCCTAGGCACATGTAATTAGATGTGTATGGTGTGTGTGATGTATTTTGTTATATATATATATATATATAATATATATATATATATATATATATATATATATATTATATATATATTATTATATATATATATATATATATATATATATATATATATATATATATATATATATATGTATGTATAGTGTGTGGGGAAGTAGAGGAAGGGAACACAGTGTTTCAGACATTCCAACACCATCACACACCGACACACAACACACTTCAGATCACACTAACACACACCAACACACACACTCTTAAAGGGTCTCACTTGCAGTAAAGTCAAAAGCACAAGTATGACCTTCTTCGTAAACACTTACGACTCGAGGCCTCGAGGATTTGCTTTATAGCTGGGTAATAAAAAGCTAAGCAACAGCAACCTTACGGTCGAGAACCTCACAATAGGTGAGGCCAAAGTCGACTCTGTGGTAACTACTCTCATGCACGAGACGAATTTAATTTGTCACTGTGTCCAGATGATCTCAGCCTCTCTCTCTCTCTCCTCTCTCTCTCTCTCTCTCTCTCTCTCTTCTCTCTTCTCTCTCTCTCTCTCTCTCTCTCCTCTCTCTCTCTTTTCTCTTTCTTCTTTCTCCTCTCTTTCTTTTTCTTCTTTCTCTCCTTTCTTTCTCTTTCTTTTCTTCTCTTCTTCTCTTCTTCTCTTTCCCTTCTTTTTCTTTTCTTTCTCTCTCTCCCTTCTTTTTCTTCTCTTTCCTGCTGTCAACTACTTTAAACTTTTTGCTCTTCATCATGCAGTGACGAGGGTGCTGATGGTGTGGTCTTGTTGCTGTGATCTTGTCCGTGACCGGGTGCTGGTGTGAGTCTTGTTATTGTGATCTTTGTCTGTGACACTGTGAATGCTGTGGTGTGAGTCTTGTCTGATCTTTGTCTGTGACACGTGGATGCTGGTGGTGGATCTTGTTGCTGTGACCTTATGTGACCCCGTGGATCTGGTGGTGAGTCTTGTTGTGTGATCTTGTCTGGACCGTGGATCTGGTGGTGGATCTTGTTGCTGTGACCTTGTCTGTGGCCCGTGGATACTGGTGGTGTGAGTTTGTTGTGTGATCCTTGTCTGGCACCGTGGATGCTAGTGGGTGAGTCTTACTGGTCCTTGTCGTGACACCGGATGCTGGTGAGTCTTGTGATCATTGTCGTGACACCGTGATGCTGGTGAGCTTGACTGATCTTGTCTGTGACAGATGCTGGTGGTGGAGTCTTGTATTGATCCTTGTCTGTGACACCGTGGTGCTGGTGGTGAGTCTTGTTGTGTGACTGTTACCTCATGCTACGGTCGATCTTTTTGTCTGTTCCGATTCTCTCTCTCTTCCCCTGAGCTGCTCACCATTCTCACCTTCCTAAACATAAATTTTTTTTAGCCTTCATCCACATGCAGTGACCCCGAGGGTGCTGGTGGTGTGCGTCTTGTTGCTGTGACTCTTGTCCGTGACCCCGAGGGTGCTGGTGTGAGTCTTGTTATTGTGATCTTTGTCTGTGACACTGTGAATGCTAGTGGTGTGAGTCTTGTCGTTGTGATCTTTGTCTGTGACACCGTGGATGCTGGTGGTGTGAGTCTTGTTGCTGTGATCCTTGTCTGTGGCACCGTGGATGCTGGTGGTGTGAGTCTTGTTGCTGTGATCCTTGTCTGTGGCACCGTGGATGCTGGTGGTGTGAGTCTTGTTGCTGTGATCCTTGTCTGTGGCACCGTGGATGCTGGTGGTGTGAGTCTTGTTGCTGTGATCCTTGTCTGTGGCACCGTGGATGCTGGTGGTGTGAGTCTTCAGCTCACAAGAATGAAAACGCCAAAATACGAAAATCAATATCCGTCGGATGGTCACACACGAGGCCCTGATCCCTAATTGTCGACAATGACAATTTTGATCAAAGAGAAAGTTATAAAATGTTCATAGAAAACTGAACATTTGAAATATATGAAAGACCGATCACACAACAACGAAAATGAGATCAAAATGGAAAAAAATAACCCAACACGACTCTATTGTGTGATGCAGAGCGTAGTTGTTATACTAATTGCTGAAAATGGTGTTCTGATGAACAAATGAATAGACTATTAAATGTTTTTAAATATATGGTCTTTTAAAAAAAATATTTAAAAGTACACAGAGTAAACATGATAAAAAGTACGTGAAAAAAATGCTAATTTTTCAGTAAAAATCAATGTGTTCTGTGTCACGTGTATTGTGTGTGTGTGTTCTGTGTTGTCTGCTTAACTCTGAGCGTCGTTGGTGCCATAATTTTAAGCTCTTCCGATCTGCGACGGCACTACTACCACACCAGCTGCTCTTTGGCACTACTACCACACCACCTGTTCTGCTGCAACATCACCCCCACACCACCTGTTCTGCTGCAACATCACCTACCACACCACCTGTTCTGCTGCAACCATCACCCCCGTTCCTAAAATTTGGAAAAGAAATTTAAATGTATAACAAAACAAATTCCTGCAATTCAGATTCAATACCTTTATCATAATTTATGATTTCTAAATATCTGATAGATAATTTATCCATGGGTATTAACACAAGTCAAGGCAAGTTCATTAAGGATTACTTTACAACCAGTTATCCAGAAGAACACTGGTGAACTCCGACTTAAACCTCACTAAGAACATCTTAAATTCAGTATTCTACTGCTACGCTCTTCTTAAAATAAAGTAAAAGAGAGTGTGAGTTATTGGGTTATTGACATGCTTATTAACGTAGTCATAATCCAACAATATTTAATAATAATAATAATAATATCTTTATTAATTACAAGTACATGTACAAGGTATACAGACCATAGCTGACATCAATGACATACTACTGTATATAGAAAGCCGCTTGTTATGCTGAGCATTTCGGGCAAATTAGGTCAGTTTTGTCCCAGGATGCGACCCACACCAGTCGACTAACACCCAGGTACCTATTTTAAACTGATGGGTGAACAGGGACAGGGACAGCAGGTGTCTTATGGAAACACGTCCCTAATGAACTCCGGACCTGAGTGTGTGAGCTGAGTGCGCTAGCATCCAGCTAAGGGACACCTACACAGGATTTTCTTTGGATACGTTATCACACATAAAATATTCCTTGACACAAGGTAGTGCACACAAAGTGGTACAGACAAGGTAGTGCACACAAGGTGGTACAGACGAGGTCGTGTACACAAGGTGGTACAGACGAGGTAGTGCACACAAGGTGGTACAGACGAGGTAGTGCACACAAGGTGGTACAGACAAGGTAGTGCACACAAGGTGGTACAGACGAGGTCGTGTACACAAGGTGGTACAGACGAGGTAGTGCACACAAGGTGGTACAGACGAGGTAGTGCACACAAGGTGGTACAGACATGGTAGTGCACACAAGGTGGTACAGACGAGGTAGTGCACACAAGGTGGTACAGACGAGGTAGTGCACACAAGGTGGTACAGACGAGGTAGTGCACACAAGGTGGTACAGACGAGGTAGTGCACACAAGGTGGTACAGACAAGGTAGTGCACACAAGGTGGTACAGACGAGGTAGTGCACACAAGGTGGTACAGACGAGGTAGTGCACACAAGGTGGTACAGACGAGGTAGTGCACACAAGGTGGTACAGACAAGGTGGTGCACACAATGTGGTACATACGAGGTAGTGCACACAAGTGGTACAGACAGGTAGTGCACACAAGGGTACAGACAGTGTGCAACAAGGTGGTCAAAAGGTAGTGCCACAAGGTGGTGCAGACGAGGTAGTGCACACAAGTGGGTACAGACAAGGTGGTGCACACAAGGTGGTACAGACGAGGTAGTGCACACAAGGTGGTAAAGACGAGGTAGTGCACACAAGGTGGTACAGACGAGGTAGTGCACACAAGGTGGTACAGACGAGGTAGTGCACACAAGGTGGTACAGACAAGGTGGTGCACACAAGGTGGTACATACGAGGTAGTGCACACAAGGTGGTACAGACAAGGTAGTGCACACAAGGGGGTACAGACGAGGTAGTGCACACAAGGTGGTACAGACGAGGTAGTGCACACAAGGTGGTGCAGACGAGGTAGTGCACACAAGTGGGTACAGACAAGGTGGTGCACACAAGGTGGTACAGACGAGGTAGTGCACACAAGGTGGTGCAGACGAGGTAGTGCACACAAGTGGGTACAGACAAGGTGGTGCACACAAGGTGGTACAGACGAGGTAGTGCACACAAGGTGGTACAGACGAGGTAGTGCACACAAGGGGTACAGACGAGGTAGTGCACACAAGGTGGTACAGACGAAGTAGTGCACACAAGGTGGTACAGACGAGGTAGTGCACACAAGGTGGTACAGACGAGGTAGTGCACACAAGGTGGTACAGACAAGGTAGTGCACACAAGGTAGTACAGACAAGGTGGTGCACACAAGGTGGTACAGACGAGGTAGTGCACACAAGGTGATACAGACAAGGTAGTGCACACAAGGGGGTACATACGAGGTAGTGCACACAAGGTGGTACAGACGAGGTAGTGCACACAAGGTGGTACAGACAAGGTGGTGCACACAAGGTGGTACAGACAAGGTAGTGCACACATGGGGGTACATACGAGGTAGTGCACACAAGGTGGTACAGACGAGGTAGTGCACACAAGGTGGTACAGACAAGGTGGTGCACACAAGGTGGTACAGACGAGGTAGTGCACACAAGTGGGTACAGACGAGGTAGTGCACACAAGTGGGTACAGACAAGTTGGTGCACACAAGGGTGTACAGACGAGGTAGTGCACACAAGGGTGGGTACAGACAAGGTGGTGCACACAAGGTGGTACAGACAAGGTGGTGCACACAAGGTGGTACAGACAAGGTAGTGCACACAAGGTGGTACAGACAAGGTGGTGCACACAAGGTGGTACAGACGAGGTAGTGCACACAAGGTGGTACAGACAAGGTAGTGCACACAAGGGTACATACGAGGTAGTGCACACAAGGTGGTACAGACGCGGTAGTGCACACAAGGTGGTGCAGACAAGGTGGTGCACACAAGGTGGTACAGACGAGGTAGTGCACACAAGGTGGTACAGACAAGGTGGTGCACACAAGGTGGTACAGACGAGGTGGTGCACACAAGGGTTTACAGACGTATGAGTGACCTTTATATGGAATATCGTCACACTGACAACGCTAATACGCAAAGCCCATCGCATCAATCATGCTCTTTTATTCTTCACGCTGTGGGTGACAGAGAATTATGATCTGAAGGTTAGCTTCTTTTTATTGATTTTGATCTTGTCATTGTCGTGTGCTCATTATTTTCAAAAAAAATGTGGAGCAGATGTTTAATTGTTTTAATATTTAAGCACTTCCTTTTTTATCAAAATCTTTATTTGCTTTAAACTAAGGGACTGACCACCTTCCATCAAGGTTAGTTAACTGACCACCTTCTGTCAAGGTTGAGGGACTGACAACCTCTCAGCTTCTACTCCTGGGCAGTGAAACACTTCAGCAGTAAAGACACTCAAGGATTACACATATATCTTGTCAGAGTTGTATGCTATTTTAACCGTTAGGGATCACAGTCTAGACCAGAGTTACTCAACTACTATGAGCAAGGGTCCACTTGGACAAGTACCAATGTATGCAAAGGTCCGGATATACTTTTCACACGCAATCAGGGTCCAGGGTCTCCAGACTTCCCAGCCCATATGCGGCTAAACTCTTTTTCCAAAATGCCAAAAAAGTCAACTTCATTGCACAGGTGATAATTGCCAATATGAATTACCATTGAATGGAAGAAAATATCACTATTTAGCTACTTAGCTATGCTAGAATACTGTATTCCATTCAGTGTATGTATTCCATTCAGATGGAATAATGTATTAATCCCGCTCTGGTCTAGACAGTGACCAGCCGAGATATTGCTGTTCAATGTTAACATTATTTACCCTGTGTCCTCCTTTCCACTGGGATGTACTCGTTCTTTTAAACATTTTATGGCACCTACTGTTTGTGAAAACATTTTTTTTTCATCAATTAGGAAACACAGTTTTGCGCTAATCAACCAACGGTGTGATGGTGCTAGTCAGCTTTTTTTTTCTGCAGTAAAGGGAAGCTAGGTGCGGAGGATACCTTTACTAACGACAAAGTTTCGGTCACACAGTGGGCTTTATCAGGCCACTAGAGAATGTAAGAGGAGCACACACAGTATTCATGTACAGACACAGGAAGGTGAAGTGCGTGGGAGTATGTCGGGACAAGGGAGCACCACAGGATGTTCACTGTGTATACTGCAGGTTGGAGAATGTACACTACAGTGTGTACACTGCGTCCACTGCAGAATAGACAATGTACACTGTACGGCGTACAGTGAGGAACTTTATTGAGAAGTTTCGCCTGTGGAACAACACATTTCTTGAGTCAGTAAAAGAGGGAGATGCACAGCAAGTACAATTATACAAGAGTTGTCAAATGAGCGGCCGTGTCCGTAAAATGAGCGGCCGTGTCCGTAAAATGAGCGGCCGTGTCCGTAAAATGACTGTGTGGTGAACTACGAGACAAGTGGAGGTGCGAGAGACCTATACCCTTCCTGGCCATGACCTGTTTGTCTTCCGGAGGACCGGAAAACAGCCACCAGTGACCCTATCTCGCAATTTATCCCTACAATGACCTCAGTGAACGAACGGATGGACTATGACCAGAGACCTGGTTAGGAGGAGGGTGAGGGAAGTAAAGAAGGCTAGGGAAGGATGGAAATTTGTGAAAGTGCGGGGGATGAGGAGGAAGAGAGGGATCTACGATAAGTGGCCCAAGCACTTGATTTTTACTTGGTAGTTAGAGTGTGGGTTTTACATTTTACATGATCATTAAATCTAAGTAGTGTGCATACCGCACTGTCCATCACTAGTACACATGTATACAGGAAAGGTGTTTACTTGCATACCCCAATGTAAATAAGTCACTGACTTTTTTTGGGTTATCGTAGGTTCTCTATACATATGCTGCAATGTATGATAATCTATGTAACTGTATTTGTGTATACCTGAATAAACTTACTTACCAGTGCGGTGGGCATACTATTTTTTCATGGAATAGTTTCTTGTTGTGGCAGATAGCAGCTCAGGAGGGTTTTGGGCGCAAGTTGGACGCGCAGAAGTTCTTCCATCAGCTGGCTCAGGGTCCTGCCTCATGGTGTTGACGTGTTCAGGTGTTCGTGGGTGTCAGGGTAGTGGTGGATTTATCTGTTTTTAACCTTGACTGGTTCAGACCTTACTGACCCCGGCCACTCGCATGAACTATGCTGGTATAAATTTGCTTGTTGTGCTTCCCTGTGTATTGCACACACACACACACACACACATAATATATATATATATATATATATATATATATATATATATATATATATATATATATATATATATATATATATATATATAGTATACTATATATATAATTAAAGTTCCTGCACTTTATTTTTATACGAGTATAAATTGTGTATGTATTATCTCAGACCTCTCATGACTGGGATATATACATCTCCCAGTTTATAGATCTGGTCTTGGTTGGTCAGCCTTGAAATAAAAAAGTCGTTACGTCTCCTACCATAAGATAAACCTAATAAAGTATCTGCCATCATATATCCTAGCACAAGACAAACTTACTTATCGTAGCATAAAACGAGCTTATCCTCCTCATATTTTAACCTCGAGAAACTTAATGTTTCAAAACACCAAGGAATACCTTTTTTTTCGACAACACGCGCCGAACTGTGTTGGGTGAGAGAATGGTTACTGTGTCATTAGGTCGAGTTTACTGCCTTTTATTGTTAATTAGGCGCCGGTTAGGGCAGAGATTGAGGAAATATTTCGTGTAAATATGTACCTTTTGTACTAATTGTGAAGGCTAGCAGGGGAGGGTGCGGATGATATACATGCTAATTTTCTTGAGTAATATTTAATAATGATGGGGTTGGTAGGGAGGGAACCTGCTCGAGGTATGGTTAGTAGGTCGTGGGGCATGATAGAAATGGATGGTGGGTGGTGAAACATGATAGAATTGGTGTCATAATGGAAATGGTTAGTGGGTCATGGGGCACGATAGATACAGTTAATTGATCGTTGGGAATGATAAAAATGGATAGATAGTAGGACGTGTGGCATAATAGAAAAGGGTAATAAGTAGTAGGCATGATAGAAATTGATAGTAGGTCATGGACATAATATAAATGGGTAGTAGAACATGGGGCATGATCGAAATAGGTAGCAGTTCGTGGGACATGATATAAATGTGCCGTGGGGCATGATAGGTCGTGAGGCATGATAGGTCGTGAGGCATGATAGGTCGTGAGGCATGATAGGTCGTGAGGCATGATAGGTCGTGAGGCATGATAGGTCGTGAGGCATAATAGGTCATGAGGCATGATAGGTCATGAGGCATGATAGGTCATGAGACATGATAGGCCATGAGACATGATAGGTCATAAGACATGATAGGTCATGAGGCATGATAGGTCATGAGACATGATAGGCTGAGCATGATAGGTCTGAGCATGATAGGTCTGAGGCATGATAGGTCATGAGGCATGATAGGTCATGAGACATGATAGGTCATGAGGCATGATAGGTCATGATACATGATAGGTCATGAGGCATGGGATAGGTAATGAGGCATGATAGGTCATGAGACATGATAGGTCATGAGACATGATAGGTCATGAGACATGATAGAAACTGCTAAAAGAGAAAACAGGAGCCACTAAGATCACAGTATATTATACAGTCTTCGAAGATCTTAACTAGAGATATAGACAGAAGCACCTGATGTGATTTCTGGTATTATCAGTTGAGCGTGAGTTAATATTGTTTTTGTGAGAAGCGCTGAACTCGTGTGGGTTATTCAGCGTCAAGGAGTGGTGGAGGCTCGATCCTACGTCTGCTAAATTTGCGGCTTCCCTGTCTCCGACCATCTATATTTCTATACGTGTCAGCATGGCTGCAACTCACCTACTCAGTAACTTCAAGAGTATTTTAGATCCTTAAATAAAGATTTCAGTAAATTGTGTGTATACACTGTCAGATACACACCACTCAATGAATATACACTTGGATATGCACATCTTCAGTGTATATTTCTTCAAGAAAGAAACATGTATATGCAAAACAACCACTGTGAAACAATAGTGAACTTCCAAGCGCTTTCGTGCTTTTTCACATTATCAAGGAACTGATAATGTGAGAAATCATGGAAGCGCTTGAAAGTTCACTATTTTTTCACGTTGGTTGTTTTGTATACTGTGTTATCACCTGTTTACTGTGACTATTTTTATGTGTGTATAGTATTATTATTATTCTCAGGTTGTCATCAGATAATCAAATGATTGCAGTAATGAAAAACTCGTATGCTATGCTGGCAATTGTCGGTCAACATATAAAATGTTTGAAGAACGCGACACTCAGTAGTAGTCAATGTGGCATACAATCAACGTAGCCTGGGTTCGGTCCCCACTGTTGTGGGTCGCAGGCTAGGAGAGAGGGATATAAGCCACATTGATTGGATTTTTTTTGCGTTGTCCTGGGTTATTAACCCTCTCAGGTTTAATAATCCAAAGAAAATCATTTTTTTTTTTAAATTCATAGTATGGCACTCGCACGAAACTATTACCTGGTGTGTATTGACTCCACCGTGTCTCAATACGTCCCACTACGGACGTTCTCTGCCGCCTACCGAATGTCAGGTCAGACGGGCCGAGTTGTTATTTTGTGTTTACGTTTGGCTGTAATGACAGCACAGTAATGGGTCATAACCCCATCTCTGAAATGGTTTTGTACCACTTGTATACTGATTATATAACAGTGGTACCATCCTGTCGTCTGGTTTTATTTTCGTGGTTAGGATTTGGTCCTGTTGTCTGTCCCCGTGGTCCATGGAGAGCCCCTGAAGTTAGTCCTTTGGTCTGATTCTGTGATCCGTGGATCATAACTAAGGCAGAGCTTGTTAGTTTGGGTCTGGTCCTGTGTTTTCGTCCTATGGTCTACGGACTATGGCATGCTAAGAGTATGTTACATTTTATTCGGCTTATGTCACACACCCATATAGACTGCCTCCTTACCAACGAACCAGGTGCTAAGGGTTTAGCACCTGGTTCAACCAGCTAATCACAAGGAAGCTCGCCAAAGCTGTGAAGCGATGTGGGACGCTGGTGAAGCAGCTTTGTCAGACTTGCCTTCACTGCTGGTCGCTACGGTTCTTATATATATATAGGTGTGTGTGTGTTGTAAATACCAGCTTGTTTTGGTGAAGGGAATACAATCAATACTTACCTCTGCTGCCATTTTACTCGTTCCTGATTGGTTATCGTGCTACGGCAAGGTGTGTAGGCCAATAGTGTACACCTGTGTTCGTAATAAGGACCATTAGTGAGGCTTGTCTTGTAAGTATAAGCCACACTGCAAATAAAAGACACACACAAGCAGTTGTCAGCAGGACAGTTATTCATGTATTACCAATTTCAAATATGCATGTACCGCTGACAGATCTATTAGGCTCATTCGCAGAGATAAAATGCCCGAGGAGTCACAGACGATACAGAAGATAGCAGCATTGGGGAGACTCCCATTTCGCCAATGAACTGCTATCAACATGATTATAACCCACAACTTTACCCCTGTTTTTCCCTTGAAGGAGGAGACAGCCGCGGTCTCTGGTGATGTCTGTTAACAGACGTGATGGTGGGGACGTGGAGGCTGACCTCGTGCAGAAGTTCAGCAGTGTTTTTAGGAACACTGGAAAGAGGATGAACCTATTGTTTTACTGTCCTGGGAGTGATTAGTATGTTAGTGGCACTTCTGTAATCTTGTATGATAGATTTAGGGAAGCGTAATTTAGAGAAGATTCAATGTTATTGCGTTCATCTTCTAAGAATGTTGTCTCTATCTACGGTCCAGTTCTGGGTGTGGTCCTGTGGTCTGGGTGTGGTTCTGTGGTCTGGGTGTGGTCCTGTGGTCTGGGTGTGGTCCTGGGGTGTGGGTCTGGTCCTGGGGTGCGGGTATGGTCCTGGGGTGCGGGTCTGGTCCTGTGGTGCAAGTCTGGTCTTGTGGCACAGGTCCGGTCCTGTGGTGTGGGTCTGGTCCTGGGGTGCTGGTATGGTCCTGGGGTGTGGGTCTGGTCCTGTGATGCAGGTCTGGTCCTGTGGTGCGGGTCTGGTCCTGTGGTACGGGTCTGGTCTTGTGGTGCGGGTCTGGTCTTTTAGTGCGGGTCCGCTCCTGAGGTGCGGGTCCGCTCCTGGAGTGCGGGTTTGGTCCTGAGGTCCGGGTCTTACACCTTCAGGTTCACTGACAATTCAGGCTGGTGTTAGGTGCCTCATAAGACGCAAGAAGTACTGACGAAGACTTAATGTTCACACCAATGTTCCCCCGGCGTCTGTACGTTGTGCTTACGAGCCTTGGAGTGTTGGAGCACCACCAGTGAGGGGAGTGTTGGAGCACCACCAGTGAGGGGAGTGTTGGAGCACCACCAGTGAGGGGAGTGTTGGAGCACCACCAGTGAGGGGAGTGTTGGAGCACCACCAGTGAGGGGAGTGTTGGAGCACCACCAGTGAGGGGAGTGTTGGAGCACCACCAGTGAGGGGAGTGTTGGAGCACCACCAGTGAGGGGAGTGTTGGAGCATCACCAGTGAGGGAGTGAGGGAAGTGTTGGAGCATCACCAGTGAGGGGAGTGTTGGAGCACCATCAGTGAGGGGAGTGTTGGAGCACCCCCAGAGAGGGGAGTGTTGGAGCACCACCAGTGAGGGGAGTGTTGGAGCATCACCTCCTCTCCATACTCTACCCTCAACTTCTTAACCCATACTTAACGACATCAAGTAACAGTAAGAAAAACTCCCGTTCGGCACGAACCCCTACAATATATTGACTTTTTGATCGTCTTGAGACTTTATAAAAGAAAGAGAGAAAATCCAGCCATCGACTCTGAGGCCCATTTTTCCCCGAGGTCGCTCCTCTGTAGCCGTAAAATTCCTCGTTAAGTCCTCCAGAAGGATCCTAAAGGACATTCAATTCTCTGTGAAAAAGAAAATCTGGCGAGAGTGAGCGAGTGGATGTAA
Source organism: Cherax destructor (assembly GCA_009830355.1). Taxonomy (NCBI): domain Eukaryota; kingdom Metazoa; phylum Arthropoda; class Malacostraca; order Decapoda; family Parastacidae; genus Cherax; species Cherax destructor. Next base: position 77,259 of record WNWK01002103.1, read on the forward strand.
GTCCTGGGAGAGTTGTGGCAACATTGGCATTGTGTGTGTGTGTGAGAGAGAGAGAGAGAGAGAGAGAGAGAGAGAGAGAGAGAGAGAGAGAGAGAGAGAGAGAGAGAGAGAGAAGAGCAAGAGGAAGTCTGAGAGAGTAGCACCGAGAATTTCCTAGCTTCTTCCCTGCTACTTATAACAATAATTGAAGGTTGAGAACTTCTTGTTTCCTCTAATGAATTAAAAGCTTTAAAGGAATGATTGCTCGCGAACTGAAAGCTAATTTACTTTTCCTTGCGTAAAAGTTGTGAGCAAATTTGCGCTGCTTTAAACTCAAAAGGAAGTAGGAAATAAACGCTGTAGATTTTATTTTATTTTAAATATTTCCATTATGCCCTGAGTGAAGAACTGAGCCATAAGTTGGTGCTGGAGTTATGGAGGTTGTGGGAGCAGTGGCTTTGGTCACGGTTCTTAACTTGTGGAATAATGTTAATAAGGTGACCTGTTAAAATTGTTAAGTTAGTATGACCTACTGTTAAACTATTATAACTCGGGTGTTAATTCACAAAGTTAGCTCCGATGAGAGGACTTGAAACTCGCCTGATTGCTAGGGTAAAGAAGGTGACCTGGGTGTTAGGGGAAAGGTGACCTGGTTGCTAGGACAGATGAATGACCTGTCTCTCGGAGAGATATTTCCACTCTCGTTTTAGACTCGTGTCAGCGAAATTCCAGCGACAGATTTTAATCATTATTCACGAGATTCCTGCAAGGAGTCACGACCCGCTGGTGTTCACGATGATTGAGACGCTGAGGCGCGCTGCGCACGTCGCGCTGCGATTAGTCGCGCTGCGCACGTCGCCACCTCCAAAATCAAAACCGGGACGGAAATATATATGGTCAGAGACGTAAGGAGACCTCGTTTAATTAGGCTCGAATCTTATCAACTGATGACTGGCAACTCAAGTGATATAAGATGGACCGAAACGTCGAAAATTTGGTCAGAAATGTTTCACTATTTGTGAAGCACAGCAAATTTCAGAAAAAAAAATGCACTGTCATGTGCTTAAAAAAATGAAAAACATTTGTGTTTACGATGTCAGTTCTTCATCGCCTCGTGTGTTATATATTGTAAAAGCAGTGTAAATTTCATTTCATTTACATTCACTCTTGTTGATGCATAATTAATAACATATTGAAAATCAGTAACGTTTAAATTGAAGTTAAATTCAATTGGCGAGTGGGGAAAATCCCTCATAATTGCACTCCATTATGGCGGCTCAGTTTGACTTGTGTTTTAGTCTCGTGTGTATACCAGACGGGGGATGGGGTGAGTGCCCCCTGTGTGTGTGTAGCCGAGGGAGCCAGTGCCCCCTATGTGCAGCTGCTGAGGGGGCCCAGTGCCATCTAGTATGCGCAGCTGTTGATAGAGGTCAATGCCACCTTGCGTGTATGTGTGTGTGTGTGTATGTGTGTGTGTGTGTGTGTGTGTGTGTGTGTGTGTGTGTGTGTGTGTGTTGTGTGTGTGTTTGTTTGTGTGTGTGTGTGTGTGTGTGTATGTGTGTGTGTGTGTGTATGTGTGTGTACAGTTGCTGGGGAGACGTTCATTGCCACCTTGTGAGGCAATGTACAGTCCTTCTCCGACCTTGATGCCAGTAAAGAACTGTTCATTCAAAGTCCATCAAAGGAAGCTGCCTTGATGCTGGTAAAACACTCTTGGTCAAAGGAATTAACGTTGCTCTGATCAAATGTGATTATCTACGATTCCTACCACACTCTAAGAGCTGAGCAGCCCCCTGCGAATTTAGCGCTTTCCCATGGATGCAATCTCCTGTATGTGAAGAAACAGTAGCAGAACTGTGTTCGTGGTCTCCTAGCATCTATATAAACACTGGAATAACACAGACACCATACAAACAGGGAGAAACAAATTCTAAGCAACAATAGGTTTTTAGCGGACCATATTTATTGACAAGTTTGGGCTTCAGCAGGTTCTAAAGAAGAGTGCCATTGTTAGTTTGTTTGTCAAGGAGAACCCTGTAACGGGAGTGTTGTTTGTATGAGGACCCGCTCAATGGTTGCTTTTTTTCAGCTTCGTAAAGATTTCATTGTGACTTTGTGGCAGTTTGAAGAGTAGATACGAGAGGAGTTCCGGGATACCAGGAACCAATAATGCCTGGGATTGTTGTTTGAGAGGCGGCACCAGGAGCTGAGACTCAACCCTCCGGAAAAACAAATCAGTGAATACGCGTGTACGCTCACACACACACACACACACATACATACCTCACATACGCTTACAAACACACACACTCACACACATACGACACACACACACACACACACACACACACACACACAGGTGAAGCAGTTACTCAGTGACCTTGATACCTCAAAGGCGATGGGTCCGGACAATATCTCCCCGTGGGTTCTTCGGGAAGGAGCTGAGGTACTGAGTGAGCCACTTACCATAATATTCAACACATCCCTTGAAACTGGGCAGCTACCTGAGGTATGGAAGAAGGCCAACGTAGTCCCCATTTTTAAAAAAGGAGACAGAAAAGAGGCACTAAACTATAGACCGGTGTCACTTACATGTATAGTGTGCAAAGTCCTGGAGAAAATCATCAGGAAAAGAATGGTGGAACACCTTGAGCGGAACAGGATAATAAACACCAGACAGCACGGATTCCGGGAAGGCAAATCCTGTGTAACAAACCTCCTGGAGTTCTATGATAAAGTAACAGAGGTAAGGCAAGAGAGAGAGGGGTGGGTTGATTGCAATTTCCTGGACTGCAGGAAGGCCTTCGACACAGTTCCTCACATGAGATTAGTAAAGAAGTTGGAAGAACAAGCATGTATAACAGGAAGGGCACTGGAATGGATCAGGGAATACCTCAAAGGGAGGCAACAACGGGTCATGGTGCGTGATGAGGTATCACAGTGGGCGCCTGTGACGAGCGGTGTACCGCAGGGGTCAGTCCTAGGACCAGTGTTATTCTTGGTATATGTAAATGACATGACGGACGGGATAGACTCAGAAGTGTCTCTGTTCGCAGATGATGTGAAATTAATGAGGAGAATCACATCGGAAGAGGACCAAGCAGGACTTCAAACAGACCTGGACAAGCTTGACATCTGGTCTAGCAACTGGCTTCTCGAATTCAATCCCACCAAATGCAAAGTCATGAAGATCGGAGAAGGGCAAAGAAGACCGCTGACAGAGTACAGGCTAGGCGGACAAAGGCTACAAACCTCGTCAAAGGAGAAAGACCTTGGGGTGCGTATAACGCCAAGCACGTCTCCGGAGGCACACATCAACCAGATAACTGCGGCAGCATATGGGTGACTGGCAAACCTAAGATTAGCGTTCCGTTACCTTAACAAGGAATCGTTCAAGACACTGTACACCGTGTACGTCAGGCCCATACTAGAATATGCAGCACCAGTCTGGAACCCATACCTGGTCAAGCACGTAAAGAAACTAGAGAAAGTGCAAAGGTTTGCGACAAGGTTAGTTCCACAGCTCAGGGGACTGTCCTATGAAGAAAGGTTGAGGGAAATAGGACTAACAACACTGGAGGAAAGAAGGGTCAGAGGAGACATGATAACGACATACAAAATACTGTGGGGAATCGACAAGGTAGACAGTGACAGGATGTTCCAGAGAGGGAACACAGAAACAAGGGGACACAACTGGAAGCTGAAGACTCAGATGAGTCAACGGGATGTTAGGAAGCATTTCTTCAGCCATAGAGTAGTCAGGAAGTGGAATAGTCTAGAGAAAGATATAGTGGAGGCAGGAACCATACATAGTTTTAAGACAAGGTATGATAAAGCTCATGGAGCAGGGAGATCAGAGACCCAGTAGCAGACAGCGAAGAGGCGGGGCCAGGAGCTGAGTCTCGACCACTGCAACCACAATTAGGTGAGTACAATTAGGTGAGTACATGCTGATGGAATAACAAATAAGTGGGAGGAGTGGCACGAAAGAGTCAAAGAGGCATCACCGGACATAATAGCTCTCACGGAAACCAAGCTCACAGGCATGATAACAGATGCCATCTTTCCAATGGGATACCAGATCCTGAGGAAAGACAGAGGGAACAGAGGGGGTGGAGGAGTGGCACTGCTGATCAAAAACCAATGGGATTTTGACGAGCTGGAGAGAGGAGACAGAGGAGAAGCAGGAGATTACATAATAGGAATGCTACAGTCTGGAGGTCCCAAGGTGGTAATTGCAGTAATGTATAACCCACCCCAGAACAGCAGGAGGCCAAGGCAAGAGTATGATGAGAGTAATAGAGCGATGGTTGACACACTGGCTGAAGTCTGATCCTCGGATGAGGATCAGACCTGGACAGGTTGCAAGCCTGGTCCAGCAATTGGCTCCTTGAATTTAACCCTGCCAAATGCAAAGTCATGAAGATTGGGAAGGGCAAAGAAGACCGCAGACAGCGTACAGGCTAGGTGGCCAGAGACTGCAAACCTCACTTAAGGAAAAGAAGTTTGGGGTGAGTATAATACCAAGCACATCTCCAGAGGCGCACATCAACCAGATAACTGCTGCAGCATATGGGCGCCTAGCAAACCTGAGAATAGCGTTCCGATACCTCAGTAAGGAAGAGTTCTGCGTCAGGCCCATACTAGAATATGCAGCACCAGTTTGGAACCCACACCTGGTCAAGCACGTCAAGAAATTAAAGAAAGTGCAAAGGTTTGCAACAAGACTAGTTTCAGAGCTAAGGGAAATGCCTTCCGAAGAAATGTTAAGGGAGATCGGCCTGACGACACTAGAGGACAGGAGGGTTAGGGGAGACATGATAACGACACATATTAAATACTGCGAGGAATTGACAGGGTGGACAGAGACAGGATGTTCCAGAGATGACACAGAAACAAGGGGTCACAGTTGGAAGTTAAGGACTCAGATGAGTCAAAGAGATGTAAGGAAGTATTTCTTTAGTCATAGAGTTGTCAGGCAGTGGTATAGTCTGGCAAGTAACGTAGTGGAGGCAGGAACCATACATAGTTTTAAGACGAGGTATGATAAAGCTCATGGAGCAGGGAGAGAGAGGACCCAGTAGCGATCAGTGAAGAGGCGGGGCCAGGAGCTATGAATCGACCCCTGCAACCACAAATAGGTGAGTACAAATAGATTAGTACACACACACACACACACACACTTACATATGTGTAGTCGTAAACAAACATCGGCCATATTGCCTTGAATATCCCACCTAACATCCCATCCTTCACTTCTTCATTAAACATTAACCCCAGGAACTAGAGGCTGTTTTTTTTATTTCTTTATTAGTATTCTGCATTAATTAAAAACTCAGTTTTGCGGTCTGTGTTATAACTATTTGAAAAATATATCTTGTACTTGTTTTTTTTTTTTCGCTGTGTTGCTGAACTAAATATATTATTTTTAGTGAAAATATCTGACAATTTTCCTTTGTGTTGTTATTGAAGTGTTTTAATATTGTAACCACTTATCGTAAAGTTCATTTTTTTAGGTTCAGCTCCCGTGTGCAACTGAAATATTCTGTGCAAACGCTTATTGCATTTAAAGTCACTTTAACAACACGATGATCATTAAGGCTGCCTATCACCTGTACACTACCAGTCAAAACTACTTTAATCCCAAATACAGTGAATAACCTCTTAGAATACAAACTGTTGCACAATACAACAGTGCAAGTGTTCAGGCGCTGCGCCTCTTAGTGCAGACACCTCATCAGTGAATCAAAAGTCCGATATTTATTGTCAGAGTATTTATACTCTGCAGAGGCTCACAAGCAATAATATAGACGAACAGTATCATTGACATTTAAACTCTTGTGACCTGCAGCTGAAATACAAACGAGAGTTTTAATTAGTAATTTGAAACATAGTTATCCCCGTTTATCGTTCTCTTCAAATTCCTTGTCTCTACTTCGTTTATTACTCTTACTGTATTCCTCAACATTAGATTTCATAACTTCCATCTACGTTTTTTTTTTTGTAAGACCCAGTGAGTAACTCTGGCTTGAGCATCAAGGTGGTCTAGTCTTCAGCCGTTTAATTAAACAGGCAGGCTAGAGACAGGACCCCCAGGCAGGCTGTACAGTGAGTCGGCTGGCAGTACTTCAAGCAGGCTAAAGAGGACAGTTAGCAGAACATGAGGCAGGCTGAAGGAGACATTTAGTAGTACCTCAGGCAGGCTAGAGGCAAGACCTCAAGCAGGCTACAGCTAGGACCTAAGACAGGCTACATTTGATGGCTAGAAGGACCTCGAGCAGTGAGTCTGGGGTAACAGAAGTAAAAAGCTGTCGCATTGTAGAAGCTGTAACTCTTCAGTGTACTTGTAAGGCTTTCTTAAATTTGTGAAAACTCAGTGTAGAAACCTAACAAAAAAAACTATCTTTCCGTAATTCATAAAACTGTTTAGATAATTCTTTAATTTAATAATATAAACAAACGTGCCATTAGAAAAAAAAAAATCCACTCTGTGAGTGAAGGAACGTCGCCCTTAATGAACCGTGCACGAAGGGTAATAATAATATACACAGGGTAATACTACTCAGATTCGGTCCAAGGGAGAGAGTAGCTCCAAATTCCCTGAATGTAGAGGGCACTTCTCCACGACATCAGGAATCCCGTCTCGATGGGAGCCAAACTACAGAGCCGGGTTTAACGTGTCGGACACTCCGCGGTAGTAACACTTGCAAAAGGAAAATGAACCAGTTTTATATTCAACCTTCACGATAATGTCACGCTTTATGGACAGTAACCACCCCGCTTCACAGAATATTGAAATTACATAGCAACGGTACCTGAACCGTGTCACGGCATCAGCTAAAATCAGTAGCGTAGAAAGTGTGTATTATCTCAGCGTAACGGCAAAATTCACTGTGGACAAATGGTAAGCTGTGTTAAACAGAAGGTAAATTCTGTTAAACAGCAGCTAAAGTCTACTTAAACAGCAGCTAAGCTTTACCACAGCTATACATGGCAAAAAAAAATAACTAAATTATATTACAGCAGTAGCTAAATCTATGGTAGCAGCAGCAGTTAAATTGTGACAACAGTGTCATAGCAGCAGGTTAACTGCGTCAGCAGCTAAACTGTGAGAGCTGCTGATAAACTATGTGACAGCTGCAGCGGCTAAAAATGTATGAGCACAGCTGCTGAGCTATGACAACGGTAGGAGAGCAGCTGCTAGACTTCTTCAGGAGGTGCTCCTAGACTTCTTCAGGAGGTGCTCCTAGACTTCTTCAGGAGGTGCTCCTAGACTTCTTCAGGAGGTGCTCCTAGACTTCTTCAGGAGGTGCTCCTAGACTTCTTCAGGAGGTGTTGCTAGATTTCTTCAGGAGGTGCTGCTAGACTTCTTCAGGAGGTGCTCTCTGAGCGAGATGGTTGAGCCTCGATGATCGTGGGCTGCACCTCCGAGGTGGACATCTTTAAGTCTGTAAAACTGAACTTTCTTATTGATGGTCCTTGTTTGAGGTTACTTTCTTAGGTGGAAATCTTATCGACCGTATACGAGGCTCGTTACGATTGTGTTTCTTATATACGACACCAACCAAGAACACGTTAGTGTTCTTGGTTGGTTCTATATATATATATATATATATATATATATATATATATATATATATATATATATATATATATATATATATATATATATATATATATATACAGTCATACCCCGCCATACGTCATTAATTGGTTCCGGTTTTTTACGTAAACCGGACATAATGCCTTTAAAATGCCTTAACATGACGATAAACACCGCAAAAACTTGCGTAAATAACTCGCGAAAGAATATAACTATTGCTAAACCTTAAAGAACACTAAAACGCATTTTAGTCATATTTTTAAAGAATAATGAACACAAAAAATATCATGACGTAGGTGACGTTGCTGAGTGACGTAAAGTCAGACGTAATGACGTTCGCTGAACTGAAATTTACTCTAGAAAAGTGAAGTAAAGTCGAATTTGACGTAGACTGAAATGACGTAAAGCGGGGTATAACAGTATACTCAGAAATAAATACACCCCTCGGGGTATATACCTTAACGTCAGGAATTCTTCAAATTCTCCAATATCCTCTTTACCTTCACTTATTTTCTTTATCAAAATCTATACTCGCCCGTTTGTGTTTGTAAAATGTTCCCGTTACCAAATGAAATTTATAAGATAACCTTACTAATGGGTTAACTTTTTTAATTAATAATGTAATGCATTAAAGAAAAAAAATCTCTAATAGCTGGTATATTAGCTCTGAGATTTATTTTATTAGCCAAACTTCGTCCATCTGGGGAATTAATTAAAGGAGGACGAGCAGCAGGGAGGAAAAACAGAGCGCCGGGGCAGGAAATGCGAAATGATTTTTCCATCCGGCTAAAAACATGCATCATGACCCGCTATAACAACCCACTTTTCTGATCTTTCTTTATTTTTTCTTTGATTTCTAATTTTTTTTTTGGTTTAGCTTATTTTACTATATTTTGATATATTTGTATTACCTCATTCTCCCAGCTCGTTGTCAGTCGTACGAGGTCAGTGTGTCAGTACTACCAGGTCAGTGTCAGTACTACCAGGTCAGTGGCAGTACTACCAGGTCAGTGGCACTACTACCAGGGCAGTGGCAGTACTACCAGGTCAGTGGCAGTACTACCAGGTCAGTGGCAGTACTACCAGGTCAGTGGCAGTACTACCAGGTCAGTGGCACTACTACCAGGTCAGTGGCAGTACTACCAGGTCAGTGGCAGTACTACCAGGTCAGTGGCAGTACTACCAGGTCAGTGGCACTACTACCAGGTCAGTGGCAGTACTACCAGGTCAGTGGCACTACTACCAGGTCAGTGGCAGTACTACCAGGTCAGTGGCACTACTACCAGGTCAGTGGCAGTACTACCAGGTCAGTGGCAGTACTACCAGGTCAGTGGCACTACTACCAGGTCAGTGGCAGTACTACCAGGTCAGTGGCACTACTACCAGGGCAGTGGCAGTACTACCAGGTCAGTGGCACTACTACCAGGGCAGTGTCAATCAACCTACATACATACAGTACGAGGCGAGGCCAGGAGCTGTGAGTCGACCCCTGCAACCACAACTAGGTGAGAACAGTGTCAATGAACACGGGTTACGTACGAACACTTGCATGTCACCCAACAGTACGTCACAAAGACAGACACAATCTGCAGTCCAGGCTTTGTTTTGGCCCACCATTTTGCTTCGAGTAAAGCAAAATAGTCATGACTTGAGAAAGTTCTACACAGAGCGAAATGTGTTCCAGACGTTTCATTCATCAGACTTTCTTGGAATACAGCACTAGCTTCAGCTTCCCTGTAAGAGCAGGGCTTCCCTGTTAGAACAGGGCCTTCCTGTTAGAGCAGGGCCTGCTTCCCTGTTACAGCAGGGCCTCCCTGTTACAGCAGGGTCTTCCTGTTAGAGCAGGGCCTCCCTGTTACAGCAGGGCCTCCCTGTTACAGCAGGGCCTCCCTGTTACAGCAGGGCCTCCCTGTTACAGCAGGGCCTCCCTGTTACAGCAGGGCCTCCCTGTTACAGCAGGGCCTCCCTGTTACAGCAGGGCCTCCCTGTTACAGCAGGGCCTCCCTGTTACAGCAGGGCCTCCCTGTTACAGCAGGGCCTCCCTGTTACAGCAGGGCCTCCCTGTTACAGCAGGGCCTCCCTGTTACAGCAGGGCCTGCCTCCCTGTTACAGCAGGGCCTCCCTGTTACAGCAGGGCCTCCCTGTTATAGCAGGGCCTCCCTGTTACAGCAGGGCCTCCCTATTACAGAAGGGCCTCCCTGTTACAGCAGAGTTCCTGCTGTCTTGCGCTGCCGAAGAGAATCAGAGGCGGAGGTAAACGTATGAGAACAGGAAGCAGCAGAGATTAAAGTGAAGAAACATGTTACAGGACAAAGCTTTAATTTGAGGAACACATCGCTCTGTATACAACTTGATAAAAGCTCTATATAGAGCGAAATGTTGTATCGGTAAAGCTTATTTTAAAACTTCTCTTGTTATTCAATTTTGAAAAGTAGGCTATTTGAATTTGGTAAACATTAAGGTCAGACAAGTTTCAAGGAATGAGAAAGACACCATGTTTACATTGAAGCCTTTATTTAAACCTTTATTAAAACCTTCATTTAAACCTTTATTAAAACCTTCATTTAAACCTTTATTAAAACCTTCATTTAAACCTTAATTCAAACATTAACTTTTCTTAAAGAGTTTTTCTCATTACCTGTCTGTTTAAGCCCTCGTCCACCCGGGCCACGGTTAGCATCAGTGTAGACCCCACTCAAGGAAGGTTCCTTGACGCTGGTGAGGGGCTCTTGATCTAGGGAATTGGACCTGTGCTCCAGTTCCCTGAATTAAGCCTGAATACCTTCCACATCCCCCCTCCCGCCCACAGGTGCTGTATAATCCTACGGGTTTAGCGCTTCTCCTTGATTATAATAATAATAATAATAATAATAATAATAATAATAATAATAATAATAATAATAATAATAATAATAATAATAATAATAATAATAATAATAATAATAATCTATGGAGGGCTTCATCAAGCAATAGGAGAAAGTTCGTTCTGCAACCCTCTTATCCTCTCTCACTTTCTCTGCAGGAAGACAGCAGAGAGGACACGGGATGCTGCCTGCAGTTTGACTGCTGGAAAGGATTGTATGTGTAATAGAGCGTATCAGCAGTGAAGTAAGAGAGAGTAAAACAGCAGGAAGGATGTTAGACAAGAGACAGGATGTTAGACAGCAGAAAGGATGTTAGACAGCAGACAGGATGTTAGACAGCAGGCAGGATGTTAGACAAGAGACAGGATGTCAGACAATAGGCAGGATGTTAGACAGCAGACAGGATGTTAGACAACAGGCAGGATGTTAGACAGCAGACAGGATGTTAGACAGCAGGTAGTATGTAAGACAGTAGGCAGGTTTTTAGAACATAGGCAGGACAGTAAGGTGCAAAGAACAACACAAGTACAACATGGTTCTGGGCACAACATGGTTCTGGGCACAACATGGTTCTGGGCACAACATGGTTCTGGGCACAACATGGTTCTGGGCAAAACATGGTTCTGGGCACAACATGGTTCTGGGCACAACATGGTTCTGGGCAAAACATGGTTCTGGGCACAACATGGTTCTGGGCACAACATGATTCTGGGCACAACATGGTTCTGGGCACAACATGGTTCTGGGCACAACATGGTTCTTGGGCACAACATGGTCCTTTAGAAAACTTGCCATGGGACAGGTTAATACTGGACATGCGCTGAATATCAAACTAGGCGCATCATACTAGGTACATCATACTATATACAACACACTAGATACAACATACTAGGTTCATCATATTATATACAACATACTAGATACAACATACTGGATACACCATACTGGATACACCATACTGGATGCACCATACTAGGGACATCATACTAGGGACAACATACTAGGGACAACATACAAGGAACAACATACTAGGGACAACATACATGGAACAACATACTAGGGACAACATACAAGGGACAACATACTAGGGACAACATACAAGGAACAACATACTAGGGACAACATACAAGGGACAACATACTAGGGACAACATACTAGGGACAACATACAAGGAACAACATACTAGGGACAACATACAAGGGACAACATACTAGGGACAACTTACAAGGGACAACATACTAGGGACAACATACTAGGGACAACATACAAGGAACAACATACTAGGGACAACATACAAGGAACAACATACTAGGGACAACATACAAGGGACAACATACTAGGGACAACATACAAGGAACAACATACTAGGGACAACATAGGGACAACATACTAGGGACAACATACTAGGGACAACATACAAGGAACAACATACTAGGGACAACATACAAGGAACAACATACTAGGGACAATGACAAATTAGGGACAACATACAAGGGACAACATACTAGGGACAACATACAAGGAACAACATACTAGGGACAACATACAAGGGACAACATACTAGGGACAACGTAGTAGGTCTCACGCCCTGATGATAGGGACGAAATTCTTACCAGGATAATAAATATTCAATAATTATAAGTGAAGGCAGAAATTGGTATACATTATTACACTGGTGATGGTGATGAAGGTGATGAGAGTTTTTTACATAATTAATGATAATGATGATGGTAATAGTGGCCAGAAAATTATGCAAACTATGCCGCTAAAGATGCCGATGATGTAAATTATCCAAATGATGCCCATTATTCTCATAGCCAGAGGATGATGACACAGTAATAATGGTTGTTCATTCTTGCCTCTGAATATCACCCGAAGAAGTGGATGATAATATGAATTATTTTTTGTTTAGCAAATTTGCAAAAAAAAAAAAATAATTCATTACTTGTGATTATTTCTGGGTTTTTTTCAGTTGTTTGATGTCTTTAGAGGGTTTTTTTTTTTTTTGGCTTTTGTATGTTTGCTAAACAAATGTTTCATTTATATGTTTCACTTTTTGTTGTTGTTGTTGTAAATAGTTTATATTTTTTCCATCCTTGTTCTTAAGCCATATTTGTAGACTTGAGGGAAACTGATGTCAGTTGTGTAAAGGAGAAAAAAAGGTAAACCGAAGCCCCCAAGCTTCACTACCTCTCTCTCTCTCTTCTCTCTCTCTCTCTCTCTCTCTCTCTCTCTCTCTCTCTCTCTCTCTCTCTCTCTCTCTCTCTCTCTCTCTCTTACTCTCTCAGTGTATCCTGCATCAAGGTTAACTCCCCGCGCCTGACTTACACCAGACCTTCATATCCTGGTTTGTTTACACTGTTCCCGTGATCCAGGTCGTTCCCAAGATACAATTGTTTTAATTCTTACAAGCACCTTTCTCTTGCTGATATGAGACTCGGTTTATTTTCTATTTTACGCGAGATTTCCGTAGTTAAGGCGGAAATTAAGGAGATTCTCGATTTAAACTTAAAATCTGGGAGATTCTTTTTTTTTTCTACAAGCTGGACCTCACTACAACAATAACAACACCCCCACCTCCCTACCAAACCACAACAGAACTACCACTACCACAACAGAACTACCACTACCACAACAGAACTACCACTACCCTCACTCAGGCGAGGTTCCTTGACGCTGGTGAGGGGCTCTTGATCTAGGGAATTGAATCTGTGCTCTAATTCCCTGAATTAAGTCTGAATGCCTTCCATCTTCCACCCTCCCCCCTCCATAGGCTCTGTATAATCCTTATGGGTTTAGAGCTTCCTCGTGATAACCACCACTATTACTACTATCAAAACAGGACCATCACTATCACAACAGAACTACTATTCCCACAATAGAACTACCACTATCACAACAGTCGTCACTATCACAACAGTCCCCCCCTACCACAACAGAACCACCACTACCACAACAGGACCACATCACAACAGAACCACCACCATCACAACAGAACCCCCATCACAACAGAACCACCAGCATCACAACAGAACCACCACTACCACAACAGGACCACATCACAACAGAACCACCACCATCACAACAGAACCACCAGCATCACAACAGAGCCACCACTACAACACAATAATTGCACCAATACCACTACCACCAACACAACATTTGACTGGTCTCAGGAAACACAACATAACCTGCAACATTCAACCCAAAAGTCTCGCGGTCGTAACAGGACAATTTAACCTTAATGAGATGCGGCCGCTCTAAAATGGCAATTATTGTTCTCTAATTGAGCAGTTGTCTCCCGGGTACCAGCCTTTATGCCGTTAACAAGCCTCTTATATCTCCCTGGCCCCAGTATCCTATACTCTTCTTACAGACTCACTCTCTCTCTCTCTCTCTCTCTCTCTCTCTCTCTCTCTCTCTCTCTCTCTCTCTCTCTCTCTCTCTCTCTCTCTCTCTCTCTCTCTCTCTCTCTCTCTCTCTCTTTCTCTTCCACCTCTTCTGGTAAGAAGACAAATCCATGGATGATTTTATTGGTAAAACGTTTCACCCACGAGGGTAGGGGTAAGGTAACGTTTCACCAATGAGGGGAGGGGGGAAGGCAACATTTGTCCCGTGTTATGTGAAACACCGGAGGAGCTCTGCAGGAGGACTACTGGCCCGTGTTATGTGAAACACCGGAGGAGCACTGCAGGAAATACTACTGGTCTGTGCTTTGTGGAAGATCAGAGGAACACTGCAGGAGTACTGCTGTCCTGTGTTATGCTTTACGTTTATGTTCTAAGATGATGAAGGGGTGATGGGTGTAGCCAAGGTGAGTACGTCACTGTTCTTGACTAATGGAGTTTGTTCATTTAATAGTTAAAGACTCGAGACATCTTAGTTTAATTCTGTCATGATGTAGACGTGGGAGCTACGGTGTTGCAAGCATACTGTTGGTGTCAATTCTGCATGCAAACTTGTGTTCTCGTAGGAGCTACCTGGAGTATACCTGGAGAGGGTTTCGGGGGCAACGCCCCAGCGGCCAGGTCTGAGACCAGGTCTCGTGGTGGATCAGGGTCTGATCAACCAGGCTGTTACTACTGGCCGCACGTAAACCGACGTACAAACCACAGCCCGTTTATGTGAGCTCACCGAGTTGTAAGACATATGTGCAACACCTGAATATATTTACTGGTGACGCTTTTCGTTAAACATCTGGCTCTTTTTTATTTTTCAATCCAATAAGGGAAATAAAAACTGGAGATGGTGGAAGAAATGGAGGATGGAAGACATGGAAAAGTAATTGTGAGGTGCTCAGTTTCTCAACCTTGAAAGGTGTTCCGTCCTTGATCAAAAATCAAGGCTCCTTGAAGATTAAGCCTCCACCAATCATTGAACAGAATGACCCAACATGTTTTCAGCACTCTGTGAAGTATAAGAATAATAACGATAATAATAATTAAGGTCACTCCTTCGGGAGGACACAGCTATACACAGTGGAAGGGTCGCTGGTGGAATCAACATTTGCCAGCCACAGCGGACAAAAACACATGATAAGTCAGCTCTAACATCAACAGAGGCAAGGACAGACACACACCACCTGGCCTAGGGGCACCACCGATCACTCACTAGAACAACACAACTGTTGAATTTGAAAATAAGGGATGAGGTGAGGGGGAGGGGTTGAGTGTGGGACTGGAGAGTTAAGAATAGTATACAGTGTTAGTCACGGCATTATGCCGGGGCGCTCACCCGGCATAATGCCGTGATTAGCACTGTAGGATTCTTATTCATATCATAGTCATCCAGTAGTTGCGAGAGACAGGAGTGACCAGCTCTGAACCCATGTTGCCCTGGATTGTGCAGTTTTTGGGAATCCAAGTGGTTTGAAATCGTGCTTCTTAGAACTCTTTCAAAGAATTTTATGATGTGGGACGTTAGAGCTATTGGTCTATAGTTCTTAGCTAATTCTTTGCTGTCAGCTTTATGGAGTGGGACTATATCCATTGTTTTTAGTGACTGTGGAATTTCACCCATGTCTAAGCTCCTTCTCCATAGTGTACTTAAGGCACGTGAAAAGGGTTTCTTGCAGTTCTTAATTAATGAACACAGAGCTCCACGAGTCTGGGCCTGAGGCTGAGTGCATGGGCATGTTGTCAATGGCTTTCTCAAAGTCTGTTGGAGTTAGGGTAATGTCGGAAAGACTGGCATACATTGATGGAGTTTTGAGGCTCATTCATGAAAAAAATAATTTGGATTGTCGATCTTTAGACTGATTAGTGGCTCACTAAACACAGTCATATTGGGATTTCAATATCTCACTCATTTCTTTGTTGTCATCTGTCTAAGTCCCATCTTGTCTGAGCAAGATGTGGTATTTGCCTTGCTTTTGGCATATGAAAAGAAATATTTCGAATTTCTTTCAATTTCACTAATCGCTCTTAGTTCCTTCTGTCTCTCCTGGGTCCTGTGTGAGTTCTTTAACTTAAGTTCGATACTTTCCACTTCCCTGGACAGCGTTTCCTTTCGTGTATCAGATAATCTAGCGTTCTTGAGGAACTCAGTGATTCTTCGTCTTCTTTTGTAAAGGGACCGTCTTTCTCTCTTCAGTTTACTTCTTCTTTTCTTCTTTCTTAGAGGAATATGCCTTGAACATACTTCAGCTGCCAGGAAGTTGATCCTTTCAAGGCACTGGTTTGGATTCATGTTATTTAAGATATCTTTCCAACATATTTCATTTAAGACATGGTTCACCTGGTCCCAGTTGGTGTTCTTGTTGTTGAAGTTGTATTTGGTAAAAACACCTTCAGAGCTACGTGCATTTTGCTGATCAGGACCCCTGTGCATGTAAGTCTTATCTTCAATTAGATTGTGATTGGAGTTAGTTGTTTTTAATATTGTTATGGTTCTTACCAGGTCCTCATTATTTGTGAAGATAAGGTCAAGTGTGTTTTCCAGTCTTGTTGGCTCTACTATCTGCTGACTTAGGGTGTGTTTATTGAAGAGATTTAGTAGATCATGTGTGTGTAACCTTTCATCAGCGCTGCCTCCAGGGATTCTTTCTGCTATAACATTATTTCCTACATTCTTCCATTTTATATGCCTTAGGTTGAAGTCACCAAGCAGTAAGATGTTTGGGGATGGAGCTAGAAGGCTTTCCAGACAGTAATCAATTTTCAGTAGCTGTTCCTTGAACTGATGGGAGGTTGCATGTGGTGGCTTATATACAACCATGATGACTAGGTTTTGTGTCTCGATCTTTATTGTTAGAACTTCAACTACATCATTTCTGGTGTTCAGCATCTCCGTGCAGATGAGCGACTCTTTGACATACAGGCCAACCTTCCCTTGTTGCCTGTTCTTTCTGTTGCACCTAAAAATGTTGTACCCATTTATCTATATTTCGTTGTCAAAGTGATCTTTTGTGTGGGTCTCTGTGAAGGCTGCAAACATCGCATTTGACTCCTCTAGAAGTCCACTGATTAAAGGTATTTTATTGTTGGTGGATGGCTTAAGGTCCTGTATATTAGCAAATATAAACGAGGTTGTATTCTGAGTTTGTTGGGGGGATTTTGTTATTGGCATCAGTAGTTGTGGTTCTGGAGGGCCATGGGGGGCCACTGGCTGTACCTCCAGTTCTTCAAGGCTCTAAGGTGGTGGACTATTTTTATTTCCTTCCATTTTCTTTCTTCGTTTCTTGCCACTAAAAAATCACTTGGAGTGGGGTTGTCGTAATTATTATTGTTTGTCTTATGATGTCTGTACCTCCTGGTCCCTTTTAGATGGTATGCAGGGCAGCTGGTGTTGTAGCACTGTTTTTGGAGGACCGAAGAGTGGCACATTTCTGGGTGAAAGAATTTACATGACGGAGAACAATACACTCCTTTAGCCAGGAGGTCACGACATTTTTGGGGGATGCTCAAAGTTACATGTTCCATTTGTTTTTCCTGATCTTCCATGCTTACTGATGCCCCAAACATAGAATTTGCACGATTTCGCTTTTAGTTGGGTAGAATTTTTGGTAGGTGTGATCTCAATTTGTGCAGTTTCTAGGACTGCACTATAATCATCAGTGTCCAAGCCAGGGCCACCCCGTCCTGCTTCCGGGGAACTACTTTCCCCAGAAGAAGACTCCTCCACTACATCTATAATGTGGGCTGTGGTCTTGTGCAATGATGGTTGTATATTTAAGGTTTTAGTGGTGACTGTGGTAGAGTCCCTAGCAGAGTCTGGACTGGCACTAAGGCTGTAACAGAATTCAAACAGGATAGAGAGGGATGGGCTGACCGCTGATTCCTAGACAATAAGAAGGCTTTTGATAAGGTGTCACAGAGAAGACTACTTATTAGACTTGAAAAGTCGAAGTTATGGGAGAGATAACAGCATGGGTGAGAGAGAGAGCCAGGCAGACAGAGCCAAAGAGTAATTATACCTAACAGTTCCTCCTTTCCCACCATCCACCATTAAACAGCAACATTATTCACGGATGTGGTCAATTTCAAAGTCATCACCGGACATCAAAAGGACTGTTAAAGTGAGCAGTATCCGGCGCCAGTGAACAAAGGGCTAGAAACAGGGAGGGGTACACGCAGCTTGGGGCTAGGAGGGGTACCCCCAGCTAGAGGCTATGAGGTATGCGAAGGCTCTCTTCCTACCCTCACTATCCTCTTAAATATTTTTACCTTTTATCCACATCTCACAGAGTTATCAAGATATGCACTTTAATCCACCTTCTTCTTTAAGTGCATTTAATTTACAAACCGTTCCTATAAGCACTTTAGGTACTGTCCACAAATCTAGATCAACAACAACTTTTTCCCCATTAGTAATCACTGCACATACTTATACCAACTAGCTTAGAGATGCTCCTCACACCAACCAAAATAGACTTCTCAAATACTCCTTCCTGTGAGGCACATGTTTATCACTCATGTGAGTTACCTCCATTTGATTAATACTTAGTAATATCGAGCAGGTCGATTTACAGTGTATAATGAAGTTGGGTATAAGGGTACGCAATGCATGAACGATTAAATGAGGTCTTAAGACCCATGCAATGATAGTTTGCCACAGACAACTATCTAGAGGGCAGAGTAAACAACTGGTTAGAAATAAGGAGATAAGGCTTGCAGCATTTTTTAAGTTTGAATTTAGTGTTTGCAGGGAGTTGAATCATAGCTCCTAGACCTGGCTCTTATCTCGTATAGACAGGTTTTACTAAACGCACTCAATTGCATTATGTGAAGGAGAGACAGTGCTTATTATGGAGGGACAGTGAGACACAATGTACTTAGAAAAGTCCGTTTCCTCAGTTCTAAGTGGTCCTCCATATTGTTTCCTCTTTTTTTCCTGTATACTTATATTCGCTTCTGTCAATTTCACACTTCATTTCGGTTTCTTTACACTTTTCTGATGGGATATTTTTGCAATCAGGTTTCATGTTTGCTTAATTTTCCTCGATTTCAATGATACAATTTTCAGTAATTGCTTTTTCTGTCTGGTTGTCAGCTATTATTGTTTCAATACTGACATCATCTACTGTACGTTTACGTATCCCATTTTCTTTCATGCTGTTTCTGCCACCCATCTTTCTCGTGTTCTTTCTTTTAGGATTTCATATGCAGATTCCAATAGGGTAAAAACTGCAGCTCGGCTCATCTGCTAATTGACAAAGCGGTCTTAAAAAAAAACCGGGTTTGATACTCGCCAAATAGAATATTAATGCCAGACACAAACTAAACCGGAAGGCGCAAATAAAAGTTTTATGATAGAAACCGTAAATGAAAATAGTTAGAAAAAAAAAGATGCATATAAATTTGTGTTTCTCGTTAACATTTTAAAAGATATGAATTCATAAAATATCTCATTCCATTAGTAGGTATATTGTTACATTTTAAATCGCTCATTATACTGAAAAATATAAAATGAAGGGAAAAATGCAGTGCGGGAAGAAAAATGTATAATGAAAGGCACATTTATTCTGCAGTATCTACCATCTTTGTATATCGGAATATATTTTGAAATTGTTTTTATAATAAGTAAAAGTATTTTTATGAAATGCTTGAAAGTGTCGTTAAGAATCGTGCGAAGGTCCTTCCTCGCAAGCAACTTTATATTGTTCATACTGTTATTGTGGTTGTTGGTCCGAATATATTACCTGGAGAGAGTTCCGGGGGTCAACGCCCCCGCGGCCCGGTCTGTACCCTCTAAAAATTACTAAGGACGTGGAATTTGTACGTGGATATTTTTTATCTAAACCAGCCCTGTACTGGGCAAGGAACTTTACATTAGAGGGATTTCGATGTGCTTCTTGTATGTTATAGTTTGACACGTTCTGAGACTCTTTGACTCTTATGAATTTTGCCGAAACTTTCATAATTTTTATGACTGAATATGAGCCTAAAGAGTCATTTTTACTAACGAGCAATTGTGAAACACACTCTTCTGTGCCTAGAACAACATTGCTTCACATATTAATTCCTCACTCCGCCTGGGAAGGAGCTAGGAGATATTTGATTGGTTACTTTTGGATGATGAGGAGTTCCCCTATTGAACAGAGGCTTTGTCAAAAACTTCATGAGCTCTTGAAATTCTCCAAAATTACCTAAAACGAAGGTAACACAATAGTGCTACTTGCCCAGTTAAGGTTTGTTGTCCTATGCTTAATACTCTGTAATAAAGATTTAAACAAGTTTTTCCTTGAGTTAAATAGTAACTAACTCCATGCAGAATTTACTGATGATTTTGAACAAAATAACTCGCTACTATTTTTAGATGATTTATGATTTAAAAGAATCAAAAGTTTTATTTGAAAATATATAGAAAACTAAATGAAACTCTTTTTATGTACGACAGAGTTAAATGTTCTGGGTTTTTTTCCATGTTTTTTATAGCTCTGTGTAATTGTAGCCCAGAGTTCATAGACAAAGAAATAATGAAAATATATGAAATAGCTTAGTCAAAAAAATCTCTAAAAAGGTTTAATTGAAAAAAAAATGCCGGAAAGACATTTTACATTCCTGAAAACAAGAACCATATTCAACCAAGAAGTTGTTGGTGCTCATATTCAACCAAGAAGTTGTTGGTGCTCATATTCAACCAAGAAGTTGTTGGTGCTCATATTCAACCAAGAAGTTGTTGGTGCTCATATTCAACCAAGAAGTTGTTGGTGCTCATATTCAACCAAGAAGTTGTTGGTGCTGTCACATAAAGTAAACTTCCTTGACATTCCTTATCTACTTAAGAATTTCAAAATCAATGTTGTATTTAAAATTTTTAGTGTCATAGAAAGATATTTTATCTATTAATTCCCCCAACATGCTGATTTCTGTGTCTATTAGATTCCATGTAAAAAAAATGCAACAAATTTTATTCTGAGTAACTGAGAAATATGTCTTGAACTAAGATTACAGCAGAATAAATATAGCTCAAAAACTGGCAAGAGTCTAATGCCCTGTTTACTCATGTGGGATATTTTGATTGCCCCATTGATTGGTTAAAATGTAAGAAAAATTGTAATATAGTCTGTTATATGTTAGGGTTGAAAAAAATATAATGGAATTGAGGTTCACCAAAACACGATACAGAATACAGTTTTAATATAAATCCCAGATTGTATAAACTAGATTCATTTATAATACATAACATTCAAGAGGATTACCAGATATGTTGACAAACATTCACCTTCGCCTGACATGTCACTCTTGACCTGACCTGAAGCACGCCTACTGCCCCCCTATTGCTTAACACTTTTCCTATTCCTTGTGAGAGATCACGAAAGCGCTTGGAATATTGCTACTTTTCACTGTTGTTGTATTTAAGGCTATCGCCTGTTTCTTGTTATCTTGCTTTTGAGATCCTGATGCTTCCTCTATTAGACGAAAATAATACAATTTAGTTTACAGCATTTAAATTCCAGCTGAAGAACAGCTGAAAGATCACAGGAGCAAATAATTGCTATCGTCTCTTGTCAGCATTTTGTTCGTCTCTTACGTCAGCATCTTGCAAGGCTCAGAGTTCATGTAAGTGATATTCTACTTATAACTCAAGAAGTGAATTAAAATGATTTTACCAATGAAGCGGGAAGTTTTCTGTGCATCCTACGCCACATCCTACGCCCCATCCTACGCCCCATCCTACGCCCCTCCTGTGGACAATATTGGCAAGTTTATTGTGCGTGTCGTATTCTACTGTCATATTTGAATTCTTTCATACAACTCTTGCTTTTGAATAATTTCTCAACCTTATGATGGAATGTTTAAGAATTAAACAAGCCAAAATTAAAGGGGGACTATATGCATTTTGCTTCTCCAGTGAACATGCTGAGGTCATCATGCAAGTAATGCATCACCAATGATCATGTTGCTAGTGACATTATGATGTTGCAAGTGACATTATGATGTTGATAGTGACATTATGATGTTGCTAGTGACATTGTGGTGTTGCTAGTGACATTATGATGTTGCTAGTGACATTATGGTGTTGCTAGTGACATTATGATGTTGCAAGTGACATTATGATGTTGATAGTGACATTATGATGTTGCTAGTGACATTATGGTGTTGCTAGTGACATTATGATGTTGCTAGTGACATTATGATGTTGCTAGTGACATTATGATGTTGTTAGTGACATTATGATGTTGCTAGTGACATTATGATGTTGCTAGTGACATTATGATGTTGCTAGTGACATTATGATGTTGCTAGTGACATTATGATGTTGTTAGTGACATTATGATGTTGCTAGTGACATTATGATGTTGCTAGTGACATTATGATGTTGTTAGTGACATTATGATGTTGCTAGTGACTTTATGATGTTGCTAGTGACATTATGATGTTGTTAGTGACATTATGGTGTTGCTAGTGACATCATGATGTTGCTAGTGACATTATGATGTTGCTAGTGACATTATGCAGGTCATGCTCGTTATGTTCCATGCCATGATGCAACAAAGGGGGGTAAAAATAGCTCTTGTGACATGTGATATTTTTTTCACTAATTTTTAATGTGTTTTGTTGAAAGTCTCTGACTTAGATCTTCCGCAGCCATATATTTTTACTTTCATTTTTCTTCTTCTTTGCTCTGAGTCTTGTCTCTGTTACACCTGTCAAGTCCGCCTCTTTGATCCTGAATTAATCCTTTCTTTTTTATGGAAAAGTTATTTTACTGTCTGTGTATTTTGGTGTATCTTTATCTGTGTCCTTACTTTCTTTCCTTTGTCATTTTTTCCCTCTTTTTTTTTTACTTGTTGGGACTGTGTGTGTACTCACCTAATTGTGGTTGCAGGGGTCGATACTCAGCTCCTGGCTGAGTGTGTGTGTGTTTTTAACCTATTAATGGTTATCCATTTCCTTTACTTCCCTTTATTTATACAACAACGATCACAAGAAATTTCTGGTCTCATGAGCCCTATCATGCTGATTCTTTACACTGTATATATCTCTTTTCATCACTTACTCATCCCGATCCTTCCACTTTATAACTTCCCTCAGATTGAAGAGGTACTTTCAAATGTTCCTACGCCATTTTTTTCTAGGTAGTCTCAATTCAAGCTTTGGTCCCTTTTTCCAGATCGAGTTCTAAGAGTATCTTGTTTTACCGTAATCGCGTCTACCCTGGTTCTGGTGTCTTCCAGTGCTGTAATGTTTGGTACCTTCAGGCTTTCACTGGAGACAAAACAATGGGTTCTAGTTTGTTTGTTTTTCACATGTTTGTACGTAACTATGTGCTGTGCTGCATAGTCTGATAGATCTGATATACAACTTATTCGGTATCCTGAAATACCTTAACATTCTCTCTCTCATTCTCTCTCTCTCTCTCCCTCTCTATCTCTCTCTCTCTCTCTCTCTCTCTCTCTCTCACACACACACACACACACACACACACAGACAGTGAAGAGGCCAGTGAAGAGGAGGGGCCAGGAGCTATGACTCGACCCCTGCAACCACAACTATGTGAGTACACACACACACACACACACACACACACACACACACACACACACACACACACACACACACACACGAGACGTATTGAATCCAAACTTAAAAATAAGAAAAATCAGTTGAACAACAACTAGGTGAGTACATATCGTACGTGTCAAAAATAATTAAAAAAAAAAAAAAAAAGAGTTCGGCACTTTTGTTAATCACAAGTTACAGGTCCATAATTTCGTGTACCTTTTACTTAAGTTTTAGCTTTTACAAAATCATGAAGCAAAAGATATTTCGTATCTAAGGTAACTTCACAAACTACGTAAATCCCAGATATATTCTCCCAAACATACTAGAATACCATATGACGTTCGGAACTTGTTTTGTATAATGAATCGAGTTCCTTGGACATATAGCAAGCAAATTTTCCCTTAGTGGATTCTCAGGTGAATACTACGACGACTTGAGAAAAGCAGCTGTCGCACGGAACCAGAATAATCAAAACACAGAATTAGCAATATAAGGAAAAGTCAGACAGAGGCAACTGAATATGTTCAACACTTACGTATATAGAACTGTGAAGAACGCAGACACCAAATTTGCCTTTATTATGAGATAGAATGCAAGTAGATGTCACAGCTAATAACTTCAGGAAAGATTATTATCAAATGGATTGGAAATATTTTGAAACTGACGGCACCACAGGAGTGTGTGAGGTCACAGCACCATAGGAGTGTGTGAGAAGTAACAGCACCACAGGAGTGTGAGGTCACAGCAGCACCACAGGACTATGAGAGGTCACAGCACCACAGGAATGTGTGAGGTCACAGCACAATAGGTGTTGAGAGGTCACAGCACCACAGGAGTGTGTGAGGTCTCGGCACCACAGGAGTATGAGAGGTCACAGCACCACAGGAGTGTGTGAGGTCACAGCACCACAAGAGTGTGTGAGAGGTCACAGCACAACAGGAGTGTGAGAGGTCACAGCCCCACAGGAGTGTGTGAGGTCACAGCACCACATGAGTATGAGGTCACAGCACCACAGGAGTGTAAGAGGTCACAGCACCACAGGAGTGTGAGAGGTCACAGCACCACAGGTGTGTGAGAGGTCACAGCACCACAGGAGTGTGTGAGAGGTCACAGCACCACAGGAGTATGAGAGGTCACAGCACCACAGGAGTGTGTGAGAGGTCACAGCACCACAGGAGTGTGTGAGAGGTCACAGCACCACAGGAGTGTGTGAGAGGTCACAGCACCACAGGAGTGTGTGAGAGGTCACAGCACCACAGGAGTGTGAGAGGTCACAGCACCGCATGAGTATGAGAGGTCACAACACCACAACAGTGAAAGGTCACAGTACCACAGGAGTGTGTGAGAGGTCACAGCACCACAGTAGTGTGTATGAGGTTACAGCACCATAGTGTAAGGTCACAGCACCAGAGTAGTGTGTGAGAGGTCACAGAAACAAAGGATTGTGTGAGAGGTTACAGCACCACATGAGCGTGTGAGAGGTCACAGCACCACATATGTAAGAGGTCACAGCACCACAGGTGTAAGAGGTCACAGCACCACAGATGTAAGAGGTCCCAGCACCACAGATGTAAGAGGTCACAGCACCTCAGGTGCAGGAGGTCACAGCACCACAGGTGTATGAGGTCATAGCACCACAAGAATGAGAGGTTACACCACCACAGGAGTCAGAGGTCACAGTCCCACAGGAGTGAGATGTCACAGCACCACATAAGTGAGAGGTCACAGTCCCACAGGAGTGAGAGATCACAGTCCCACAGGAATGAGAGGTCACAGCACCACAGAAGTGAGAGGTCACAGCACCACAGGAGTGAGGTCACAGCACCACAGGAGAGGTTACAACACCACAGGAGTGAGGTCACAGCACCACAGGAGTGAGATCACAGCACCACAGGAGTGAGGTCACAGCACCACAGGAGTGAGATCACAGCACCACAGGAGTGAGGTCACAGCACCACAGGAGTGAGAGGTAACAGTGCCACAGGAGTGAGAGGTCACAGCACCACAGGAGTGAGAGGTCACAGCACCACAGGAGTGAAAGGTCACAGCACAGGTGTGAGAGGTCACAACACCACAGTAGTGTGTGTGAGGTCACAGCACCAGAGTAGTGTATTAGGTCACAGTACCATTGTGTGAGAGGTCACAGCACCATAGTAGTGTGTGAGAGGTCACAACACCGCAGAAGTGTGTGAGATCACAGCAACACATGTGTAAGAGGTCACAGCACCACAGGTGTAAAAGGTCACAGTACAACAGGTGTAAGAGGTCACAGCACCACAGGTGTAAGAGGTTACAGCACCACAGGTGTAAGAGGTCACAGCCCCACAGGTGTGTGCAAGAGGTCACAGCCCCACAGGTGTATGTAAGAAGTCACAACCCCACAGGTGTGTGTAAGAAGTCACAGCACCACTGAAATGTGAGAGGTCACACAGCACCACATGAGTGTCAAGGTTCACACAGCACCACAGGAGTGTCAAGGGTCACACAGCACCACAGGAGTGTCAAGGATCACACAGCACCACAGGAGTGTCAAGGATCACACAGCACCACAGGAGTGTCAAGGGTCACACAGCACCACAGGAGTGTCAAGGGTCACAGCACCACAGGAGTGTCAAGGGTCACACAGCACCACAGGAGTGTCAAGGATCACACAGCACCACAGGAGTGTCAAGGATCACACAGCACCACAGGAGTGTCAAGGGTCACAGCACCACAGGAGTGTCAAGGGTCATACAGCACCACAGGAGTGTCAAGGGTCACACAGCACCACAGGAGTGTCAAGGGTCACACAGCACCACAGGAGTGTCAAGGGTCACACAGCACCACAGGAGTGTCAAGGGTCACAGCACCACAGGAGTGTCAAGCGTCACACAGCACCACAGGAGTGTCAAGGGTCACACAGCACCATAGGAATGTCAAGGGTCACACAGCACCATAGGAGTGTCAAGGGTCACACAGCACCATAGCAGTGTCAAAGGTCACACAGCACCACAGGAGTGTCTGGTGTTACAGCAACAATAACACTGTAATTTCAGTGATAATCACAGAAAACTCGTAGAAGCTCATGAACCTCTTGCCTTGTTTGTGCTAGGAAATTTCATGAAAATATTATTTTTATTAATTCCTCCTCTACAGTAATAAACACGGTCAAATGTTATATATATGAAACATTTATTTATTCATATAATTCCATAAATTAACTGAATCTTTGAAGCGCCAGATATATCTCAACATCTTTCAATACACGTAAATTCTTGCGCCTCCTTCAAAGATTCCTCTTGTCCAGCCATCACGCAGAGCGTTTCTATTTATTGCCTGCAGTCTACTGGCGATTCTTGGCCTTCCTTCTCCTAAGTTGCTGCAGGAATTCCTTTGGTATGCCACCTTGAGCAATGTGCTTGTGCTGTTTGGCCACCCGCTGGGCAGTGCCAACAGCGAATTTTGGCGACCTCTTCCTCCTCAGACCATCACCTGTCGACAAACTCAACAGTCAACACAAGCAATGGTATACTCAAATACATTATCAGAAATATTAAATACTTTATATCTAGTTACCATTTTTTGTTCATAGCTTAATTTTAAATTTCTTATGTTGTGTAATTTATATTTTACGTATTTGTTTTTTTCTATTTATTCTTTTATTAGTTATTGTAGTTTTTCATTTGTTAAAAAATTAGTTATCCTCTTTAAAATGTCTATTAAACTTCACTGAAAGAAAACTAGCAAATAAATGGTACAGACCAGATTAGCTAATAAGTTTAGTAGGCACAGTGTTGCAAAAAAAATGTTAGAAAAAAGTAGATTGAGAAAGAATATGGTTGCAAGTTGGCAAATTCTTGTATCTTTTCATAATAGGCTCATAGAAGTGAAGCATAAAAGAGAAGAATGGGTTGACATTATTTATTAAGATAATCAAAACTTTTATCTATTGATAAGTTGCTCATAGACGTTTAACGTGACTGCTCAAGTGTTAATATATATATATATATATATATATATATATATATATATATATATATATATATATATATATATATATATATATATATATATATATATATATATATATATATATATATATTAACACATCGGCCGATTCCCACCAAGGCAGGGTGGCCCGAAAAGAAAAACTTTCATCGTCATTCACTCCATCACTGTCTTGCCAGAGGGGTGCTTTACACTACAGTTATAAAACTGCAACATTAACACTCCTCCTTCAGAGTGCAGACACTGTACTTCCCATCTCCAGGACTCAAGTCCGGCCTGCCGGTTTCCCTGAATCCCTTCATAAATGTTACTTTGCTCACACTCCAACAGCACGTCAAGTATTAAAAACCATTTGTCTCCATTCACTCCTATCAAATACGCTCACACATGCTTGCTGGAAGTCCAAGCCCCTCGCACACAAAACCTCCTTTACCCCCTCCCTCCAACCTTTCCTAGGTCGACCCCTACCCCCGCCTTCCCTCCACTACAGATTTATACACTCTCGAAGTCATTCTACTTTGTTCCATCCTCTCTACATGTCCGAACCACCTCAACAACCCCTCCTCAGCTCTCTGGATAATAGTTTTGGTAATCCCGCACCTCCTCCTAATTTCCAAACTCCGAATTCTCTGTATTATATTCACACCACACATTGACCTCAGACATGACATCTCCACTGCCTCCAGCCTTCTCCTCGTTGCAACATTCATCACCCATGCTTCACACCCATATAAGAGTGTTGGTATAACTATACTCTCATACATTCCCTCTTTACTTCCATGGACAAAGTTCTTTGTCTCCACAGACTCGAAGTGCTCCACTCACCCTTTTCCCTCATCAATTCTATGATTCACCTCATCCTTCATAGACCCATCTGCTGACATGTCCACTCCCAAATATCTGAATACATTCACCTCCTCCATACTCTCTCCTCCAATCTGATATCCAATCTTTCGTCACCTAATCTTTTGTTATCCTCATCACCTTACTCTTTCCTATATTCACTTTCAATTTTCTTCTTTTACACACCCTACCAAAGTCATCCACCAACCTCTGCAACTTCTCTTCAGAATCTCCCAAAAGCACAGTGTCATCAGCAAAAGCAACTGTGACAACTCCCACTTTGTATTTGATTCTTTATCTTTAACCCCACACCTCTTGCCAAGACCCTCGCATTCACTTCGCTTACAACACCATCTATAAATATATTGAACAACCACGGTGACATCACACATCCTTGTCTAAGGCCCACTTTTACTGGGAAATAGTCCCCTTCCCTCCTACACACTCTAACTTGAGCCTCACTATCCTCATAAAAACTCTTCACTGCTTTCAGTAACCTACCTCCTATTCCATACACCTGCAACATCTGCCACATTGCCTCCCTATCCACCCTATCATACGCCTTTTCCAAATCCATAAATGCCACAAAAACCTCTTTACCCTTATCCAAATACTGTTCACCTATATGTTTCACTGTAAACACTTGGTCTACACACCCCCTACCTTTCCTAAAGCCCCCTTGTTTATCTGCTATCCTGCTTTCTGTCTTACTCTTAATTCTTTCAATAATAACTCTACCATACACTCAACAGACATATTCCCCTATAATTTTTGCACTCTCTTTTGTCCCCTTTGCCTTTATACAAAGGAACAATACACGCTCTCTGCCAATCCCTAGGTACCTTACCCTCTTCCATACATTTATTAAATAATAGCACCAACCACTCTAAAACTATATCCCCACCTGCTTTTAACATTTCTATCTATATTCCATCAATCCCAGCTACCTTACCCCCTTTCATTCTACCCACTGCCTCACGAACTTCCCCCACACTCACAACTGGCTCTTCCCCACTCCTACAAGATATTATTCCTCCTTGCCCTACACACGAAATCACAGCTTCCCTGTCTTCATCAACATTTAACAACTCCTCAAAATATTCCCTCCATCTTCCCGATACCTCTAACTCTCCATTTAATAACTCTCTTCTCCTATTTTTAACTGTCAAATCCATTTGTTCCCTAGGCTTCCTCAACTTATTAATCTCACTCCAAAACTTTTTCTTATTTTCAACAAAATTTGTTGATAACATCTCACCCACTCTCTCATTTGCTCTATTATATATATATATATATATATATATATATATATATATATATATATATATATATATATATATATATATATATATATAAATCGCAAGTTTTAAATAATCGGCACGACACATATATATATTATATATATATATATATATATATATATATATATATATATATATATATATATATATATATATATATATATACATATATATTTACAAGTACATGATACAACTTATACAGGCCTAGCTGACATCAGTTACATACTAGATAAAAAGCCCCTTGTTATGCAGAGCATTCCGGGCAAATTAGGTTAATTTTGTCCCCAGGATGCGACCCACACCAGCCGAATAACACCCAGGTACCTATTTACTACTAGGTGAATAGAGACAGCAGGGGTCTTAGGAGACACGCCCCCCAGTGTTTCCACCCTTACTGGGAATCGAACCATGAACCTCAATGTGTTAACAGAGTGCGCTACCAACCACGCTACGGGATTTTACACACACACACACACACACACACACATACATAAAAAAAACTCTGGGAGTTGAATGATAGCTCTAGGCCTTTCATGTCGCAATCAACACATCAGAAGCTTGCAATTTTGCAGAAAAGAGGATGAAATACAAGTAAACACGTTCAGAGGAAGTGTTTTTGCTGGCGGCGCTCAGTGAGTCTTCACACTCAGCCATAATGCTGAAACTTCATATATAATTATGCTGGTCACTACTCACACGCCAACACAATCAGTCGTACCGAGCACTAACCACTCAACACGTCAACACAATCCTGGTAGCCACTCACAATTAATACGGCAACAAAATCAGTCCTGTATGCTGCTGACTACTCACACGTCAGCATAATTAATCCTGGTCATCACTCACCACTCACACGTCCACATAATCCTGGCAGCTACTGACCACTCAAACATTCAAGCACAGCTCTAAAATGCAATCAGAGAATACTAATTACTCTACCTGCAATGACGTCCGACAGAGGTGAGAGTGGACCCTGTAAGGAAGAAAATTATTATTATTATTATTATTATTATTATTATTATTATTATTATTATTATTATTATTATTATTATTATTTTATTACATCCGCCGAACCTCACCAACGTAGGGTAACCCCCCCCAAAAAAAAAACATTCACCATCATTCATTCAACAGCACTCTTGCCAGAAGTGTGCAGCCATCACAGTTCAAATGACCCTTCGAAATGCAAGGTCCTCACCCCTGAAGGAGGGGCTAGGACCGGCTAACCGGTTTCCCTGAACCCTTTCGAAAGTGGTAGTAATAATAGTAGTAGTAGTAGTCTAATATAAATTGAAAAGAGCATTAGCCAAAAAAATCATGAAATATATTTATATATCTGACTCACGGGTTGTCGTGAGTTCTTCCCACCCTCTGAGGATCCTATCTAAACCCCTTAACATGAATTAAAACTGTCTAGATAGACACTGAGAGGAAAGACACAGAGAGGTATTGACCTGGGCACAGGTGGGACAGCACTGGCATGTCTCTGTGACGGTGCCATACAGGCAACCCTGTGGAACCTCGCAGTTGACCAGGTCACAGTTCCGGCCACACGCCTCTCTGGCGTACCTGTAAGTACACAGATTATCATCATATTCACAAGAAAGGGCTAGAGCACAGAGGTCATAAAGAGTAGCCTAGTGTTGCTTTCGAAATTGCTTCAAAACATCATGAATTGGCGTCAAAAAGCATGTACAGAGTACAATTAAGACGCCAGACTCACATTTGTATTTTAGGTCAGGGTATATACTGAGGATACTATCATAAGTTACATTCTTAGAATAAGAGCTAAAGGTGTATATTCATAAGTACATTATAAGAAGGATGTAATCTGAGTGAGAGCAAGTGTGTACTCACATGACGCCGGCCTTCAACAACACCAGCACCATCAGCAGCACTGCTGACCTCCCTCCAACCATGGCTTCTCCTGTAATTTCTAGTCATATAATTACAGTTTCATATATTAACAGTCTGGCCTATTCGGCAAGGGTGTTTCCTGCCGAATAAGCAGAATGATTTTTTTTTTCATAAATCTGCGAAAATCAATCTGAACACAACGAAAAAATATATATATCATTAATTTTAAGTACGTATTGTTAAATAAATTTAAATTGACCTATTATTAATATGTAGAAGAATTTAGCTAGAAATGTTAAGCTAGATTAAGTTAGGTTAGGTGAGGTTTCTAAGTTAGTTTCGGCCCCAAAATATATTTTTAAATCATTGTCAATGAAAACAATATATCTATTAGTCTGTAAAAAAAAAAAAAATTAAAGTTCAGCTTTTTAAGGGAATTCGGCTTATTCGGCAAGACACATACAAATATACATACACACATACATGTATGTATGTATATGGTGAGTGAAAGTTGTTAATAATTTTTAGGAGGAGAGCAAAATTCGTATTAAGCAGTGAAGGTGTATGCCTCTCAATGCACATAATGCATATACAGAGATGTTACCTTAATAACTATTTAAGGATTAAAGTATTCTTGACTGGTAGTAAACAGGTTACATTCAGCATTAAATTAACCCTCATGTAATCAAGAGGATTAAAATCCCATTAACCAGGTTAAAGGTGTCTGGTAAAATATTTATCAGTAAAAGGATCTTGGATAAGGATGTGTGATGTCACACTGATAAAGATGTGATATCACACTGATAAGGATGTGTGATGTCACACTGATAAGGATGTGTGATGTCACACTGATAAGGATGTGTGATGTCACACTGATAAGGATGTGTGATGTCACACTGATAAGGATGTGTGATGTCACACTGATAAGGATGTGTGATGTCACACTGATAAGGATGTGTGATGTCACACTGATAAGGATGTGTGATGTCACACTGATAAGGATGTGTGATGTCACACTGATAAGGATGTGTGATGTCACACATATATGATATATAGCGGTAGTTGTTACAGTTACTCTTTGTTGGTAATAATTTCTGGAAGATTCAAAAGAAAGTTGTAGGAGTAGGTGAAGGAATTTGGAAAGATGTGCAAAAGATAGAAGCTTAAAATGTACACAGAAAAAGGTACACGGTTATGAGAATAATTACAAAGTTAGGTAATGAAAGATGAGAGCATGTGGAAAGTGATCGTATTTAGAGCGAAACGTTGTCAATAAAGGATCACATTATATTGCTTTTGTGTTTATTTTTCCATCGTGTCGGCATTTTATACCATTTATTTTTATTCCGACGCTGTAGCAGCAGCGAGGAGGAACCTGGATGTAGGGCTGTGTCGTGTCTAGGGTCAGTGTGGGGGCTGTGAATGTGTCGTGTGGGGGCTGTGAACGTGTCGTGTGGGGGCTGTGAAAGTGTCGTGTGGGGGCTGTGAACGTTTCGTGTGGGGGCTGTGAACGTGTCGTGTGGGGCTATGAATGTGTCGTGTAGGGGCTGTGAACGTGTCGTGTGGGGGCTGTGAAAGTGTCGTGTGGGGCTGTGAACGTTTCGTGTGGGGGCTGTGAACGTTTCTGTGGGGCTGTGAACGTGTCGTGGGGGCTGTGAACGTGTCGTGTGGGGGCTGTGAATGTGTCGTGGGGGCTGTGAACGTGTCATGTGGGGCTGTGAATGTGCCCTGTGGGGGCTGTGAATGTGTCGTATGGGGCTGTGAACGTGTCGTGTGGGGGCTGTGAACGTATCGTGTGGGGCTGTAAATGTGCCCTATGGGGGCTGTGAATGTGTCGTGTGGGGGTTGTGAATGTGCCCTGTGGGGCTGTGAATGTGTCGTGTGGGGCTGTGAATGTGTCGTGTGGAGGCTGTGAATGTGTCGTGTGGGGCTGTGAACGTGTCGTGTGGGGCTGTGAATGTGTCGTGTGGGGCTGTGAATGTGTCGTGTGGAGGCTGTGAATGTGTCGTGTGGGGGGTGTGAACGTGTCGTGTGGGGCTGTGAATGTGCCCTGTGGGGCTGTGAATGTGTCGTGGGGACTGTGAATGTGCCCTGTGGGGGCTGTGAATGTGTCGTGTGGGGGCTGTGAATGTGTCGTGTGAGGCTGTGAATGTGTCGTGTGGGGCTGTGAACGTGTCGTGTGGGGGCTGTGAATGTGCCCTGTGGGGGCTGTGAATGTGTCGTGTGGGGGCTGTGAATGTGTCGTGTGGAGGCTGTGAATGTGTCGTGTGGGGGCTGTGAACGTGTCGTGTGGGGGCTGTGAATGTGTCGTGTGGGGGCTGTGA
Organism: Cherax destructor; assembly: GCA_009830355.1. Classification (NCBI taxonomy): domain Eukaryota; kingdom Metazoa; phylum Arthropoda; class Malacostraca; order Decapoda; family Parastacidae; genus Cherax; species Cherax destructor. The sequence continues at coordinate 110,967 of WNWK01002103.1, forward strand.
ATGTGTCGTGTGGAGGCTGTGAATGTGTCGTGTGGGGGCTGTGAATGTGTCGTGTGGAGGCTGTGAATGTGTCGTGTGGGGGCTGTGAACGTGTCGTTTGGAGGCTGTGAATGTGTCGTGTTGGGGCTGTGAACATGTCGTGTGGGGGCTGTGAACGTGTCGTGTGAGGGCTGTGAACATGTCGTGTGGGGCTGTGACCGTGTCGTGTGGGGGCTGTGAACATGTCGTGTGGGGCTGTGAACGTGTCGTGTGGGGCTGTGAACATGTCTTGTGGGGCTGTGAACGTGTCGTGTGGGGCTGTGAACATGTTGTGCGGGGGCTGTGAATGTGTCGTGTGGGGGCTGTGAATGTGTCGTGTGGGGCTGTGAATGTGTCGTGTGGGGGCTGTGAATGTGTCTTGTGGGGGCTGTGAATGTGTCGTGTGCGGGCTGTGAATGTGTCGTGTGGGGGCTGTGAACATGTCGTGCGGGAACTGTGAATGTGTCGTGTGGGGGCTGTGAAAGTATCGTGTGGGGGCTGTGAATGTGCCCTGTGGGGGCTGTGAATGTGTCGTGTGGGGGCTGTGAATGTGTCGTGTGGGGGCTGTGAACGTGTCGTGTGGGGGCTGTGAATGTGCCCTGTGGGGGCTGTGAATGTGTCGTGTGGGGGCTGTGAATGTGCCCTGTGGGGGCTGTGAATGTGTCTGTGGGGCTGTGAATGTGTCGTGGGGGCTGTGAATGTGTCGTGTGGGGGCTGTGAATGTGTCGTGTGGGGGCTGTGAATGTGTCGTGTGGGGGCTGTGAATGTGTCGTGTGGGGGCTGTGAATGTGTCGTGTGGGGGCTGTGAACGTTATACAGAAAACTGAGAATGAAGTCTAGAAGTTTGAGAACTCTTTAAGAACTGTTCATGACGTAGATACTTATTAGTTTTAGTGACCATTATCCAGCAAGTCTGTCGTTGGCTTCTGCCTACAAATTAATCGTATTTTAAAACTTAATAACATGGGCAGGAGAGGTGGAGTTACCTGTATTGGATTTTACAAAGAATGAATCAACACCTATTTTTACCTTTGACAGAAATATCCAACAAGTTGTGAACTTTTTTAATATTTTTTTTTCTCTTTTCGTATTGTAAATCGGACTGAATAGTTAGGTTTCAACACACGAGGATTTAAAAATTATTCAAAGCTATTATTACTGGTCCGTATTAAAGCCTAAATAAAATCACTGAGAAAGAGTATGTTATTTTAACTATTGATCGTGTTGTTATAAAATTATCTGCGTCACTTTATACATAAAAAAGGGAGAGAGAGAGAGAGAGATTAAAGTGCTGCGTATATATCAGAGTTGCCCTAGACTCTTCCACCTTCTATCAGCAGATATAGTGAATAGAGCTTGAGCAACTGTAGAGCCTTATAGAAGGAAACTACACCACCACTGGTTATGTTGGCTTGCGGACCGCAAGTACAACAGCTTGGTTGATCAGATCAATCAATAAACAAGGTTTGGTATCAAGTTAGTTGGCTGGTTGGTTTACTAGGTTTAAATTATTTTGACTACGCGAGTGTCAGTAGGACTCCACACCCCAGTCAAAGACACTTTAATAGCTATAACTATAATAAAAGTACCCTCACATAATATATATATACCGAAAGGTATACACCTCTCAGCGTATATACGCTGAATATACACACTTTTCAGTATGATGATATGACAAGATGTGGAAAAAATACACTTATGTACAGTTAAGGACATTTATAAATGTTCTGAACTAAACGAAAAGTTTTTCTTTTTATATTTATTATATATATATATATATATATATATATATATATATATATATATATATATATATATATATATATATATATATATATATAATAAAATAAATATAAAGAAAAACTTTCGTTTAGTTCAGAACATTTATAAATGTCCTTAACTTACATAAGTGATATATATATATATATATATATATATATATATATATATATATATATATATATATATATATATATATATATATACATTCATACATACGAATTTACAGTCCTTAACTTAAAAAATATAAACGTTTCACTTCAAATAAAATAAAGCACATGACTTACCTTACCGTACAAGAAATGAGAAGACTGGCACCAGCGACCAACCACTTCACACGCTGCCAACTAACCAACACGGATTAGAATGTAGGTTAATATCCGAGCTGCGCATTTTTATCGGTTTTGACTGAGGTACCAAAACGCATTCTTAAATTTAGCGTTAAGTATATAATTCTACATTTACATAAGCAAAGAGAAACAAATACGTGAAGAAAAAATTATGCAATGTACATACACATGAATTTGTAAAATATCTGTATTTTAGCACATTATAAAAATGATATCATAAATGATATGTAGTATATATGTGAAAAACACCTGGAAGCCATATATGGTTGTGATTGATCTCCGGATGCGGGCTCTTCAAACTGCGATAATCAACTGTCACTATGAATTGGTCACTCACACATTCCTACTGCCACAGAAAATTTAACGTGTTGAAGCAAAAATAAATAAGTAATTTATAAAGAAAAAAACATAACCATGACCTAATAATAATAATAAGAATAAGAAGAAAGATGAGTATGAAGGTGAATACATTTAGATATGCTCAGTGATAGCCCAAATGGAGTCAGAAACTCAGGAGATTGATTGATCTGTATATTTTGACCCCCCTTCTGGGATCCTCTTCAGCAGATGAAGGGGGTCGAAATATACAGATGAATCAGTCTTCTGAGTTTGTCCCCAAGTGGTTATTATTGAGCATTGACAAGTGTTCATTACACTTTAGTTATTCACTTTGAGATATATGGAACTGACCATATCGGCGGGTGGGTCTATTTAAGAAGAGGTGAGGAAAGAAGAGGTGGGGAGAAAAAAAAAAAAGGTGGGTGGTGTGTTGAGGAGTCTGTGGCAAGAGTGATGTTTACCCAGGGAGGGAGACAGGGGAATGTATATGAATAAAGTAATACCAACACTTTAAAAAATAATAATATCTTTATTTTCAACAAGTACATGTACCAGGTATACAGTCCTAGCTGACATCAATGACATACTAGTATATAGAAAGCCGCTTGTTATGCAGAGCATTTAAGCAGAGTAAGGCATGGCTTTAAATGATGCAGAGAGGAGGAGGCTGGAAGCCATAGAGGTGACAAGTTTAAGAACAATGCGTAATGTCAATATTATATAGAGAAATTGGAGAGTAGAAATTGGAGATTAGAAATTGGAAAACGATTTGGGGTGACCGAAAGGTATAATTCAGACGCTTGTGTGAGCGTCTTAGAACTGGTGAGTGGAGACTTAAGTAAGTTTTGTGATCGACGTGGGGTTGGAGTGTGATCAAGTCCCGGAGACGAGGGTTGAGAAAGTTGCAGTTCAGAGGAGCATTCGAATGGTAATAGTCTACATCTGCCAAGACAGTTGTCGAATGAATGTTGCGAAAGTGTTAAAAAATTATTTGTATTATGATTTATTATTATTATTATTATTATTATTATTATTATTATTATTATTATTATTATTCATGCTGTTGTTGACAATAAAAGTGAGGCCAGGAGCTATGTATCGACCCCTGCAACCACAAATAGGTGAGTACACTACATTGGTTTGTTAGGTTTAAAGCCTATCGACTGCACGAGGAGAACTGAGTCTCCAATTTACCTGTGCACTAACAATTAAGAAAACTTTAATCCCCAAAATATGGATTAAAATATATTCTCGATGCATATATGCAGATATATACACCTCTCGTTGTATATACCTTGTACTGAAAGAATTGGTTACGTTCGTATGCGGAATACGAGCATTGGATCTAAATTCATTGGTCGTATGAGCTTAGAAAGTTAATTTTGACTGTCTTTTTTCAGTAAAATTTCTCGAATTTATTTCCAAATATAAGCTTATGGTGCTTTTTTTTTTATAAGGGATGCCATTATTATCATAAACACGAGGAAACGGTAAACCTGTAGGGGCCGTGCAGTGCCTGGCGAATGAGACAATCAGGATTGATCCTAATTATTTATTATTATTATTATAATCAAATAGGATTGATCAGAAGAGGATACTTCCGATTAATTGGATCAAATATCTTATCAACAAAGCTCGTAAATCGTGTTATTAAATTGACGATTTTCTCTCTTTCATTATTGTGTTGCTGAAGGCAGTGGGACAGGAATTATTAATTTTTATTAGTTATTTTTATTTTTTTTTTTGTTTTTATCTTTTTAATTATTGCTTTTATTGTTAATATTATTGTTGTTATTATGATCATGCACATGCGCTAAACCTGAAGGGGTTAAACAGCGTCCTGGGGAATGGGAGGTAATCAGGCTTGATCCAAAAGAAGAGTAATATCAAATCATTGGATCAAGAGCGCTTCACCGGCAACATACTGCTGCGGCTTATGTCAGGTGTGGCTACGTGCTGCTGTTGTTTGACAGGTGTGGCTACGTACTGGTATTGTCAGGTATGGCTACATGCTGTTGTCAGGTATGGCTATGTGCTGTTGTCAGGTATGGCTATGTGCTGTTGTCAGGTATGGCTACGTGTTGGTGTTGTCAGGTGTGGCTACGTGCTGCTGTTAGGTATGGCTACGTGCTGTTGTCAGGTATGGCTACGTGCTGTTGTCAGGTGTGGCTACGTGCTGGTGTAAGGTATGGCTACGTGCTGCTGCTGTTGTCACAGAGGTAACGCTGGATAACTTAGCATGTGAGCATCTGCTCATGTGATACACACTAGGATGCAGGTGTGCTGATAACCCCCCCCCCCCCCCGTGCTCAGACAAGCCTCCGTCGTACCCAGTAGATAGTGACGACACCTGTGGTCGCACTGGGGAGGGAAGGGTGGACTCATCCTGGGGGAGATATGGTTCGCATCTGATCGTTTCACTAAGAGGCTGACGTATTTGACACACTTCTCGATCCTCCTGCTCTCGTTCTCTCTCCATCCGTGTGTGTAATTATCTATTTTCAGCTACCGGAGTTAAGCAATGCTCAGGATATCCCCGTTTTCGGAAGAAAAAAAAATTTAACTCCACACATACATACTAGTTCATAAAATAGAAAAAAAAAGATATGTTGGAAAATGACTACATATTCAGTCAAAATGGAAAAAAAATTGATACCAAATTGGAGAAATAATTTTATTGTTGAAAATGCCTTTGCACTCTTAACTATTTATATTCATGCAGGTTTTATTTGATACATGCAATGCATTGATATAATGTGCTACATGAAACTTGTTTGGTGGTCGTTCAAATATAGATAGAGAGGTGGTGAATATGTGGTGGCAACTCATGCAATCTCGATCTTTACAATGTTTGAATACGAGCAACTTCTAGTGTCCTCTGACCTGTTTCTATGCTCCTTCCAATTATGGAAAGCAGTAAAAACAGATTGATCTGACCATGACAGAATCATTTTCAAGTTGACATACTTTTTAATGCAGTTAAAAAAATTGGCTTTCTTTACACATTTACAACTTCCACACTCCCTTCCTCCATTCTGACATTCAATCTTTGATTTGTTTGGCAAACTTGAATGCATCTTAAATGGTAATCCTATTTTGCTCAAATAGTTTTTAACTTTGCCTTCCCTAACTTGTACAATTTTTTTTCAACACGTCGGCCATCTCCCACTGAGGCAGGGTAACCCAAAAAGAAAGAAAAAACTTTCATCATTCAACACTTTCACCATCACTCATACATAATCACTGTCTTTGCAGAGGCACTCAGATACAAGAGTTTAGATGTCCCTCCAAACTGCCAATATCCCAAACCCCTCCTTTAAAGTGCAGGCATTGTACTTCTTATTTCCTGGACTCGAGTCCAACTAACCGGTTTCTCTGAATCCCTTCACAAAATATTACCCTGCTCACACTCCAACAACTCGTCAGGTCCCAAAACTATTCACTCCTATCTAACACTCTCACACACACTTGCTGGAAGTCCAAGCCCCTCGCCCACAAACCCTTCTTTACCCCCTCCTTCCAATCTTTTCGAGGACGACCCCTACCCCGAATTCCTTTCCCTACAGATTTATACACTTTCAAAGTCATTCTGCTTTGTTCCATTCTCTCTAAATGACCAAACCACCTCAACAGCCCCGCTTCAGCCCTCTGACTAAATACTTTTAGTAACTCCACACCCCCTCCTAATTTCCACATTACAAATTCTCTTCATATATTTACACCACACATTGCCCTTAGACATCTCCACTGCCTCCAGCCTCCTCTTCGCTGCAGCATTTACAACACATGATTCACACCCATATAAGAGTGTTGGTACCACTATACTTTCGTACATTCCCTTCTTTGTCTCCACAGATAACGTTTTTTGTCTCCACAGATACCTCAACGTACCACTCACCTTTTTCCCTTCATCAATTCTATAGTTAACCTCATCCTTCATAAACCCATCTGCTGACAAGTACACTCCCAAATATCTGAAAACATTCACTTCTTCCACACTCCCTCCCTCCAATGTGATATCCAATATTTCTTTATCTAAATCATTTGATACCCTCATCACCTTACTCTTATCTATGTTCACTTTCAACCTTTACACACCCTCCCAAACTCATCCACTAACCTTCGCAATTTCTCTCTAGAATCTCCCAAAAGCACAGTATCATCAGCAAAAAATAACTGTCTACTCCCATTTCTGTACATTATATGATGGTTTATTGTGGAAAAATAAACACATAAGCAGTATAATGTGATCCTTTATTGACAATGTTTCGCCCACGCAGTGGGCTTTATCGAGTCACAGACAGATCTACCTGGAAAAAAGAGGAACATGAGTATTTATAGGATTTAGTCAGGTGGAGAATGCTGGGTCAGGTGGAGAATGATGCATGTGACAGTCTTCAAAGTAGGGTGATAGTTAAAACCTTGGGTAACTTAACCCATTTACTGTCCAAACGTATATATATGTTTTTACCGCTAGCGCTCCGACCTTGATTTTCCCCATAAGAAAGCATGTAAAAAAAAACGTATATATACGTTCGGAGCGCTAGCGGTATAAACGAATATATACGTTTAGACAGTTAATGGGTTAAAGGACCTGCAGTGTTCCATTCTTGAGTTCTATGTGGGATAGCGATGAAGTTTCTTGGCAATAGGTTCAGCTATGTTGTAGAAGCCGTTGTTCTGGTTGAAGTTGTTGGATATACAGATAAGTGATGACTCCAAGATTCTTCAGTATTGAGTGTTGTCTTCTCTGACGATGAGTCTTGCATTTCTGTAGTTGATTAAATGGTTGTGTAAATTTCGGTGTTGAACACAGGCATTTCTTGAGTCGTGAGATCTGCCTGCGTACTGGTGTTCTGAAATACCCGTTTGGAGGTCTCTGGATGTTTCGCCGACGTATAATTTGCTGCAGTCATTACAAGGAATTGTGTATACCCCTGCAGTGGATTGAAGCTTGTCCTGTCTGTTACTAGTAATGTCCTTGATGGTGGTGGATGTGGAGGTAGATACTCGGAATGAGGTATTGGAAAAAATGTTGGAAACGTGTTTGGCAATGGAGTTGGTGGGGAGGACTATGTATCTTTTCTCGGCAGTATCTTCTCTGTATTATTATTATTATTATAATCAAATAGAAGCGCTAAACCATATCTTCTCTGGAGATAAGAGAAGATACTGCCGAGAAACACAAGAAACACAAAACTCATCGCCAGAGAAGACAACACTCAATACCGAAGAATCCTGGAGTCATCACTTATCTGTATATCCAACAACTTCAACCAGAACAACGGCTTCTACAACATAGCTGAACCTATTGCCAAGAAACGTCTTCATCGCTATCCCACATAGAACTCAAGAATGGAACACTGCAGGTCCTTTAAGTTACCCAAGGTTTTAACTATCACCCTACTTCGAAGACTTGTCACATGCAGCATTCTCCACCTGACCCAGCATCCTCCACCTGACTAAATCTTATAAATACTCATGTTCCTCTTTTTTCCAGGTAGATCTGTCTGTGACTCGATAAAGCCCACTGCGTGGGCGAAACGTTGTCAATAAAGGATCACATTATACTGCTTATGTGTTTATTTTTCCATTGTGTCGGTATTTCATACCATTTATTTCCATGGTTTATTGTATTGTCGATTCCATATTCCTATCCCTGTAGTTATGAAGTATGATATTTAATTGTTACTATCAGTTACAATGTTTTAAACTTCTTTGCATAAGAAAAATAGGGTGAATATGATTCCACAGTATTTTTTTTTTAATTTTTATTTTTGAAAAGTCATATCTCTACTTCACGTACTAAAATAAAATTAAAAGAAGTTTTGGACAACGCAACTTAGAGAAAAACATTCTAAGAGAAAATGTTTTAATTCTTTAAAAAATACTACACATATTATATTACATTATTATCAAAAGAAGCACTAAACCACAGGGGTTATATTACATTACATCATTATTATAATCAAAAAGAAGCGCTAAACCACAGGGGTCATATTACATTACAAATAAACTTATATGCTCTTTAATAAACAGCAAAACACATGGAATCCTAATAAAAAAAAACATACTTTATGAAACTGGACATAACAGAATGCTGACATTGTGTTTTGCACCTAAGGAGACATAAAGAGTGCTTGAGGCAATTGTTAAGATTTATAAGTTCTTTCTTCTTTCTTTCAACACGTCGGCCGTTTCCCACCGAGGCAGGGTGGCCCAAAAGGAAAAACGAAAGTTTCTCCTTTTACATTTAGTAATATATACAGGAGAAGGGGTTACTAGCCCCTTGCTCCCAGCATTTTAGTCACCTCTTACGACACGCATGGCTTACGGAGGAAGAATTCTATTCCACTTTCCCATGGAGATAAGAGGAAATAAGAACTAGTAAAAAATTAGAAGAAAACCCAGAGGGGTGAGTATATATATGCTTGTACATGAATGTGTAGTGTGGTCTAAGTGTAAGTAGAAGTAGCAAGATGTACCTGAAATCTTGCATGTTTATGAGACAGAAAAAAGACACCAGCAATCCTACCATCATGTAAAACAATTACAGGCTTTCGTTTTACACTCACTTGGCAGGACGGTAGTACCTCCCTGGACAGTTGCTGTCTACCAACCTACTACCTAGAATTTATAAGTTATTAGGGATTAAACGATCATGAACACTAAATTTCTTTTTTTCTGACACTTATATGCACACTACCAGTTATATTTAACTCTGAATAACAAATTCATCATGGTGAATAAAGAAATCAGATTTTTTTTACCATTATTATAATAAATAATCAGGACATTGTACTGATAATTAATCAAATGAATTCCATACTTCAGTTTTCTATCAAAAAGGTAAATGCACAATAACAGAAATGCTAAAGAAAATTTAAAGAATCACACAAATGTCAAGAAAAAATTACCATTCAAATAATCCATTTGCCTATACATTATACTGTATGTATTTAGTTGATTTAAATGTCAAAAAAAAAAACCACATCAAACATATAACAAAACACTGCAGACTTGAATCCTTGCTACACTTTCTAAAAGTATCCAACTTGGTATCTCAGCAGACTTATATAAATACTACTACTCACTGCCAATCTTGGAAGAGAGTGAGAGAGATAAAGACACAGATGATAGTGACTAATGCAGTAATGCCTGGACACATTTTGAATGAATGTAAAGCATTATAATGCCGTTGAAGTATTAGTCATCCTCAAGATTAATGCCTGACACCAAGTTATTCATTAATGATCAATATATTGGATTATGAGGCACCAATGATAATAGATTTGACTGAGAGGGAAATTTTTAAATTTTATCAATACACCATAAAAATTAAAAATATTTCTTAGATATGCATCAAAATATCTAAATTAAATCTATTCTTAAATTAAACCACATATATCTAATATGATTAAACTTTTATAACTTATGAGTACTTCATAATTGTACCTGCGGCACTACAAGACTTATTTTTTCAAATGTACTAATGATATTATGATGAACAATTGCCTGCATGTTCCTGAGTACATAATGAGCACTCAAGAAATTTGAACAAAAATTGTAATATTAAATTTAACAGATAATCCAAACTGGATACAGTTTTACCAATTTATGGTATTTTTTTTTTTTTCAACAATGAAATAAATGAAATAAAAATGACTAACAGAGTATAATTTCCTGTATTTCAATGGTTAAAGCAATAAAAAGTATATATAAACCACAGAAAATACTGAAAACAAATGAAATTAAGCTAAAATTATACAAATATTATGGTAATAATAATATTTTAATCCATGAGCTATTCACTATCACTGCCACCTCCAACCTCTGAGCCTGACTGTGATTTGGCAGGAGAACGTGAGCCAGACCTAGAACGTGGTGATCCAGACCCAGATTTAGGAGATGCAGATCTAGAACGAGGAGAACCTGACCCTGATCTGGCAGGGGATCTTGACCTTGAATGTGACCTTGACAGTGACCTGGACTTGGATCTTGACCTGGACTTGGATCTAGATCTGGACTTGGATCTTGACCTGGACTTGGATCTTGACCTGGACTTGGATCTTGACCTGGACTTGGATCTTGACCTGGACTTGGATCTTGACCTGGACTTGGATCTTGACCTGGACTTGGATCTTGACCTGGACTTGGATCTAGACCTGGACTTGGATCTAGACCTGGACTTGGATCTAGACCTGGACTTGGATCTAGACCTGGACTTGGATCTAGACCTGGACTTGGATCTAGACCTGGACTTGGATCTAGACCTGGACTTGGATCTAGACCTGGACTTGGATCTAGACCTGGACTTGGATCTAGACCTGGACTTGGATCTAGACCTGGACCTTGATCTTGAACCTGACTTGGACCTTGACCGTGATTTAGATCTTGACCCTGACTTGGACCTTGATCTCGACTTTGATCCAGATCGTGACCTAGCAGGTGAACGGCTAGCAGACCGAGAGCCACTGCGTGACCTCGATCTAGATGCAGAACCACTCTTCCTAGAACCACTGTGACTTCGTGACCTTGAACCTGAGCCAGAACGTGACCCAGACCTAGAGCCTGACTTTGAACGTGACCTAGAACCTGATGCAGAACGAGAACGTGACCTAAAGCGAGATCTTGACCGTGAGCGATCAGAACCAGATTCAGACATAACTCGACGCCGTTTGCTACTGCCTCTGTCACTATCAGACCCACTAGCAATTTTGAGTCGTTCATTATCAGAATCGTCAGATGAATCTGAAATTGTTGCTTTAGAGACAATACGTCCCTTCTGTCTGGCAGAAAGGCCATCTGAAGCTTGCTTTTTGGCTCTCTGTCTTCCTCCTCTTTTGCGGCCACGAGGTCGATCATCATTCTCATCATCACTTCCGCCTTTTGTTTTCCTACCTCTCTTCTTTCTGCAAGTAAAAAAAAAAATAAAAGAGCTATTCTCCAAGTATAAAAGTGCACTAGTGATGAAGCAAGAATTTGTCCTCATAAGCCATGCATGATGTGAAAGGATACAAATGCCACAAGCAGGGCAGTGATTACCCTTTCTCATGTACAAAGTAATAAAGACAAAAATTTATGCAAAGTTTAAATGTGTGTAGATATAATTAAAGTGGACCCCCGGAAATCGTACTGCTCCCAACTCGAACAATTATGTAAGTGTATTTTTGTAAGTGTTTTTGTAAGTGTATTTTTGGGGGTCTGAAATGGACTAATCTAATTTACATTTGTCCTTATGGGAACAAATTCGTTCGGTAACGGCACTAGAACAGCATTCTGGAACGAATTATGTCCGATTTCCGGAGGTCCACTGTATTATGCAGAGAATTCAGAGTGTGGAAATTAGGAGGTGTGGGGTTACTAAAAGTATTAGTCAGAGGGCTGAAGAGGGCTGTTGAGGTGGTTTGGTCATTTAGAGAGAATGGATCAAAGTAGAATGACTTGAGAGCATATAAATCTGTAGGGGAAGGAAGGAGGGGTAGGGGTCGACCTCGAAAAGGTTAGAGGGAGGGGGTAAAGGAGGTTTTGTGGGTGAGGGGCTTGGACTTCCAGCAAGCGTGTGTGAGCGTGTTAGATAGGAGTGAATGGAGACGAATGGTTTTTGGGATCTGACGAGCTGTTGGAGTGAGAGCAGGGTAATATTTAGTGAAGGGATTCAGGGAAACCGGTTATTATAGATTTAGCCGGACTTGAGTCCTGGAAATGAGAAGTACAATGCCTGCAATTTAAAGGAGGGGTCTGGGATAGTGACAGTTTGGAGGGACTATTCTAAACTGTCGTATCTGAGCGCCTCTGCAAAGACAGTGATTATGTATGAGTGAGGTGAAAGTGTTGAATGATGATGAAAGTATTTTCTTTTTGGGGATTTTCTTTCTTTTTGGGTCACCCTGCCTCGGTGGGAGACGCCCGACTTGTTAAAAAAAAAAAAAGAACAGTCGAAGATTTTATGAATGATGAGAAGTTGAATGTCTTGGCATTGAGTGAAACAAGCAGATAATTGTGTCAGAAAAGTTGACACAAAGGTAAAAGAGATTAAGTTAGCAGATGAGCTGTGGAAGGAAAAAGGGTATGAATATATTAATTTAAGAATTGTATTCTCTTGTCTCACCCCTCAGTACATAATATTCTAAATATTCAGCTTCAAGATCTATGACTTACCCTGTTTCCTTTCTCTTGCGTCCACGAGCTTTCTTGCTCCTAGGTTCACCTCCTTCAGCTCCGCTTCCTGCACCAGAACCATCAGACAAGATTTCCATATCACGCTTACGTCCACGTCCTTTACGCTGAGTTTCAGCCACTTCAGTGATAATGACAGCATTCTTCATTTTCTCCTTATACTCCTCACGTGCCTTCATCTGTAATGATGGTAACTCATTTTGAGACCATTAACAACTAATATTTTAGGTTTAGGTTTTAAGAAATTTAAAAATATATTTAAGGTATTTCTGCTGAAATGAAGTATGTATACAAAAAATAAGATTGTCTTCATTTTCTCATTTGTGTTCCTAATTATTTGTTTCAAGTAGTTGAGATACTATATTAGATTTGACCAAAATATTACTGATATTTTAAAGCGTGCAGTCACAAGATGTTACTTCTCTCATATTCCACACAACTTTTACCCCCTCAATGAATTAATCTTTTCAATCTAAAGATTACCCTGTTTTCCATCAGCTGTCGCCTCATCTCTTCTATCTTCTGTCTCTCTTCCACAACTTTCTGCTTCAGTGCTTGTCTCTCTTCATCTTGCTTGCGGCGAAGGGCCTTCTCTTCATCATCTTGTCTGCGTGCACGAGACACATGGTACTGTGCTTGAGACAGAAGATCACGACACTGACTTGCCTCTGCAGCTGCAGCTCCCAAGTCGTACTTTAAACGATCTCCATTAACACTCAAATGCTGAAAGTATCTGAAATACACACACTTCTTAATACTGTAAGAGAGAATATTATCTCTGAATGTTTGCAAGTACGTAAACATCCTTTCCATTTTGCACTTTCTTCAGGAGCTTGAGCTTACAAGAGCTGCCTTATATCCTTGTAGGGATTCTTACATGTTTAGCATTGGAAGTCTCCTCATTTGAGGGTCACCGAGTCATAACATTCCTCAAGCTCCTGGACTCCTTATGGTTCTCTTTTTTCTACTTTAATGTGCCTGGTGCCTGTAAAGAAAATGTAGGGGCCCCTGCACCTGCTGCTTATTTTTCCCACAACTGCTGCCTTCCCTGACCTTTCCCTTACCTACTTTCTTTCAACCAAATGCTTAGTGGGTCTCTCACCCATATTAATTTCACTTTTCCTGTCTCTTAACTGACTGCCTGTTCCTTCCCTCCTCATCCACTTGCACTCTGATAACATTCAATAAGAAGCTCAGAAGACTAAGGAGAGAAACAAACAATTCAGATCCCATTCTTAAAGTTAAGGGCATGTTATGTGTGAGTGACTGCCCAATATCACACTTTATGCAGGTAAATGAATTAACATGGTGAACATTATTTCACAAAATAACCTAGCCCAAGCCCAGGGTAGATTTAGTGGGTGTTGCTTAGTTTAAATGATGTAGAATTTATTCATGATATTCAAACTGCTTATTGCAAGGCTGGTGCAAGTATGTATTATTAGGCATGTAGCTTTATAATGTTGAGATATTACTGCAACAATGAATCTGCATTTTAATATACAGTGGTCCCCCGAGTTTCGTAAAAACTTAACTCCAGAAGCCTGCTCAAGCGCCATTACCGAACAAATTTACTCCCTTAAGGAAAAATGTCCCGTAGATTAGTCTATTTCAGACCCCCAAAAATACACTTCCACAAGCACTTACAATGCAGTGGACCCCCGAGTTTCGTAAACCCCGGAAATCGTACAATTATGTAAGTATAATATTGTCAGTGCTTGTGGAAGTGTATTTTTGGGGGTCTGAAATAGACTAACCTACGTGACATTTTTCCTTAAGGGAGTAAATTCGTTCGGTAATGGCGCTTGAGCAGACTTCAAGAGTGAAGTTTTTACGAAACTTGGGGGTCCACTGTATTATACTTACATAATTGTACGATTTCCGGGGTGTACGAAACTCGGGGGACCACTGTACATGTATTTATGTATTCTGAGTTATATAATGTAGTCAAAATCTTTCTCTTCCCTTTCCCTTCCTTTCCCCTTTTTCTTGCCCTACCTTGTAATAATAGAATTTTTTTTTAACACGTTGGCCATTTCCCACCAAGGCAGGGTGACACAAAAAGAAAGAAAAAACTTTTCATCATTCATCACTTTCACCATCACTCATACATAATCATTGTCTTTGCAGAGGCGCTCAGATATGACAGCTTAGACGTCCCTCCAAACTGCCAATATCCCAAACCCCTTCCTTTAACCCTTTGACTGTCAAGACCCCAAATTCTAAAGTGTATCTGTGTCGCAAAATATTAAAAAAAAACTTTCCTGATGCTAATGACACCAAAAGTATGAAATTTGATGGAAAACTTATGGAATTACGCTCTCGCGAAGTTAGCAATCTCGGCAATATTTACGCATTGGCGATTTCGCCTAATTTGACCCTTATTTTTGGCCAATTCCATTGTTCCAGTCGGCCAAACTCAGCTATTTCTTTAGAACTCCGTTTGTTCTATCGATTGAGTACAAGAAACCGCCCATTTACCGATTTCAACTACACAATAAAGTGGTCAGAAATTGGCAATTTGGCCAATTTCATGCAAATTAAAAGAGATGCCAATTTCAAAATAGGGTCCAGAATGAACAATGCAGACATTTCTGGCACTAAAATAAAATTTTCTCTGTTTATCAGTCATGTCTCCAGGCCCCTCTTATATTACTCTTACTTTCAATTTTGAATTTTTATTCACATAAAAAATAGAAGATTTACTGTTATGCAGACTACTGCATTATTGTAATAATTGTATAAATAATGTCAACCCATTCATGACTGCGTATTAGAATGGCTAGTTGGACACTTATTGGACAATGATGTCATTTGTTTACTCTTGAACATCGGCAAAAATCAAACATTTTCGCTACTTTGAGCACAATTTCAAGGTCTTTTTCATCGTGAAACCAATCAAAATCATCTCTATTTCTGTAATATGTCTTCCATTCTATCAAATGAGACCAAGAAAATGAGAATATAATGGTACCTTGGCATACAAACAGCTCCCAACTTGAACAATTATGTAAGTGTATTTTTGTAAGTGCTTTTGTAAGGGACTTTTTGGGGGTCTGAAACGGATTAATCTAATTTACATTATTCCTTATGGGAACAAATTTGTTCGGTATCGGCACTCGAACAGCCTTCTGGAACAAATTTAGCTCGTAACCCGAGATACCACTGTACAACCACAAATACTATACGAAAATACACCTCAAAGTCGGCATTTTAATCCAAAAACACGGTCGGAGTTTTTTTTTCTCATTATGCACTGCGTGCTGAGGTTTTTTTTATACTGCGCACAATGACCAAACAGACCCATTCTTTCACATGTGGGCCTACCAGCTTTCTCTCGCTTGATTTGAAGCCAATAGAATTTTGGCATATTAATACGTCAAAAGCACTGGCTCGTAAGACGTATACTACAGTGGACCCTCGCTATTTGAACACTCCAAAACTCACCCTCCTTCCAGAATGCTGTTCAAGTGCTGTTACCAAACAAATTTATTCCCATAAGGAATGATGTAAATTAGATTAGTCCATTTCAGACCCCCAAAAATACACTTATAAAAGCACTTACAATAATAAACTTCACATAAAGGCGAGTTTTGGAGTGTTCGGATAGCTGAGGTCCACTGTATATACGACGGAAACAGTCAAAGGTAAAGTGCAATATATAACTTCCATTTCCAGGACTCAAGTCTGGCTAACTGGGTTCCCTGAATCCCTATCACAAAATATTACCCTGCTCACACTTCAACAGCTTGTTAATAATAATAATAATAATAATAATAATAATAATAATAATAAAATAATAATAATAATAATAATAATAATAATAATAATAATAATAATAATAATAATAATAATAATAATAATAATAATAATAATAATAATAATAATAATAATTTTTTATTTAGACATGATACAAAGTTGTAGTCCAGTTAATTGATTTAGTTGGACTTGAGTCCTGGAAATGGGAAGTACAATGCCTGCACTTTAAAGGAGGGGTCTGGGATAGTGACAGCTGGGAGGGACTATTCTCAGCTGTCGTATCTAAGCGCCTCTGCAAAGACAGTGATTATGTATGAGTGTGGTGAAAGTGTTGAATGATGATGAAAGTATTTTCTTTTTGGGGATTTTCTTTCTTTTTGGGTCACCCTGCCTCGGTGGGAGACGGCCGACTTGTTGGAGAGAGAAAAAAAAAAAAAAAAAAGTTGTACTACATAGTTCTAGGTATGTACATGCCAAAAGCCCCTAATATGCTGAG
This sequence comes from Cherax destructor, assembly GCA_009830355.1. Taxonomy (NCBI): domain Eukaryota; kingdom Metazoa; phylum Arthropoda; class Malacostraca; order Decapoda; family Parastacidae; genus Cherax; species Cherax destructor. The sequence continues at coordinate 127,887 of WNWK01002103.1, forward strand.
CATTGTGGGCATCCTTAAGATTAATTAACAGTAGACTACACAGTAAAAAATTATGGGTGATAATTTACAAAATAAGTAAGAGGCGACTAAAATGCCGGGAGCAAGGGGCTAGTAACCCCTTCTCCTGTATATATTACTAAATGTAAAAGGAGAAACTTTCATTTTTCCTTTTGGGCCACCCTGCCTCAGTGGGAAACGGCCGACGTGTTGAAAGAAAGAAAGAAGTATAATTGTGTATTTGATTTGTGAAATTTGAATATAAGTTGAACATAATAATTTATTAATTGCAGCAATGCAATTAATTGAATCAGATCAAACAAATTAAAACAATTAGCTGTATTGCAATTACAGTTTATATGTTCATTAGATAAGTTACACAGAGTACAAGAGAGTGGATTATTTTATTTGTTAATGTTATAGAAACAGAGTCAGCTCAGTATGCATTATTTATAACAGGTTTTTACATTTAAGTGATTAATCAACTTTGTTAGGTCCTAAAACTATTTGTCTCCAATCACTCCTACCTAACACACTCACACATGCTTTCTGGAAGTTCAAGCCCCTCGCCCACAAAACCTCCTTTACCCCCTCCTTCCAACCTTTTCGAGGACAACCCCTACCCCGCCTTCCTTCCCATACAGATTTATACGCTCTCCAAGTCATTCTACTTTGTTCCATTCTCTCTAAATGACCAAACCACCTCAACACCCCCTCTTCAGCCCTCTTGACTAATACTTTTAGTAACTCCACACCTCCTCCTAAATTCCACACTACGAATTCTCTGCATAATATTTACACCCACACTGTCCTTAGACATGACATCTCCAGCCTCCTCCTCGCTGCAGCATTTACAACCCATGCTTTGCACCCATATAAGAGTGTTGGTACCATTATACTCTCGTACATTCCTTCTTTGCCTCCCTGGATAACGTTTTTTGTCTCCACAGATACCTCAACGCACCACTTTCCTTTTTTTCTTCATCAGTTCTATGGCTAACCTCAATCTTCATAAACCCATCCGCTGACAAGTCGACTCCCAAATATCTGAAAACATTCACTTCTTCCATACTCCCTCCCTCCAATGTGATATCCAATTTTTCTTTATCTAAATTGTTTGATACTCTCATCACCTTACTTTTATCTATGTTCACTTTCAAGATGGCCTATCCCATACACAATAAAAATGAAGTTTTCATAGAAAATGATGGAGATCTCTTCCTAAAAACTCCATTTTTTCTGTGTATGGGATAGGCCATCTTGAGAGATGGCAATTTCTGAATAATAATAACTGTAATTTTACTGTAACAAACCCTTTGAAGACCCCATAGCCAACAAACCATTAATGAAATGCCTGGCAATATCCTCATTTCTCTAGAAAAGTCTCCCAGCTCACCCTGACAGATTTCAACACTATGTACATACCCCATCCTATGTGATGCAATATGACAGGGAAACATAGCTAGCTCCTGTTGTTTATGTATTGCTCCAGGCGTTTGACAAATGTGATCATGGAGTGATAGCGCACAAAATGAGGGCCATGGGCATTACGGGGAAGGTAGACAGATGAATTTTTGGGTTCCTAACACACAGAACACAAAAAGTAGTAGTAAACAGAGCAACATCCAGCATCAGCAAGGTAAAAAGCTCAGTGCCCCAAGGCACTGTCCTGGCACCTCTGCTGTTTGTCATCCTCGTAGCAGACATAGATAAAAACACCCGTCACACTTTTATATCATCATTTGCAGATGACACTAAAATAAGCATGAAAGTCACTACGGTAGAGGACACTGAAAAATTACAGGAAGACATAAGCAGGGTTTTCCAGTGGGCATTGGAGAACAACATGATGTCCAATGGCGATAAATTCCAGCTGCTTAGGTATGGAAAGAATGAAGAACTCAAAAGGGACAGTATATACAAAACTCAAGAGGGTCACCAAATAGAACGAAAGGAACACGTAAAATACCTGGGAATAATTGTCAGCTGACCTTTCTTTTAAAGACCATAACAAGACAAAGATCACGACAGCCAGGAAGATGACGGGGTGGGTATTGAGAACTTTCAAAACAAAAGAAATAATGCCAAAAATGACACTCTTCAAATCGCTAGTGCTTCCTCATTTAGAATATTGCTCAGTGCTGACAGCCCTGTTCAAAGCAGGAGAAATATCGGAGCTGGAACAAATACAGAGATCATTTATGGCTCACACTGAGCCAGAAAACACCTAAATTACTGGGAATGCCTTCAAGTTTTGAACATGTGCTAAATGGAGCAGAGGAGAGAGATATACATAATAATATATACCTGGAAAGTACTCGAGGGCCTGGTCCCAAATCTGCACACTGCCATAACATACTGGAGTGAGAGATATGGGAGGAAGTGCAAAATAAACCCAGTGAGGAGCAGGGGTGCAGTGGGGACAATAAGGGAACACTGTATCAACATCCCGGGTCCCAGACTATTCAACATCTTACCAGAAGATATCAGAAACATGGCTGGAACAAGTGTAGAAGCCTTCAAGAGGAAACTGGATAAGTATCTTCACCAGGTGCCAGATCAACCAGGCTGATGGATATGTGAGGCAGCGGGCCTCCAGCAGCAACAGCCTGGTTGACTAGGCAAGCACCAGACGAGCCTGGCCCATGGCCAGGCTCTGAGAGTAGTGAAACTCTCAAAACTCTTCAAAGGTAAGGTAAGGTATATCAGTCACGGTATTGTGCCTCTGTTTTTCTAGCTCCTGTTCTTGCTATGTAACTATCATATAAAATAGAGTAGCAGCACATAGTTGATATATCCAATTTTGCTAAATAAAAAAAAAATATAGTAAGGAGTAACTACTTCCTCATTGATACAATCTAGCCCAAGATTACTATTCTCTTTAGCCCATGAAATTAAAACCAAATATCCCAAACTTGTAGTTCATGAATTTGAAAAGAACATCACCCATGCAACAGCAGAAATTCTAGTACTGTACGTACTCTTATTCATGGTATGACAACTGTAGTAAATAGAACATTATATATACAGAATCTATAACATAGGGTCTTATTCTAATGCTTTACAAGAAGACAGTTATGGTTACTCACTTCTGGGCCAATGTCAGCTCGTGCACAGCTGCCAACACAGTCTTAAGAACAGATTTTTCATCCCTGAGTACCTGCATGGCTAAACGCTGCAACACTAATGCCAAGTTATAGAGGATCACTGTATCATGAGGTGCAACATGACGAGCCTGCAATGTATTTGTGGTAAAGAAAAGTGAAGTTCCAATGTATTAAAACTTGAATGCTCCTACATTAAATTGATAGGTAAATTCAAAGTGCAGTTCTAAAATGTTTGGTTCATTCTTGATATCATGCATCTGTTTAAATGTACTGTATGTACAACACTTAAGTTTACATAAAAACTAATATTTTCCAAATTTACTTTGTCACAATTTCAAGTGTGAAAGCAACTGAAATACAGTAATTAAAATAAATCATAGCCAATACAGACACTTTTAGCTAAAACTGCAAATAAAAACTCCAGCTCTTCATCCTATTTCTTAACTTCTGGCCAAATTTCACACCTACTTTTAAATCTGTATGGAGTTTGATTAACTGTATTATTGTTCATCTTATACCACCTCTACTCTTTTTTTTTTTTTTTTTTTAGTACACCAGCTATCCCCAGCTGAGGATGGGTAACACCAAAAAAGAGGAAATACTTTCACTATCATTCAATCACTGTCATGGAAGAAATGTGATTAAGAAATACTACCGGATATCCTAGTGACTCATTTACAAGTGTAATTTCAACAATTTTCTCCTCGTTTTTATGGCATACCTGGTAAAGGGCCTATCCTTGTCTACCCTGGCTATCATCACTAATATTTTATATGCCATAATCACATTCCCTCTTATTCTTTGCTCTATCAATATCATAAAACCTAGTTTTCATATTATTTTCTTGCAGCTCATTACCTTTAATTTAAGCACCAGTTTTGATGCAATCCTCTTCACTCACCAAGCAATGCTTTTACACCAGCACAACATATTCAAGAATGGTTACACATATACAGTGGACCCTCGGTTTTCGTCCAGCTCCCAACTCGAACAGTTATGCAAGTGTATTTTTGTAAGTGCTTTTGTAAGTGTATTTTTGGGGGTCTGAAATGACTAATCTAATTTACATTCGCCCTTATGGGAACAAATTCATTCGGTAACGGCACTCAAACAGCATTCTGGAAAGAATTATCGACGAAAACCGAGGGTCCACTGTATTAGAAAAAAAAAAAAAATTAAAAGGGTCTATATCTAGGTTCTTCAATGCCACTTTCATATTTGCATGTTTAGCTTGTGATGTGTGCTGATGATGTTATTGTGTTATACGTATATGTTGCATAGGACCTGTTTGGAGCAATCATTATTCCACCATCTTTTTCCTTAACTGATCCTGAGTTCCCCCACCCCAACTAAGACGGTACTCATTTTTTGACTTTTAACTTGGCTTTTTTTTTTAACACATAGGCTGTCTCCCACCGAGGCAGGGTGACCCCCCTCCCCCTCCCCCCAAAAAAAAAACTTGCACCCTCAATCACACATAATTACTGCCTTTGCAGACGTGCTCAGATACAACAGTTTAGATGTCTCTCCAAACAGTAAATATCCCAAACACCTTCAAAGTGCAGGCATTATACTTCTCACCTCCAGGACTCAAGTCCGGCTAACCGGTTTTTCTGAATCCCTTCACAAAATATTACCCTGCTCACACTCCAATAGCTCGTCAGGTCCCAAAAAACATTCCTCTCCACTCACTCCTATCTAATACACTCACATGCAATCTGCATGTCCAAGCCCCTTGCACACACAACCTCTTTTACCCCCTCCCTCCATTCTTTCCTAGGATGACCCCTACTGCCCCTTCCCCCCACTACAGATTTATACACCCTCCAAGTCATCCTATTTTGCTCCATCTTCTCTAAATGACCAAACCACCTCAACAACTCCTCCTCAGCCCTCTGAATAATACATATAGTAACTCCACACGCCATCCTAATTTCTACACTATGAACTCTCTTACACCACACATTGCCCTTAGACACGACATCTTCCCGGCCTCCAGCCTCTTCCTCGCTGCAGCATTCACAACCCATACTTCACACCCATATACGAGTGTTGATACAGCTACACTCTCATACATTCCCTTCTTTGCCTCCATGGATCATGTTCTTTGTCTCCACAAATACCTCAATGAATCACCCACCTTTTTTTCTCCATCAATTTTATGGTTTACCTCATTCTTCATAAACCCCCATCTGCTGACAAGTCTGCTCCCAAATATCTGAACACATTCACTTCTTCTATACCCCCTAAAATATAAATACAGTGGAACCTCTACTAACGAGCGCATCCATGTGCAAGTTTTTCCAGATGCGAGCAGTCGATCGGTCGATTTTTTGCTTCCATAGGCGAGCGAAATTTCCAGATGCGAGTGGGACTCAAAGGAGGTTCCTTGATGCTGGTGAGGGGCTCTTGCCCTTGATCTAGGGAATTGAATCTCATTTGTTTGTGAATAAAAATTCCAAATGGTAAGCAAGAGTATTATTATAAGAATACATACGTACTACTACTACTACTACTACTAATAATAATAATGATATGTATAATTATTATTATAAGAATAATTATTATTACAAGAATACGTACGTACTAAAAAATAATAAGTATTTATAATAATAATAATAATAATAATAATAATAATAATAATATAAGTGAGTTTCAGATCGCCACCACAAGATGGCAGTGTATCAAAACATCGCCGCTCAGGGAGGGAGGGAATTTTTCGTGTTTTCATTACATTTCTTGCAGTTATTTTGCGAAATTTCTTCTTTCTAACCATGGATCTTAAGAAAGCAAGTGCAAAGGACAGTGCTGAGAAGAAAATGAGGATGATTGCCATGGAATTAAAGCAGGAAATCATACATAAACACAAACTAGGTGTAGCATTATGAGTGTACCATTGAGAGTGTACCATTGAGTGTACCATTGAGAGTGTACCATTGAGAGTGTACCATTGAGAGTGTACCATTGAGTGTACCATTGAGAGTGTACCATTGAGAGTGTACCATTGAGAGTGTACCATTGAGAGTGTACCATTGAGAGTGTACCATTGAGAGTGTACCATTGAGAGTGTACCATTAGGAGTGTAGCAATTAAGCTAATGGAGTTTGCCTTACAAACACTCAGTTTTCTGTTATAAAAGCATGGGAAGGTATGCCAGGAGCAACAACAATGGCCACTGACTCCGCATCCACTAACACTACTCACATACATAATATTTCATTCATTCTAGTGTATATATCATGTATCTATGTTATTAATATTGTTTATTACATCTTATTAGATGAATTGTGATAGATAAATAAGCCATAGAGTTGATATTTGGGAAATTATTGAAGTATTTTGTGGAGCCTGGAATTCCACTGGAACGGATTAATTCCATTTCAATTAATTTAAATGAGGAAAATTGACTGCAAACGAGCAAATCCAGTTGCTAGCAAGCTCCTGGAACGGATTAAACTCGTAAGTAGAGGTTCCACTGTATATATTTAATTATATTTGAGTACGAGGGTAGTGCATCCAGCAAAGCTCTGTTAAGCAAGAGGTTAATCTCCAAAGTAATGGTAGCTCTTCAAAACCTATTTTCACACTTACCTTAAGCAGAGTATACTTCGCTTCCTTCAATTTAGAAGCTTTGAAGTATGCCCGTGCAAGATACCCAAGAACTTCCACATTTGGGTATTTGAAGAATTTTTTTTGACAGTTTTCATACTGAAAAGAAATAAGTCAAGACTATCATTCTTCCTACAACCAATCTGCTAACCCAAACCTAACAACCTTCCTAATACTACAACAATAATTATGTACAAAATTACTCAACATCTTTGACAGCCTATGAGAAATATCACTATATATAAGAAGTGTCTTTTCTTTGACTCAATTCTTCTTTTCAATAAATTTAATTTTGAATTGTCATTTAACATAACAAATCTGTTTAAATTACCCAGTCTTTCAATTAAATGCAGTTTTATAATATCTATCTCAAACAATTTAACATATTCAATTATTTTTTCAGCATCTTACACAGAGCTATTCTATTCATGCCTGTTTCTTATATTCTGTAATTATTTTTGTTGTTTGGAAAGTTTTATCTCCAGTTTGGCAAGCAGCTCACTGGAGGTGTGAAAAAGAAAACTGGAGGAATTGTATAACATCTAATGAATGTACAAATGTCAAGAACTAAAATAGCAAGAGTGGGAGACTGACTGCATGACAAAGAGAGGGTTTTGGGGGTCAACACTCACGCGGCTCGGTCTGTGACCAGGCCTCATGGTGGATCAGGGCCTGATCAACAAGGCTGTTACTGCTGGCTGCACACGACCCGACGTACGAACCACAGCCCGGCTAGTCAAGTACTGACTTTAGGTGCCTGTCCAGCTCCTTCATGCAGACAGCCAGGGGTCTATTGGTAATCCCCCTTATGTATGATGGGAGGTAGTTGAACAATCTTGGGCCCCCTCACACTTATTGTGTTGTCTCTTATCATGCTAGTGGCGCCCCTGCTTTTCATTAGGGAGATGTTGTATTGTGTGCCAAGTCTTTTGCTTTCATAGAAAGTGATTTTCATGTGCAAGTTTGGTACTAATCCCTTTAGGATTTTCCAAGTGTATATAATCATGTATCACTCCCGCCTACATTCAAGGGAATACAGGTTGAGGAACTTCAAGCGTTCCCAGTAATTGAGGTGTTTTATCAGTTATGTGTGCCGTGAAGGTTCTCTGTACATTTTCTAGGTCAGCAATGTCACCTGCCTTGAAAGGTGCTGTTAGTGTGCAGCAATATTCCATCCAAGATAGAACAAGCGACCTGAAGAGTGTCATCATGGGCTTGGCATCCCCAGTTTTGAAGGTTCTCATTATCCATCCTGTCTTTTTTCTAGCAGATGCGATTGATACAATGTTGTGGTCTTTGAAGGTGAGATCCTCTGATATTATCACTCTCTCAGGTCTTTGACATTAGTTTTTCATTCTATTGTGTGGTTGGAATTTGTTTTATACTGTAATATACAGTGGACCCCCGGTTTACGATGGTCTCCAAACTCGCCCTTTTATGTAAGTTTATTTTTGTGCGTGCTTTTGTAAGTGTAGTTTTGGGGGTCTAAAAGGACTAATCTAATTCACATTATTCCTTATGGGAATAAATTTGTTCGGTAATTGCACTTGAACAGCATTCTTGAACGATAAAATATTGTAAACCGGGGGTCCAATGTAGTTTTAATTTCCTCACGTTTTCCATATCAGAGTAATTGAAATTTCTCATCATTGAACTTCATATTGTTTTCTGCGGCCCATTTAAAGATTTGGTTGATGTCTGCCTGGAGTCTTGCAGTGTCTTCAATGGAGGACACTGTCATGCAAATTCGGGTGTCATCTGCAAAGGAAGACATGGTGCTGTGGCTTACATCCCTGTCTATATCAGATATGAGGATAAGGAACAGGATGGGAGAGAGTACTGTGCCTTGTGGAACAGAGCTTTTCACCATAGCCTCCTCAGACTTTACTCTGTTTACTACTACGCTTTCTGTTCTATTTGTTAGGAAATTATAGATCCATCTACCAACTTTTCCTGTAATTCCTTTATCACACATTTTGTGTGCGATTACACCATGGTCACATTTGTCAGATGCTTTTGCAAAGTCTGTGTATACTACATCTGCATTTTGTTTCTCTTCTAGAGCATCCAGGACCTTGTCATAGTGGTCCAGTAGCTGGGACAGGCAGGAGCGACCTGCTCTAAACCCATGTTGCCCTGGGTTGTGTAACTGATGGGTATCTAGATGGGTGGCAATCTTGCTTCTTAGAACTCTTTCAAAGATTTTTATGATATGGGATGTTAGCACTATTGGTCTCTAGTTGTTTGCTCTTGTTTTGCTGCCTCCTTTGTGGAGTGGAGGAAGAGGAAAATAAAGATATGGACCTGAGAATGCATGGCATTCACAAACAAAACAAAGCACACCAGGAAGTTATTCCTTGCAATGGGGACAAGAGATGCTGTCCCATGCACAAGGTGTCCAGGAATTATACATCTCCAATGCAACACACTACTAAGATAAACTCTTAGTTATATGGAAGCAAACAAAGGAAATGGCATGCCTAGCACTGGGCATGAGACTGCATAGTTTGAGGGCATCCATATGATCATTTCATGAAATGCTGGCATAACCACAGGACTAACAAAATATATTACTTCTCCAATGGAATAATATTTTAATGAGCCACCAGTGTATTTAAGCACTGAAGCCTCTACCAGTAGCTTAACCAGTGTAACAAAGGCTAGAAAGACAATAGCAAGCCTTGTCCCCAGTAGCCAATTTTGATCCCTAAGTGTTCAAGGATAAAAAATACATTACGAATTTTGTTACTTCTTACCATCTGAATAGCATTAATGAACTGCTTCTGTTCTACATAGATGTGTGCAATATTCATCCACACGTCACTGAAGTCTGCTGTTGCCTCCCTCACCTGGGCAAATATATCTCTTGCTTCATTTATATATCCTTTATGAGCCAAAACAGCACCTAAAATAGTTTTGAAAAATCAGACCTTTGATTTTCTCACAATAAACAAAATTTCAAAATGCACTGTACAGATTTTCTTTTCAACACACCAGTCGTCTCCCACCGAGGCAGGGTGACCCAAAAAGAAAGAAAATCCCCAAAAAGAAAATACTTTCATCATCATTCAACACTTTCACCTCATCATACATAATCACTGTCTTTGCAGAGGTGCTGAGATACAACAGTTTAGAAGTCCCTCCAAACTGTCAATATCCCAAGCCCCTCCTTTAATGTGCAGGCATTGTACTTCCCATTTCCAGGACTCAAGTCCACCTAACCGGTTTCCCTGAATCCCTTCACAAAATATTACCCTGCTCTCACTCCAACAGCTTGTCAGATCCCAAAAACCTTTCATCACCATTCACTCCTATCTAACACGCTCACACATGCTTGCTGGAAGTCCAAACCCCTCGTCCACAAAACCTCCTTTACTCCCTCCCTCCAACCTTTTCGAGGACGACCCCTACCCCGCCTTCCTTCCTCTACAGATTTATATGCTCTCCAAGTCATTCTACTTTGATCCATTCTCTCTAAATGACCAAACCACCTCAACAACCCCTCTTCAGCCCTCTGACTAATACTTTTAGTAACTCCACACCTCCTAATTTCCACACTCCGAATTCTCTGCATAATATTTACACCACACATTGCCCTTAGACACGACATCTCCACTGCCTCCAGCCGCAGACTCGCTGCAGCATTTACAACCCATGCTTCACCCATATATAAGTGTTATTACCACTATACTCTTGTACATTCCCTTCTTTGCCTCCATGGATAATGTTCTTTGTCTCCACAGATACTTCAATGCACCACTCGCCTATTTTCCTTCATCAATTCTATGGTTAACCTCATCCATTGACAAGTCAACTTCCAAATATTTGAAAACATTCACTTCTTCCATACTCCCTCCCTCCAATGTGATATCCATTTTTTCTTTATCTAAATCGTTTGATACCTTCATCACCTTACTCTTATCTATGTTCACTCTCAACTTTCTACCTTTACACACCATGTATAGGTGGATAAAAAGTTGATGGGAAGGCTTCAGGATGTACATGTTTATAGAGGGGCAATGGATATATTGGATCATTATCTAGTTGTAGCTACAGTTAGAGTAAGAGGTAGATGGGACAAAAGGAAAATGGCAACAGTAAGAGAGAGGTGAAAGTTTCTAAACTAAGGGAGGAGGAAGTTACGGAGAGATATAAGCAACTATTGGCAGAAAGGTGGGCTAGTGCAAGTATAGGCTAGTGCAAGTATAGGCTAGTGCAAGTATGGGCAGTAATTTCATGCACTGGTCAGGGAGGTAAAACATCTTTCAGAAGTAAAGAAGAGCAGAATGTGAGTGTGGGGGAGGTGCGTAAGGCATTATGTAGAATGAAAAGGGGTAAAGCACCTGGAACTGATGGGATCATGACAGAAATGTTAAAGCAGGGGGAGATATAGTGTTGGAGTGGTTGGTAATTTTGTTTAATAAATGTATGAAAGAGGGGAAGGTACCCAGGGATTGGCAGAAAGCTTGTATAATTCCTTTATATAAAGGAAAGGGAGACAAAAGAGATTGTAAAAATTAAAGAAGTATAGTAGTTTACCGAGTATACCAGGTAAAATGCATGGTAGGGTTATTATTGAAAGAATTAGAGGTAAGACAGAGAGCAGGATTGCAGATGAGCAATGAGGCTTTAGAATGGGTAGATGTGTAGATCAGGCATTTATATTGAAGCATATATTTTTTTTTTATTAACACATCGGCTGATTCCCACCAAGGCAGGATGGCCCGAAAAAGAAAAATTTTCACCATCATTCACTCCATCACTGTCTTGCCAGAGGTGTGCTTACACTACAGTTTTAAAACTGCAACATTAACACCCCTCCTTCAGAGTGCAGACACTGTACTTCCCATCTCCAGGACTCAAGTCTGGCATGCCGGTTTCCCAGAATCCCTTCATAAATGTTACTTTGCTCACACTCCAACACCACATCAAGTATTAAAAACCATTTGTCTCCATATATGTGAACAGTATATGTTCATATATTTTTTTTTTTTTTTTTTTTCAACAAGTCGGCCGTCTCCCACCGAGGCAGGGTGACCCAAAAAGAAAGAAAATCCCCAAAAAGAAAATACTTTCATCATCATTCAACACTTTCACCACACTCATACATAATCACTGTCTTTGCAGAGGAGCTCAGATACGACAGTTTTCATTGCATTTATGGATTTAAAAAACAGCATATGATAGAGTAGATAGGGGAGCAATGTGGCAGGTGTTGCAAATGTATGGAATAGGTAGTAAGTTACTAAATGCTGTAGAGAGTTTTTACGAGGATATTGAGACTCAGGTTAGGGTGTGTAGGAGAGAGGGAGATTATTTCTCAGTAAAAGTAGGTCAGACAGGGATGTGTAATGTCACCATGGTTGTTTAACATATTTATAGATGGGGTTGTAAAAGAAGTAAATGCTAGGGTTTTGGGGAGATGGGTGGGATTAAATTATGGGGAATCAAATATAAAATGAGAGTTGACACAGTTACTTTTTGCTGATGATACTGTGCTTTTGGGGGATTCTAAAGAAAAGTTGCAAAGGTTAGTGGACGAGTTTGGGAGGGTGTGTAAAGGCAGAAAGTTGAAAGTGAACATAGATAAGAGTAAGGTGATGAGGGTATCAAATGATTTAGATAAAGAAAAATTGGATATCACATTGGAGGGAGGGAGTATGGAAGAAGTGAATGTTTTCAGCTATTTGGGAGTTGACTTGTCAGCAGATGGGTTTATGAAGGATGAGGTTAGCCATAGAATTGATGAAGGAAAAAAGGCAAGTGGTGCATTGAGGTATCTGTGGAGACAAAAAACATTATCCATGGAAGCAAAGAAGGGAATGTATGAGAGTATAGTGGTAAAAACACTCTTATATGGGTGTGACGCATGGGTTGTAAATGTTTCAGCGAGGAGGAGGCTAGAGGCAGTGAAGATGTGTCTAAGGGCAATGTGTGGTGTAAATATTATGCAGAGTTCGTAGTGTGGAATTTAGGAGGAGGTTTGGAGTTACTAAAAGTATTAGTCAGAGGGCTGAAGAGGGGCTGCTGAGGTGGTTTGGTCATTTAGAGAATGGAACAAAGTAGAATGACTTGGAGAGCATATAAATCATATAAATCTGTAGGGGAAGGAAGGCGGGGTAGGGGTCGTCCTCGAAAAGGTTGTAGGAAGGGGGTAAAGAAGGTTTTGTGGGCAAGGGGCTTGGACTTCAAGAAAGCGTGCATGAGCGTCTTAGATAGGAGTGAATGGAGACGAATGGTTTTTGGGACCTGACGAGCTGTTCGAGTGTGAGCAGGGTAATATTTTGGAAGGAATTCAGGGAAACCGGTTAGCCAGATTTGAGTTCTGAAAATGGGAAGTACAATGCCTGCACTTTAAAGGAGGGGTTTTGGGATATTGACAATTTGGAGGGATGGCTAAGCTGTCATATCTGAGTGCCTCTGAAATTATGAGTGATGGTGAAAGTGTTAAATGATGATCAAAGTTTTTTTTCTTTCTTTTTGGGTTTTTCTTTCTTTTTGGATCACCCTTCCTTGGTGGGAAACAGCCAAAGTGTTAAAAAAAAAAAAAATCTATTTCCTCACAAAGGCCACAAATTTCATTTGCAAGTGGTTTTCCTTACCACACTCCTATATACCAACAGTGCAATAAGAAAACTTTAAAAATATATTTATTCACTTCTGATAATACAAAATTCAGATTTTGTAAACAAAAGAATAGTATTTCGATTTTCTACCAAAGAAAAATGCAACACATTCCTCTCATGCATTTCAGAATAATGTACAAACTGTGTATTAGATTGACAAGCTTTTAAAATAATCTACATGTGTATCATTCTTACTAAGGATATTGTTGAGTAACAAAGTATCTATCATGGCAAAGACTATACATAATGAAAAAGGATAACTGTGTTATTAAGGTTATGGTCATCAGTAAGCTCAACAAAAAAATCAATCTTTTAATGAAGATGGTCTGTAACAGATAAGGCTTTATTATAATGCATTCCATCTCAATAGAGAACAAAATATTTTTACAAATCCCAAATATGCCCACCTACCAATGCCATTTGCAGCCCATATACTTCTAGGATCTGTTCGAAGGACAGTTTTGTACATAGCAAGAGCTCGATCTTGATGTTTACGCTCTTTCTCTTTGTCACGATTGGGTTGATGAAGTGTTGTTAACCAGACATTACCCAGTGCAATCAAAGAATAGGAATCAGTTGTAGTGCTTGGGTTCTGCAAAATAAGAATAAAAATGAACAAAATGTCACATGAAAGAAATATTAAAATTCTCCTACTTAAACTACATACTAAAAACAGAAGACTTAAAAACATACTAAAATATTAAGTTTATTAACATAACAATTCAACAAATAATTTGATTAAACAATAAAGCACAACTATGAAATATACAATAGTGACATATTTCATAAAAACTTTTACGTACACTTTACATAAACTGAATATTTATTACTAAGAAATAAAATATACTGTATTCAGTCGAAGCCCATTATCACAAACTCCTTGGAGCCAATAGTGGTGTGCCGTAACTGAATTTCCAGTTGGAACATTTAAAACTCTACAGGATCCTACCACTCAAAAAATTAATTATAATAATTATGCAGATTACTTACCACTCACTATTATATATTAATAGAGAAAACCAGCACATAGAAGAATAAGACACATGCAACACTTGGTAGCTTTATCAACTCAGTACAGAGAATAATTACTGGAGACAGTGGAAAACAAGTAGTAGTAGTTTGAGGTGATCATTCCCTCTGCCTTAATAAATCTGTTGGAGATAGTGTTTATTATTACTATAATCAAAAGGAAGTGCTAAACCTACAAGGGAGATAATGAAAGAGGTGTAGCAGTAGTTTGAGATAATTGTCCCTCAGTCTTGATGAATACTGTATCTATAGTACATACTCTAATATAGGTTAAATTTTAAGCCTAAATCTGTAGTACAGGTTGGCCATCACTAATCCGGCAATCAGTAATACGGTTCCATCAGTAATCCGGCACTAATTTCGGCTAGCATTATTTTAAATTTCCAGGGTCGCCACACCAACCTGCTGCTACTGTTTGGTGGTGCTACTTGCTGCATAAGTCATTCCATTTATTGTTATAACCTGCTCACTTTTAGTCCTAGCCATGATTCCAATAAAAGAAAAGCTTCTTGTTGTGTAAAGCACATACACCATACACTGTTCATAAAAGACAAGATGGCTTTGAAGCCACTGTTGGTTGCCATGAGCTCAGCTCACTCAGATAAGCTGTGACTGGTAAATTTGGGCCTATATATGAGAGAACAGGTCTGTGTAGTAAATGTGTACTATATAAAAAAAATCTTGCAACACGCTCTGCATAATGAGAAAAAAACGGTGACCATGCTTTTGGTGTAAAACAGCAAATTTGTGGTGTATTTTCATATGGTTTGTGTGGATGTATTCTCGTTTTTTTTATCTCATTTGACAGAATGGAAGATATATTGATTGGTTTCACGCCGGAAAGTATTTTAAAATTGAGCTCAAAGTAGCGGAAATGTTCAATTTTTGCCGATGTTTCAAGAGTAAACAAATGACATTACAGTCCAATATGTGTCGAACTGGCCGGTCTAATACACAGTCACGAATGGGTTGACATTATTTATACATACAATTATTACAATAATGTAGTATTCAGCATAACAGTAAATCTTCTATTTTTTGTGTGAATAAAAATTCAAAATGGAAAGCTAGTGTCATATAAGAGGGGCCTGGAGACATGACTAATGAACAGAGAAAATGTTATTTTAGTGCTAGGAATGTCTGCATTGTTTATTCTGGACCCTATTTTGAAATTGGTTTCTCTTGAAATTTGTGTGAAACTGGCCAAATTACTGATTTCTGACTACTTGATTGAGTAGTTGGAATAGGTAAATGGGCGGTTTCTTGTACTCAATCGACAGAATTTAAGGAATACTAGTGAAGTAGCTATGTTTGGTAGACTAGAACAACGGAATGGACCAAAAATAGGGCATAAAGTGGGTGAAATCGCCGTTGGGTTAAGTGTATTCTAACCTAACCACTCTGTGATCCGGCAAAATCACTAATCCAGCACCCTACAGGTCCCAATGATGCAGGATTAGTGATGGTCAACCTGTACAGTATTTTCAAAAGAATGATTCTTTTTCTTTCAACAAACTAGCCGTATCCCACCGAAGCAGGGTGGCCCAAAAAGAAAAACAAAAGTTTCTCTTTTTAACTTTAGTAATGTATACAGGAGAAGGGATTACTAGCCCCTTGCTCCCGGCATTTTAGTCGCCTTTTACGATACACATGGCTTACGGAGGAAGAATTCTGTTCCACTACCCCATGGAGATAAGAGGAAATTAAAAAGAACAAGAACTAGTAAGAAAATAGAAGAAAACTCAGAGGGGTGTGTATATATGCATGTGTAGTGTGACCTAAGTGTAAGTAGAAGAAGCAAGATGTACCTGAAATCTTGCATGTATGTGAGACAGAAAAAAGACACCAGCAATCCTACCATCATGTAAAACAATTACAGGCTTTCATTTTACACTCACTTGGCAGGATGGTAGTACCTCCCTGGGCAGTTGCTGTCTACCAACCTACTACCTAGAAGAAGATCTATAAACTCTAATTCCTGCACTGTATTACTTTACAAAAGAATAAAGCAGCACTGTAGTAAGCCTACTGGTCTATCCTACGCAATTCTTAATCAAATTCAACCCTTTTCACTTATTAATTCAGACTGAATTTGGAGGTCCAGCTTGGGAATCCATCTTACAGATAAAATTAATTTTTTTTTTTTTTATACATTCGACTATTAAGTGTTCAGTTCAAGACAGTAAAATTTCAGTTAAATAGGATATGGGATAATGAGATTCAATTGTACACTGAATATATATCTTGGTGTTTATGCATAGAACTACCTAAGTGAAAGAAATCAATAAAAATGAGACAAAAATAATAAGCAAAAACCTTCAAAATTCTTTCAAATTTCTTCTGTCCTGGCCCCCATTCATTCTTGGCAAGATGAAGGTTACCCATCAAAGACCATGCATCAGGATGCTCATTATTCATTCGAAGTGCTTCCTTGTACCAATCAGAAGCATCGTAAATTTGGCCTCGATCCCTTGCCATACAGCCAAGTCGAAGATAGCCTACAAAAAAAAATAAAAACCAATACAAAAAATGAAATCATTAATACAATACTGCATTCTCTGAGAATTTTCCTTTCTTCAAAGAATAACCTCATACAAAATTTTGTATGGGGCAGGGAGGTATAACACCTCGTAGGAGCGAGGAAGAGCCAATCGTGAGTGTGGGGGAGGTGGGTAGAATGAAAGGGGGTAAAGCAGCTGGCACTGATGGGATAAAAACAGAAATGTTAAAAGCAGGTGGGGATATAGTTTTGGAGTGGGTGGTGCTTTTATTTAATAAATGTATGGAAAAGAGTAAAGTACCTAGGGACTGGCAGAGAGAATGCATAGTTTCTTTGTATAAAGGCAAAGAGTGTGTAAAAATTATAAGGGAATAAGCCTGTTGAGTATACCTGGTAAAGTGTATGATAGTTATTATTGAAAGAATTAAGAGTAAGATGAAGAGCAGAATTGCAGGTGAACAAGGCGGCTTTAGGAAGGGTAGGTGGTGTGTAGACCAAGTGTTTACAGTGAAACATATAGGTGAACAGTATTTAGATAAGGGTTAAGAGGTTTCTGTTGCATTTATGGATTTGAAAAAGGCATATGATAGGGTAGATAGGGAGGCAATGTGGCAGATGCTGCAAATGTATGGAATAGGAGGTAGGTTACCGAAAGCAGTGAAGAGTTTTTACGAGGATAGTGAGGCTCAGATTAGAGTATGTAAGAGAAAGGAAGATTATTTCCCAGTAAAAGCAGGCCTTAGACAGGGATGTGTGATGTCACCGTGGTTGTTCAATATATATATATAGATGGGGTTGTAAGAGAAGTGAATGCTCAGGTGTTGGCAAGATGTGTGGGATTAAAAGATAAAGAATCTAACACAAAGTGGGAGTTGTCACAGTTGCTTTTTGCTGATGACACTGTGCTTTTGGGAGATTCTGAAGAGACGTTGCAGAGGTTGGTGACCGAGTTTGGAAAATTAAAAGTGAGGAAGGAAATTAAAAATGAACATAGGAAAGAGTAAGATGATGAGGATAACAAGAAATTTAGGTAATTAAAGACTGGATATCAGATTGGAGGGAGGGAGTATAGAAGAAGTGAATGTATTCAGATATTTGGGAGAGGACTTCTCAGCAGATGGGTCTATGAAAAACGAGGTGAATCAGATAATTGATGAGGGGAAAAAGATAAATGGTGCACTGAAGAGTGTGTGGAGACAAATAACATTATCCATGGAAGCAAAACAGGAAAATGTATGAGAGAGTAGTTATACCAATGCTCTTATATGGGTTTGAAGCATGGGTGGTGAATGTTGCAACAAAGAGAAGGCTGGAGGCAGTGTAGATGTCATGTCTGAGAGCAGTGTACGGTGTGAACATTAGAAGAAAATCCATAGGCCTAGGAAAGGTTGGAGGGACGGGGTAAAGGAGGTTTTGTGTGCGAGGGGCCTGGACTTCCAGCAAGTGTGCGTAAGCGTATTAAACAGGAGCGAGTGGAAACAAATGGTTTTTATGACTTGACGTGCTGTTAAGAGTGTGAGCAAGGTAACATTTATGAAGGGATTCAGGAAAACCAGCAAGACGGACTTGAGTCCTGGAGGTGGGAAGTACAGTGCCTACACTCTGAAGGAAGGGTGTTCATGCTGCAGTTTTTTAACTGGCAAGACAGTGATGGAGTGAATGATGATGAAAGTGTTTCTTCTTTTTCAGGTCACACTGCCTTGGTGGGAAATGGCCCGTGTTAAAAAAAAAAAAAATTGCCACACGTCAGTTGCCTTTACACATTAAAACGCTACAAGAAGTACGTATTTTAAACATTTGTTTAGCTATCACATACCAAAGGCAATTGTCCATGTCTTACATTAAAATGTTTTTCAGAAGATTTTTTTAACAAACAAGTTTGAGACAATAAAATGAAGCAAACAAACAAGAACATATAAATGATAAGCAAAAGAGAAATAATGGAAGAACAACTTTTAACCCTTTCAGGGTCCAGAGGCCAAATTTCAAAGTGTGCCACCAGGGTCCAAGAATTTTCAAAAAAAAAAAAAAAAAAAAAAAAAAAAAATTCTTGTGAAATAGTAGATAATCTTTTTCTGAATGTAATAAAACAAAAAGTACGAAATTTGATGGAAAATTGACGAAATTATGCTCTTGCGAATTTTGATGCATCGGCGATATTTACAGACTGGAGATTTTGCCAACTTTGACTCCCATTTTAGGCCAATTACATTATTCCAGTCGTCCAAATTCTTAGCTATTTCACTAATATTACTTCTATTCTATCGATTGAGCAGAAGAAATCGCCCAGTCAACTGTTTCAACTACAAAATAAATTGATCGGAAATTGGTAATTTAGTCAATTTAACACAAAGTTCAAAATATTCCAATTTCAAAATAGGGTGCAGAATAAACAATGCAGGTATTCCTGGCACTAAACTAACACTTCCTTTGTTCATTAGTTACTTTTTCAGTCTTTACAAATGAATTCCATTTTTATTTTTTATTCACATAATGAATTTTTATTCAAACCAAAAAATGGAAGATTTACTGTTATGCAATATTGTAATAATTGTATAAATAATATCACCACATTTGTGAACGTATATTAGACCCACCAGCTGGCGTGTATTAGACGTGTGAGGTCATTTGTTTACTCTTGAACATCGGCAAAAATTTAACATTTCCGCTATTTTGAGCTCAGTTTCAAGCCATTTCCAGTACTAAAACCAATCAAAACCATCTCTATTTCTGTAATATATCTTCCATTCTATCAAATGAGACCAAGAAATCACAAATACAACTATAAAAAGCATAAGAAAAAACACTGCAAAGTCGTTGTTTTAATTGAAAATTACAGTCTCAGTATGTTTTCTCATTATGCACTGTGTGCTGCAGGATTTGTTTTATGTGGTGCACACTTACCACATAGATGTATTCTCTCATATCTAGGCCCAAATTTACCACTCACAGCTTATCTAAGTGAGCTGAGCTCATGGCGTAGAACTACGGTTTGGACCCTCAACTCAAAGCCGTAGAACTACGACACGGACCCTGAAAGGGTTAATTAATCAACAATATAAAATTGGAGAAAATATTGCACAATTATGCTGCAGAGGCTGACTGAGGCCAGCTGCTATACCTCAATTCTGCACAATAGAAAATCATCAATATGATTGTGCATTATAAAATCTTGTACTAAATTGTATATTAGATGAAAAAATTATTTCACCAAATGGCACATTGACTGCTTTGTTGTAGAAGCACACAAAGCCATAAATAAAGTGAAAATGCTCAGTAATAAAACTCAAGTCATAATAAATATAGAGAATAACCAAATTCTGGTAGTCCTAAGATCCAAATACATAAGGTTAAGTGCATTTACTCAAAACAATATTGTAATTTAAATACATTACCAATGAGACATTGTGAATAAACTTCCTTTAATATCCTCAGGTTACAAATTCAAACAAAATATCGCTTACAGTCCACATAATTGGGATGATCTTGGAGGATTTCTTTGTACAGTTTCTCTGCCTTATCATATTGACAAAACATCTCGTGCAACCGAGCAGAGTTATACTTGATGGTAACAGAGATGGACGAGTAGTACTGGGGGTCTTGTTCTTTCTCAGCTTCACAACGGTCCCAAGCCCCCTTGAAGTGTTTGTGGGCCTCTTCATAATTACCAAGTCTGTGAAACAAAAACATGATGTGTAACTCTTCCTTAAAATAGAATCATTCCATACTTAACATTGGTATACATCTGGGATAAGGCCAAAGAAGCAGTCGTCATTACATTAGGTTCTTAAATACAGGAAGCCTTGACAAAAGTCAGCTGGTTATATACATTTTTGTTCGTATGTAACTAAGTATGCACATACACAGTTACATGAACAGTACTATAGTTATAAGAAAAGAAAGTACACTCAAAACAGTTACAATGCACATTGACCTCATCTCCAACATCTGTGGAAAGTTACTGCTAATACTTACACACACTGTATGATCTATAGCTTACCTCTTTCATATAATCCCTGGCATATTTAATTAGCACATGCTGTAAATAACCCTTCTGGGAGGGGTCAAGTTGCACTACGGCTTTGAAGCCTGGGTCGGTCCCGCTGTTCTATGTGATGAGCTCAGCTCTCTCAGATAAGCTGTGAGCAGTAAATTTGTGCCTAAATAAGAGAGAATGAGTCTAAGCAGTGTGCACCATACAAAAACATTCTGCAGCACACAGCAGAGAGTGGAAAAAAAACTGCGACCGTTTTTTGTTTAAAACAGAGACTTTGTGGTACATTTTCATATGTTTTTTATGGTTGTATTCTCAGTTTCTTGATCTCATTTGATAGAATGGAAGATATACAGTGGACCCTCGGTTAACGAAAGGTCCTGTTAACGAAAGTTTCGGAAAACGTAAGCTTTTTCGTAATCGGTTACGAAAAGTCCTCGGTTACCGAAAGGTATTAGACGCGTCCGCCTGCTCCGCAAAGCGCAGGACGCCAGTGAAGCGTTGTTTACCATTGAGAGAACATTACCCAGTGCGCTCTTTCAAAGATTCACAATATATTTGGTGTATTTTTGGTGGGTTTAGTTATTGCCACTTGAAATAAGTCACCATGGGTCCAAAGAAGCTTCCTAGTGGCACCCCTGGGGTAAAGAGAGTGAGGAACACCATCGAACTGAAGAAGGAAATCATAGAAAAATATGAGAGTGGTGTACGTCTGAGTGATCTTGCCAGGATGTACAAGAAAACTCCATCTACTATCGGCACTATCCTGGCACAGAGAAATGAGATCAAGAAAGCTAATGTTGCAAAGGGGTTAATTTGTTAACGAAACAAAGATCGAAAACAGTGGATGAGGTTGAGAAGTTGTTGTTGGTGTGGATCCATGAAAAACAGAGAGCGGGTGATAGTATTTCTATGGCGATAATTTGTGAAAAGGCAAGGAAGTTGCACGCAGATCTTGTGAAGATAATGCCTGCAACCAGTGGTGAGGAGAGTGATTTTAAAGCCAGCAAAGGCTGGTTTGAGAAGTTTAAGAAACGTAGTGGCATACACAATGTTGTGAGGCATGGTGAGGCAGCCAGCTCAGACAAACGTGCAGCTGAAAAATTTGTGCTGGAATTCAAGGGGTTCGTAGAGGCAGAACAATTCCTCCCCCAACAAGTGTTTAATTGTGATGAAACAGGCCTGTTTTGGAAGAAAATGCCCAACAGGACCTACATTACTCAGGAGGAAAAGGCACAGCCAGGACACAAGCCTATGAAAGACAGGCTAACTCTTATGATGTGTGCCAATGCCAGTGGTGATTTTAAAGTGAAGCCTTTACTGGTGCATCACGCAGAAAATAACAGACCCTTCAGGAAACACGGTGTTGACAAGAATAAATTGTGTGTGCATTGGAAAGCTAACACCAAGGCATGGGTCACTACGGAGATTTTCAAGGAATGGATGACTGGAGTGTTTGGCCCTAGTGTGAAGAAATACCTCCTGGAAAATAAATTGCCACTCAAGTGCCTCCTGCTACTGAACAATGCTCCTGCTCATCCTCACAACTTGCAAGAGTTGTTGCCTGACAACATAAATTTCATCAAAGTGAAGTTCTTGCCTCCTAACACCACTCCTCTCCTCCAGCCCATGGACCAGCATGTCATTTCCAACTTCAAGAAACTGTACACCAAAGCACTGTTTCAGAGGTGCTTTAATATGACCAATGACTCTGAATTGACCCTAAGAGAGTTCTGGAAAGAACACCTCAATATCGTGCATTGCATAGGCCTTATAGGTAAGGCTTGGGAGGAAGTGACTTCCAGGACTCTGAACTCTGCTTGGAGACCACTGTGGCCGGATTGTGTCCAAGAGAGGAATTTTGAAGGATTTGAGGCTGACCCTGACCCTGACGACCCTGTGCCTGTTGTGGAACATGTTGTGGAAGATATTGTGGAATTGGGGAACAGCCTGGGGTTGGAGGTGAGTGGTGAGGATGTGGAAGAGTTGGTGGAGGAGCACAGGGTAGAGCTAACAACTGAAGAGCTGCAAGAGCTTCATCTGGAACAGCAACAGACCACAGCTGAGGTTATTGCTTCACAGGAAGAGAGAGAGAGAGATAAGGAGGTGCCTTCTTCAGTGCTTAAGGAGATGTGTACAAAGTGGAATGAGTTGCAGACATTTGTTGAAAGATAACACCCTGAGCAAGCTGAAATGAGCCTTCTGTGCAACCACTTCAGTGACAGAGCCATGTTGTACTTCAGAAAAGTGTTGAAGAGTCGCCAGAAACAGAGGACTCTGGACAGCTACTTCACCAGGCAGGGGTCTAGTGACTCTCAAGCTGGTCCTAGTGGCATTAAAAGACCAAGAAGGGAAGTAACCCCAGAGAGGGACTTGTTACCTGAAGTCCTTTTGGAGGGGGATTCCCCTTCCAACCACTAACACCCTGCTCCAATCATCATATATATCTTCCAGATGCCTGCAAGTCTCTTCAATAAAGATAAGTAAATGTTATTTTTTTTTTATTTTGAGTGATTATTTTTTTGTGGAACGAATTAATTGTATTTACATTATTTCTTATGGGAAATAAGGTTTCAGATAACGAAAGATTCAGATTAAGTAATAGCTCCTGGACCGGATTAATTTCGTTAACCGAGGGTCCACTGTATTACAGATACAGTGGTACCTCGACTTACGACGGTCCCCAAACTCACCCTTTTATGTAAGTTTAGTTTTTTAAATGCTTTTGTAAGTGTAATTTTGGGGGTCTAAAAGAACTAGTCTATTTTACAACATTTCTTAAGGAGATAAATTCGTTTGGTAATGGCACTTGAACAGCATTCTGGAATGAAAAAATATCGTAAGTCGAGGTACCACTGTATAGAGATGATTTTGATTGGTTTCAGGGCTGAAGTACAGTGGATCCTCGGAAATCGAACAGCTCGGCAATCGAACATATCGGAAATAGAACAAGAAAATCGATATCGACAATCGAACAAAATATCGCTAATCGAACAAGTGTGTACCAGACCTGTCCGCCCAAGCGTGCTTGGGTGCCTCAGCGCGCAGGAGTGGAGAGCCAGTCTCGCGTTGTTTATACTTGAGAGAACAATACCCTGCACTCTCATCCAAACATTTCACAATTAATTAATTGTTTGGAGTGTGTTCATTAAGTGGGACTGTGAAATAAGCTACCATGGGTCCCAAGAAAGTTCCTAGTGGTACCCCTGTGGTAAAGAAAGTGAGAAACACCATAGACATGAAGAAGGAAATGCAGAGAGTGTAGCAGGAATGGAGGAAGTGTAGCAGGAATGGAGGGAGTGTAGCAGGGATGCAGGGAGTGTAGCAGGGATGCAGGGAGTGTAGCAGGGATGCAGGGAGTTTAGCAGGGATGCAGGGAGTGTAGCAGGGATGCAGGGAGTGTAGCAGGGAGTGTAGCAAGGATGTAGGGAGTGTAGCAGGGAGTGTAGCAAGGATGTAGGGAGTGTAGCAAGGATGTAGGGAGTGTAGCAGGGAGTGTAGCAAGGATGTAGGGAGTGTAGCAGGGAGTGTAGCAAGGATGTAGGGAGTGTAGCAAGGATGTAGGGAGTGTAGCAGGGATGTAGGGAGTGTAGCAGGGATGCAGAAAGTGCAGCAGGGATGCAGTGTAGCAGGGATGCAGAGAGTGTAGCAGGGATGCAGGGAGTGTAGCAGGGAGTGTAGCAAGGATGTAGGGAGTGTAGCAGGGATGCAGGGAGTGTAGTAGGGATGCAGGGAGTGTAGCAGGAATGCAGGGAGTGTAGCAGGGATGCAGGGAGTGTAGCAAGGATGCAGGGAGTGTAGCAGGGATGCAGGGAGTGTAGCAGGGAGTGTAGCAGGGATGCAGAGAGTGTAGCAGGGATGCAGGGAGTGTAACAGACATGCAGGGAGTGTAGCAGGAAGGCAGGGAGTGGGGATTCCCCTTCCAAACACTAAGCCCTCCCTCACTCCTCCTCCCTATCTTCCATATGCCATCAACAATCTTCAATAAAGGTAAGTAAAAATACATGCATTTATTTAATATATATATCTTTAGTAGTATGTAATTCTTTTGTGTATGTAGAACAATAATTAATGACATTAAAATGTATTATTTTTTAATATTTTTGGGTTTCTAGAACGGATTAATTGTATTTCCATTATTTCTTATGGGAAATATTAATTCGATTTTCGAACATTTCGAGTTAAGAACAAGCTCCTGGAACGGATTATGTTCGATTTCCGAGGGTCCACTGTAGCTCGAAATTGAGCTGAAAGTAGCAGAAATGATCGATTTCCATTTTTTTGTGTGAATAAAAATTCAAAATGGAAAGCAAGCGTAATATAGGAGAGGCCTGGGGATGCAATTAACGAACAGAGGAAATGTTTTTGAGAGCCAGGAATGTCTACATTGTTTATTCTGGACCCTATTTTTACATTGCCAATTTTTTTAATTTTGTGTGAAATTGGCCAAATTACCAATTTCTGATCACTTTGATGGATAGTTGAAATAGGTAAATGAGTGGTTTCTTGCATTCACTCGTTAGAATAGAAGGAATACTAGCAAAATAGCTATGAGTTTTGTTCATTAGAACAATGGAATTGGCTGAAAATAAAGCTCAAATTGGGTGAAATCGCTGATGCATAAATATTGACAAGACCACTAACTTTGCAGGAGTGTAATTCCAAATGTTTTCCATCAAATTTCGTACTTTTGGTTTCACTACCTTCGGAAAAAGATTCTTTATCATTTTATAAGAAAAACAATTTTTATTTTTTAATTCTCTGACCCACAAAGGGTTAAATAACAAAATAAATATGGAAACAAAATCCTACAGTGATATACTGTGAAAATATACAGGCTTCAAGAAGAAACATTAACAGAATTAAATCCTTATACCCAATCTACCAACAATGCTCCCAACTCTCGTTTTTCACATAATTAATTCTTTCTTCTGGTTCAACTTAAACAGTAGACCCCCGAGTAACGGTCTGTCCGAATAACGTTTTTTTCGTGTAAAGGTTGCTTTTTACAGTCAATATTTTTCTCGTGTAGCGGTTTTTACTCGTGTAGCGGTCCATACCAGACCTGTCCGCCTGCCTGCGCTTGCGTGCCTCGCCGCGCAGGATGCCAGTCTAGCGTTGTTTACCATTGAGAGAAAATTACCCAGTGCGCTCTTTCAAACATTCACAATAAATTTGTTGTGTTTATTGGTGGTTAAGTGATTGTCACTGTGAAATAAGTCACCATGGGTCCAAAGAAGCTTCCTAGTGGCACCCCTGTGTTAAAGAAAGTGAGGAACACCATCGAATTGAAGGAGTGTAGCAGGGATGCAGGGAGTGTAGTAGGGATGCAGGGAGTGCAGCAGGGATGCAGGGAGTGCAGCAGGGATGCAGGGAGTGCAGCAGGGATACAGGGAGTGTAGCAGGGATGCAGGAAGTGTAGTAGGGATGCAGGGAGTACAGCAGGGATGCAGGGAGTGTAGCAGGGATGCAGGAAGTGTAGCAGGGATGCAGGAAGTGTAGCAGGGATGCAGGGAGTGCAGCAGGGATGCAGGGAGTGTATCAGGGATGCAGGGAGTGTATCAGGGATGCAGGGAGTGTAGCAGGGATGCAGAGAGTGTAGCAGGGATGCAGGGAGTGTAGCAGGCATGCAGGGAGTGTAGCAGGAAGGCAGGGAGTGTAGCAAGCATGCAGGGAGTGTAGTAGGGATGCAGTGTAGAGCAGGCATGCAGGGAGTGGGGATTCCCCTTCCAAACGCTAACCCCTCCCCCTGTCCTCCTCCCTATCTTCCAGATGCCAGCACCTCTCTTCAATAAAGGTAAGTATTATTTTAAATGTTTAATTATAAATTTAATATTACAAATACTACTTTATATACAGTATACTATTTATAATTGTTTTGTGAATGTAAAAGTATAGTTAATCTTTACAAAATTATTTTTTTGTGAATATTTTTGGATGTCTGGAACGGATTAATTGTATTTACATTATTTCTTAGGGGAAATAAGGTTTCCAGTTACGAATTTTTCGTGTTGAGGTCTAGCTCCTGGAACGGATTAAGACCGTTAGTCGAGGGACCACTGAATATCATTGCCCATGTTCCACTCCAATGAATTTAACTTTCTAGCATAGGCATGTGCCCATGTTGAGAAAAATAATTACAATTCAAGCAGCTACATGTAGCTGTACTAAAAATTGCACCATAAACTTGCAATACTGATATATGAAGCAGTTCCAAATATCCACTATATTTTTCATCTGGTTTATTAATTTTTTTATTTTATTAACACATCAGCCGTTTCCCACCAAGGCAGGGTGGCCCGAAAAAGAAAAACTTTCATCATCATTCACTCCATTACTGTCTTGCCAGAGGGATGCTTACACTACAGTTATAAAACCACAACATTAACACCCTTCCTTCAGAGTGCCGGCACTGTACTTCCCATCTCCAGGAATCAAGTCCAGCCTGTCGGTTTCCCTGAATCCCTTCATAAATGTTACCTTGCTTACACTCCAGCAGCATGTCAAGTCCTAAAAACCATTTGTCTCCATTTGTTCCTATCTAATATGCTCATGCATGCTTCATGGAAGTTAAAGCCCCTTACACACAAAACCTCCTTTACCCCAATCCCTCCAACCTTTCCTAGGCTGACCCCTACCCCGCCTTCCCTCCACTACAGATTTACACACTTGAAGTCATTCTATTTCATTCCATCCTTTCTACATGTCCAAACCATCTCAGTAACCCCCCCTCAGCCCTCTGGATAATAGTTTTGGTAATCTCGCACCTCCTCCTAATCTCCAAACTACGGATTCTCTGCATTATATTCACACCACACATTGCACTCACACATGACATTTCCACTGCCTCCAGCCTTCTCTTGTTGCAACATTCACCACTCATGCCTCACACCCATACAAGAGCGTTGGTATAACTATACTCTCATACATTCCCCTCTTTGCTTTCATGGATAAAGTTCTTTGTCTCCTCAGACTCCTCAGTGCACCACTCGCCTGTTTCCCCTCGTCAATTCTATGATTCACCTCATCTTCCACAGACCCATCTGCGACACATCCACTCCCAAATATCTTAATACATTCACCTCCTCCATACTCTCTCCCTCCAATCTGATATCCAATCTTTCGTTACCTAATTTTTTGTTATCCTCATCACCTTACTCTTTCCTATATTCACTTTTAATTTCCTTCTTTTACATACCCTACCAAATTCATTCACTAGCCTCTGCAACTTCTCTTCAAAATCTCCCAAAAGCAGTGTCCTCAGCAAAGAGCAACTGTGATAACTCCCACTTTGTGTGGATCAATAATAAATTTGCATCATAATTTCATGAAGAAAAAATAAAGTATGCATATACAACCATATAATACCATATACCCATACCACAATAACCCAATCTAGATCAGTGTAAGGAACTCAGTAAGATCAGTAAATTAAAATATGAGTGTTCAGTGAGGAATGAATCTGGAAAAAATTATACAGTGAACAGAACAAAATTAAATGCCATAATATATCCTAATAATTATATTAACTAAAAATGAAATACAGATTCATATTAACCTGATAGGAACAAAGTAAATTGAGGCTTATGCCACTCACCTAAAATGTAATGCAGCTATATTGTTAAGGATCTCAGGAGGAATGTCCATTTGTACAAGGTCCTGCAAGAGTTTAGTAGCTTTGTGATAAGCAGAGAGGGAACCTTGAAGGTCACTGCCCTCTAAGATCTGTGCTAGTTCAATCCACGCCTCCACATCTTCACTATATTGTTCGGTCACCTGAAGGAAAAAAAGACTACATATTAATATTTATGATTATTTTAACGTCAGTCATTTTCCCCAAGGTAGGGTAACTCAAAGCAGAGAGTACATTAACTATCACTTGTTCTATAACTCTTTCCTAGAATACAGATATTACAATTCTAATGACCCACAAAACTGCAAAATATCTACCCATCTTTTGGAGTGCATGCACTGCATTTCCCACTTTCAGAACTCAAGTAAATGCATAAATCTCTAATATATTACACATTTGAAATAACATTAGTCAGTAGATTGCCACAATAAATACAACATTCATATGATGCAATGGCTAGCTTGTATTAGGGTAATAGGTTACCCGGTTTCACTGACAATACAAAAAAGTTAGAAGAGAATCATGAAGTAAACATAATACAATAATTGCAAAAGACCTTCAGGCCCAATATCATACAACTGCTTACCTTTTTAAGATGCTGTTTGGCTAAGTCTCGCTTACTCTGAGATGTGGAACTGGCATACAAAGAGCCTAGGATCTTCATTGTCTCATAATTGCCTGGCTGTGCCTTTAATACTTTTTCAAAACATTGTGCTGCCTGAAAATCAATGAATTAAGTATTTATTCACAAAAGCTGCATTTTTTCAAACCAAAGTATGAACAAGGCTAAAATCTAGCATCCTATATAGTTACTATACTACTGCTACTTATTACATTTATGGGGAAGCACTAAACCTCTAGAGGTTATACAGTGCCTGGGAAAATGGACAGCATTCAATATCTATCCAAGGAAGGGTAAGGCAGGTTCAATTCCTTTGATGAAAAGCCCCTCACTAGCATCAAGGAACCTTCCTTGAGCAGTAGGTATTTTTTTTTTATTAACACAGCGGCCAATTCCTACCAAGGCAGGGTGGCCCGAAAAAGAAAAACTTTCATCATTCACTCCATTACTGTCTTGCCAGAGGCGTGCTTACACTACAGTTATAAAACTGCAACATT
>WNWK01002103.1:162500-229245 GCA_009830355.1 Cherax destructor
GAGTAAGGTTAAGTACTTTAGTAAAGATCTGCCTCAGGATACTGTCATATTCGTGCAGTATAGGATTATCATATGAAGGAGCACATCTTAGG
This sequence comes from Cherax destructor, assembly GCA_009830355.1. Classification (NCBI taxonomy): domain Eukaryota; kingdom Metazoa; phylum Arthropoda; class Malacostraca; order Decapoda; family Parastacidae; genus Cherax; species Cherax destructor. Next base: position 162,593 of record WNWK01002103.1, read on the forward strand.
AAATATGTCAACCTGGGCAGACTCAAGCATTTTGTGAGGAGGTACAAGGCATCATGGGTGTCAAGATTGCCTATTCGTTGTTCCATTCGGAACAACGAATGGAATATATAAATATATATATATATATATATAAATATATAAATATATAAATATATATAAATATATATATATAAATATATATAAATATATATATATATATATATATATATATATATATATATATATATATATATATATATATATATATATATATATATATATATATATATATATATATATATATATATATATATATATATATATATATATATAATATATTATATATATATATATATATATATATATATATATATATATTATATATATATATATATATATATATATATATATATATATATATATATATATAATATATATAATATATATATATATATATATATATATATATATATATATATATATATATATATATATATATATATATATATATATATATATATATATATATATATATATATATATATATATATATATATATATATATATATATATACATTTACTTACCTTTATTGAAGAGTTGCAGGCATCTGGAAGATAGGGATGATGACAGGGGCAGGGTGTTAGTGGTTGGAAGGGGAATCCCCCTCCAAAAGGACTTCAGGTAACAAGTCCCTCTCTGGGGTTACTTCCCTTTTTTCTTTTAATGCATGAATGCTACACTCCCTGCATGCCTGCTACACACTCCCTGCATGCCTGCTACACTCCCTGCATGCCTGCTACACTCCCTGCATGCCTGCTACAATCCCTGCATGCCTGCTACACTCCCTGCATGCCTGCTACACTCCCTGCATGCCTGCTACACTCCCTGCATGCCTGCTACACTCCCTGCATGCCTGCTACACTCCCTGCATGCCTGCTACACTCCCTGCATGCCTGCTACACTCCCTGCATGCCTGCTACACTCCCTGCATGCCTGCTACACTCCCTGCATGCCTGCTACACTCCCTGCATGCCTGCTACACTCCCTGCATGCCTGCTACACTCCCTGCATGCCTGCTACACTCCCTGCATGCCTGCTACACTCCCTGCATGCCCCTGCATTGACACTCCCTGCATGCCTGCTACACTCCTGAGCTGCACCTGCATGCTACACTCCCTGCATAAATGCTACACTCCCTGCATGAATGCTACACTCCCTGCATGAATGCTACACTACCTGCATGAATGCTACACTACCTGCATGAATGCTACACTCCCTGCATGAATGCTACACTACCTGCATGAATGCTACACTCCCTGCATGAATGCTACACTCCCTGCATGAATGCTACACTCCCTGCATGAATGCTACACTCCCTGCATGAATGCTACACTCCCTGCATGAATGCTACACTCCCTGCATCCCTGCTACCACTGGGGTGCCACTAGGAAGCTCCTTTGGATCCATGGTGACTTATTTCACAGTGACAATCACTAAACCACCAAAAAAGACACCAAATGTATTGTGAATGTTTGAAAGAGCACGCTGGGTAATGTTCTCTCAATGGTAAACAAAGCTTCACTGGCGGGCGTCCTACGCAGGCGCGGAGCAGGCGGACAGGTCTAATACGTTACGAAACACAAGCCAGTTTACGATACACGAAATCGAAAAAACCTTACGAAACACGATTCTTACGAAATATGAGCATTACGAAACTCGGTGGTCCACTGTACACCAGTTAGTGAAAAATATTATTTATGGTAATCTTACATTCTCTGTGTCACCTCTGTTGATATACATCTGGCCCAGACCATAGTGAGGAAGAACAAAATTTGGAGCAGCGTATTGGGTAGCCTGATAGTAATACTGGAACGCCTGCGAGTAATCTTCTTGTACATGAAAAGCTCGAGCCATCTGATAACAAGATTCAGCACGCATAGATTCATTTTCAGTGTTGTGAAAAGCATGTAGACCCAGATGTTGAACTTTTTGGAAGTCCTGAAAATGACAAGCACAGAAGTCATGAAATAAAAAATTATTTCCTTATACAAATGGAAATATAATACTGTATGTAGTAAACACACATTATATTGTATTCATTCCTAATTTAGTAGATATACACCTTAGTAAATAAAATGTACAATTAATCTTTCATACCTGTTTAAAGAAGAAGTGATTACCCAGGTGATTTAACACCATTGGGTTAGTTGAATCAATATTATATGCCTTTGAAAGCATCTGAACTCCCCGGCGAATATTTTCTGGCTTCTTCTCATTAAGTTCCAACACTGCTAGGCCAACCAAGGCTCCAACACACATTCCATCCAACTCTAAAGCCCGTTCAAATGCTAAGCGAGCCTTATCCTGGTTCCCAAGTTTCATGAAACAATGGCCCATTCCTAGACGAACTGCAGCTGGACAGTTAGGATTTGTTCTCAACCCTTTTTTGTAAAATGCTAATGCACCTCGATAATCCTGTCAATAAGATTACATGTGTTTATTATTAAAATGAAATGTCAGAGATATGCTGTTTTCATCTATTATCCGACCATTAGCTAAATGAGAAATAAATTCTAAGGTCTGACAAAATCTATCATTGTATTTGATGTTGCAGAATTCCCAAAATAAGTTACTGTAAAATTAATTACAAGAGAAATCTTAGGATGCAGAAGACCTGAGATTAGAAAAAAAATATTATCCAACAATGCAGGGATGGTTTAACCTATTAACCCACCTACTGTATATTATCAACCTAAAGGCAACCTGGGCCAGATTTTAGCATAATATCAAGCCTAAGTAAGAGGTATATACTTTCAGTTGTCCTTACATATAGGAATGAATCAGGTTTTGTCTTTATTAGTGGTCAACATATGCAGTTTTCATATCCTCTGAGGAACTGGTGATAATATTCATACAGTACAGCATATAATTTCTTTATCACCAAGGACATCATGGGTTTAACCATATGGTACTATTAGTTGTTTCCTGAAGAGCAGCCAATGCATAGTGTTTTCATATCTTTTGCATAGTCAGAATTAAAATGTGAAGAAATTGTTACCAAAGTTTTACAGAACTGTCTTTACTTAAGTATACCTAAGCCATACATATTTAGTTATTCTCTACTGTACCAGAATTTGACATTAATTAATAGTATCTACAGTGGACCCCCGGATTTCGTACTGCTCCCAACTCGAACAATTATGTAAGTGTAGATGAATGGTTCAGAGAACCGACAAGTTACAAATTAGACACATATGCAACATTTGGGTATCTTTATTGAGGAAACGTTTCGCCACACAGTGGCTTCATCAGTCCAATACAAAGTGGAAAGGTTTAAGGAGAGTAGGAGTTTTGAGGTAATCAGTCCCTTGGCCTGGAGTCGATGTGTTCAGTCCATCAATTGATGGACTGAACACATCGACCTTCCACTTTGTATTGGACTGATGAAGCCACTGTGTGGCGAAACGTTTCCTCAATAAAGATACCCAAATGTTGCATATGTGTCTAATTTGTAATTATGTAAGTGTATTTTTGTAAGTGCTTTTGTAAGTATATTTTTGGGGGTCTAAACGGACTAATCTAATTTACATTATTCCTTATGGGAACAAATTCGTTCGGTAACGGCACTCGAACAGCATTCTGGAACGAATTATGGCCAATAACTGGGGGTCCATTGTATTATGTATCTTTTTTTTAAATACATATTGCATTAAAAATAATTGTATGTATAGCCTCTCCTCACTTAAGAGACGTACTCGTTTACCGACAATTCGGACTTAGGACGGGCTCTCTGACCAGTACAGTGGACCCCCGAGTTTCGTAAAAACTTCACTCCTGAAGTCTGCTCAAGTGCCATTACCGAACGAATTTACTCCCTTAAGGAAAAATTTCACATAGGTTAGTCTATTTCAGACCCCCAAAAATACACTTCCACAAGAACTTACAAAATTATACTTACATTATTGCACGATTTCCGGGGTATTCGTTAACCGAGGGTCCACTGTATGCATATCTAAATAATGTATATTAGAGCTGATTTTCTTTATTCTGTTTATTACAATATACAGTACATTACTGTATAAACATTTAAAAATATGCCAGAAATGTTATAAATGGTGCAAAGGTGACATTAAAACAATATCAAAGATGGTTGACACAAACCCACTACCATTGTAGTATGCTCCTCACTTAATGACGAATTCATTTACCATTTAAGTGAAGAGAGGCTGTATAAATTAAGAGGTACCTGTGCCATTATTTACAGTACAGTAACAGATTTTAGTGAAGCACTAACAGAATCTTGAATCCTATATGGTATCTTAAGTAAATCACACTTGAATTGCAGATTTTTTTTTAAAAAGTTAACAAAATTAAACAAATAAATTTACAAAAACATTCTTGTTATCAAATCTCACAGCAGTTAGGTACCGTATGTAGTAGACCAGACAAAGGTGGCAAATTTTAGCGAGTGAAACCAGCCTGAAGATTCAGTTGGTTTATGACTCTTAGCCATCACAAACTTCAACCCAACAATAACATGGTGCTGATGATAGCCTGAATAAGTCTTTCAATACTTTTCATTTTTTTTCATATTATTTTGAGGGGTCTGCAACTCTTAAGATGAGGGACATTACTCTGGGTATATTAGGTAAAAAAAAAAAGTCAAAGTCCAAGCTACAGTAAAAGTTGCACATCCAGGGTCTAGAAAAGAATTGTACCATAAAACCATGTATTTTGGGGTTGACTTGCAATTGTTTTGAGGTACAATATGTCTTCTGGAATGAATTACTGTAAAACGCAGAGACCAGAAACCTAAGAACCTCAAGTCATAATCCCATCCATCCTGCTTTTTTTTCCCATTTTTATATAGCAAGGGCACAGGTGGAAACATTTAACAATGAGATTCACATTATTAGCGCTAAACCCATAAGGGTTATACAGTGCCTAGGAAAATGGGAAGCAACCAGGTTCAATCCAAGGAAGGGTAGGTCATGTCCAAGTCTTTGAATCAAAAGCCCCCTCAAAGTCAAGATTTCTTTCTGGTTATTAATTTTTTTTTTTATTAACACATCGGCCGTTTCCCACAAAGGCAGGGTGGCCCGAAAAAGAAAAAACTTTCATCATTCACTCCATCACTGTCTTGCCAGAGGCATGCCTACACTACAGTTATGAAACTGCAACATTAACACCTCTCCTTCAGAGTGCAGGTACTGTACTTCCCATCTCCAGGTACTGTACTGCTTACCTTTTTGTTAAATGCAATGCATGCTTTACCAAGTAAAGATGGTATGTTGTTAGCAGACTGATTGAGCACAAAGTTGAACTGTGCATCAGCCTGCTCCATTTTGTCTCCCTCCAACAGACAAAAGTAGGCTCGGCCTAGCAGATGATTCTGTATAAATGATAAATATCATTAAGGTATGTACATGGCTTATAATATTTGCTGTAAAAAATAAGAAATTAAAACTGATTATTATATTTTCACCAATCACTTATGCAATGTCAACAAAATAGAAATTCACTAAATAACACTAAATGCTAAAATAATAACTTACTAGTTATTTTCTGATTAGGATTCCTTATGCATTTCAGAGACCATATTTCTATAAATATTGTTCTAAACTTAATATTCATAAAAAAATCTACAGGAAAGAAAGAAAAAAAAAAAGACTTGGGCATGGGTAATCCATGCAGCAAGTTTTCAACAGAAAACTTGAGTCACTTCATTTGGTAAGCTCCCCAATAAATAACCCAGGCATCCTGTTTCTCAAGATCCTATCACCCCTTCAGATTTAATTCCTGTTCTTTTAGTCTCTTTCTTTCATGGGATGTGAAATGCACAATATTTTTGACATTTTAAAATGCTGATTCAGCTACTGAACAAGCAGAGAAGCTGCTGCTATTTGATTGTACTGTGAAATAAGACTCCATAAAAAGAATAAAAACAGTCTTGAGCAGATAGAGGAAGATAAGTACTAATGAACTTAGATGTGTTTCAGTCACTGTGTGATCCGAGATATATATCCCCATATCCCAAAAAACTCGGCTCCCTCTATGTCACTGTATAGAAAAGGAATAGTACAGAGTGATGCTTAAGCTTTTAAAACTGTTTAATAACATTTCAGATTAGAATCCAATCAGAAGAGGAATTCACAAGTTATTGAATAGAAATTAATATCCTAATTTCTTCAATAGAATAGCATATTGGCATCTACACAGCTCAAGGCAATTTAAAACTTAAAATACATATACCAGCTTTGAGAGATTAAACTAATCAAAAAAGGAATTCTTAAATTATTACTCAAGAGACCAATATGCCAAAATATACCAGCCCTTAAAATTTGAAGCCACTCACAGGCTATATTCTCAAGTTAGTGGTGCTAAAGGTTTGAACTGATCAGATAAGGCATTCACAAAATACTGAATGAAAACCAGTATTTCAGCTTTCCCAATTTCTTAAGTAAAGCTGGAAAACTGAGATGTACACAGCCCATTATTAACCCTTTGACTGTTTTGGTCGTATATATACGTCTTACGAGCAACTGTTTCAGACGTGTATATACTCAAAAATTCTAGCGGCTTCAAATCAAGCGGGAGAAAGCTGGTAGGCCCACATATGAGAGAATGGGTCTGTGTGGTCAGTGTGCACTGTATAAAAAATCCTGCAGCACCCAGTGCATAATGAGAAAAAAAAAACTCTGACCGTGTTTTTGAATTAAAATGTTGACTTTGAGGTGTATTTTCGTATAGTATTTATGGTTGTATTCTCTTTTTCATGGTCTCATTTGATAGAATGGAAAACATACTACAGAAATAGAGATGATGTTGATTAGTTTCATGATGAAAACGACCTTGAAATTGAGCACAAAGTAGGGGAAATGTTCGATTTTTGCCAATGTTCAAGAGTAAACAAATCACGCCATGCATCCAATACACATCAACTGGTGTGTCTAATATTCTTTCACGAGTGCACTGATATTATTTATATAATTTTTACAATAATGCAATACTCTGCATAACGGTAAATCTTCTATTTTTTGTGTGAATAAAAAATCAAAATAGAAAGCAAGAGTAATATAAGAGGGGCCTAAAGACATGCCTAATGAACACATAACATCTTATTTTAGTGCCAGGAATGTCTGCTTTGTTTATTCTGGACCCTATTTTGAAATTAACTTTTTTTTTGCATGAAATTGGTCAAATTGCCAATTTCTGACCACTTTATTGGGTAGTTGAAATCGGTAAATTGGTGGTTTCTTGTACTCAATCGATAGAACAAATGGAGTTCTAAAGAAATAGCTATGAGTTTGGTCGACTGGAACAATGGAATTGGCCGAAAATAGGGCTCAAAGGCGGCGAAATTGCCGATGCGTATATATTGCCGAAATCACTAACTTCGCAAGAGCGTAATTCCGTAAGTTTTCCATCAAATTTCATACTTTTGGTGTCATTACCATCGGGAAAAGATTCTCTATCCTTTCATAAGAAAAAATAATTTAATTTTTTTTCAACAGGAGACACCTCAGGATTAGGGGTTGCGACAGTCAAAGGGTTAATACAGTGGTACCTCGGTTAACGATATTTTTTTTATTCCAGAATGCTGTTCAAGTGCCATTACCAAACGAATTTATCCCCATTAGGAATAATGTAAAATAGCCTATTCCTTTTAGACCCCCAAAAATACACTTACAAAAGCATTAAAAAAAATAAACTTACATAAAAGGGTGAGTTTGGGGACCATTGTTAACCGAGGTACCACTGTATACAAAAAGTATTTTTATATTTACCTTCATTTCTCTGATTTACTTATTGGTTTAGCACTTAGATATGATTATAATAATAATAAATTCTCTGATTTACAAATATCTTATCTTTCTTACCTGGTCATACATGATTATTTTATCAGCAGTGGTATAAAGATAGGTGGCTTTCTGGAAAAGATCTTTCTTGATAGTTTTATCCTTTTCTTTGTTGGCTTTCTGGACATAGTAAGCTGCCAGTGTATCAAAGGCACGCATCTACAAAGTAATAAGTGCTCTACAGTAATTTAATAAAGTTTTAAGAAGTAATAACAATCAAAAATAAATTCTACAATGTAGTGATAATCTCATTAACTTCATATTTCTAAATGTATTTCATTAATTAAAATTAAATATTTTCAGACAGTTTGGCAAATCAGTACATACCTGGTCCTTCTCTGATTCACGATACATGGTGTTGGCATCAGTGCGGCTTGCTTCCAAAATGCGTACAAAGTCATCCTCATTTTTTTGCTCATAATACTCAATCTGAAGATATAAAGTATTAAGTAAATAAAAGTCTAATGCATTATTCAAATAATTACTCAAAGTAAAACTGAGAAAATAATGTTTCTTGAACGTACTTCAAAATCTGGAATACGTATACTGTATGTATTAATATATTTAAATATTTAAACAATAAAATAAATAAGTACACTACATAGTACAAGTATCCCTAGTTTTGCATAATAAATGAGTTCCTGCCCCATACTGCATAAACCGAACCTGGTATAACAAGTAAAGCAAAAGGATGAGTTCCAAGACAGCAAATTCAATATTTTTTAACTAATGTTTAATAACAAAACACATGCTTACCTCACAAGCACCAAACTGTTATATGACAAAAAGAAATGAATTTGGTCCAAAAACAACTGAGCAATAAAATATTCTAAATTTCAAACATTTTCCCAATACAATTAACAAGAGCCAGAAAAAGGAAAAATTCATATTTCTTGACTAATTTTTGCCAAAAAACCATGAGCATGATAGAGGCACCAAAATCCATATAGTCTACCAAAAACAAATACAATTGGTCAAAAATCTGAGGAAAATTTTGGATTCAAAATGCAATCAGAATCCTCCTCCATTTTATCCTCCCTCCTCTACTGAACCAACCAGTTTGCCTGTCAGTATTAAAGCATACACATTATGAACCTGTGAATATAAATGTTCCCACTTCTCTTTCCTCTCTCCCTCCACCCTATTCCCAGGTTTGCTTCAATACAACCTAACTTCATCTGGCTAGGTGCCCACTGTCTTTGAATTGCTGCAAGACACTTAAATTTAAAACAAGATATTGGGTTTCATTCAAAATGTGTACAACAGAACTCTCACACCCAAATATTTTTTATTTTTATTTCTTATGTCAATACACAAACATATAAGCAACAAAAGAATTTTTTAAAAAGTGGAGTATTATGATGATGAAAACCAACACTGCTACTCGAAACATTTACTTATGACAATTTTTGGAGTAAACTTTACTCTATCAGGCATTATTCTAGATTTTCTGCTTATCTCTAGATGGCCATATTAGATGCAAGGCCTTATTATCTTAGTACAACAATGTGGACACACAGCATTTAGACTACACACGTGAAATGCCTAGACTACAAATGCCTGATAGTGGAATCAAGCAAACCCAAAATTACTCATGAATAAATGTTTAAAGTGCACCAACACATAAGGCCACTATGTAAATTGTATAGCATCAACATAAACTCTAAAAGTAGTTTCAAGGCAAAATATCTAAATACACAGTACATGACAACACCAACACATACAGTATACAGCAAGTGTATTGGAAGGGATATAGCATGAACAACTTTCCTTAGTGTTTTATGTCACATATTTAGTAATATAGATAACAAGCAACCATCAAACCTTTAAATTCATGTGGCTGGACCATCTTCCACACCATATATTTTTGTAGAAAACTGCTTGCAAGCTCACTCAAGTAGGTAATTTTCCCAAAAGTCATTAGTAAATATAATAGCCTCATTTGGAAGCAAAACTAAGGAAGATAAATAAATAAAAATACATTCGAGGTATACTGCTTATTCTACTTGCATATTTTATTTTTTCTTTCCTCAAAGCTAGAATATTCTAAAAACCAATGCCATCTCAATCACAAGGATGTTTTATTTAAAGGCTTGCACAATTTTCAAATGAAAAAAAAAAAGAAAAATCATAAAATTTAAAATATACAGAATACTTACAGCAAGATCCACCCAATAATTGAGTGGCACTTTCTCATTGGTAAGAATACCCAGTACTTCATCTCCATCAGGAAGTTGACTTAAGTCCAGTTCAATGACCTGTGGAAGAAAGAAGTTTTGGTTTAAGTAAAGTTCATGTACAAATTGTAAACACAAAATTGCCCTAACAGAAGATTTCTGTTATAGTATCTACATCCTCACATACAGTATATATTGATAGTATATAAAACATTTATTCAAGATTTTATAGCAGTACTGAATAGTCATTGGATTTTCACTACATACAATGTATTTCAAAATTCTGTTCAAATTTCCTAAAAAAATTATTTAGATTTCTAACACTTTCAAAACTTGAGGTATTATTTTCAGGGCACGATTTGACAGCAATTTTGTAAAAATTATTTAATTTGCTGTCATTCACTATCTACTACCTTTTAACATTTAAAATTTTAGAAGTGCATCTTGACCAACATTTTTCCCTTGCACTATATAATGTCCAAGATAAACATGACATATTGAATATAACTTCATTCATCTGGCCTGTTGATTAGGATGCAAGCCAGGAATAAAATACATAAGGAGCCATTGCAACAGCTGTAAAAGGTCTAAAGAACCCTAACCAAAGAACAGATACTATTTGGATTATTAGCCTGCAAGGTTAGTAACCCAGGATAACCCAATGAGGCTATTATATCTGGCTTAATTCCACTGGGGTCTTTTGATGCTTATTTCCAGGATGCAACCCACAACATTCGGCTAATGCCCCGGTGCCTGTTGTACAAGTACAAATAAGTTAAAATACAGATTTTTGAGAATAAGGCATATTTGCAATCAAGACATTTATTGAAGAAAATGCTCTGCCAATTATTTGCAATCAAGACATTTATTGAAGAAAATGCTCTGCCAATAGTAGCTTTTTCAATCTGAATACAGTTAAAAATATACTATATTTTTTTATTGTGCATATGTCTTATTCCCACACAAGTACCTATTTGTACCTATCTGAAAAGGGGCAATAGGTGTAAGGAAACACGATCATTTCCCCTTGTGATGGGATCGAACCATGATCCTTCAGATTTCAGTCAAGGGCTCTACTTTGACTTCTTTTTTGGTTATCTTAGGTAATTTACACTGTGTATGATAACTGTACTTATGTTTACCTGAGCCTATATAAACTTAACTATGAGTAAATTAGTACCAGTGAGCAGACTTTTCCCAGTCACAAACAGGGCGGGTGATAGCCTACCCTAAGCAGAGATGTGTTTTGAAATAGGGTAATGTAGGATAACTGTTCCTAGACTTTTAAACGCAAATACATATGAAAAATATATCTAAATAAGAAACTAGCCACAACTCACACGCTTAGTTAGGGGAAGACAGACCACAAACGACACATAAAATACTCGGGAGGAAAAATCTCTAAACACAGCAACCCTGGCATACACTCGTACTATTAATGTATCTACCTCATCGCTATCACGTAGAGGAATCTCTATGGACCGCGACATGTTGGCTGAAACAGCGCTACGAAACGTCGCAGCAGCAGCAGCAGCAGCAGCAACAGCCCTCACATGTAAACATTAGCAAGCAGCATCTGCTAGAAGTTGTAGGGACGAACAAGTCCCGGATGTTACAACCTCTTTTTATATATAATAAATAAGTTTTTATCCAGCTTCAATACACAATTTAAGATGCTTATAATTGTCTTTTTTATTAACTAATATGTAAATTAAATTAAGATAACCCAAATAAAGTTAAACGCTATTACTTATTTCCAATTGGACATCAAAAGAATATATAAATAAAAGTAAAACAAAATTTATTTCAAAAATTATATAACTGATACAAAGTGATTAGACATTTATTTCATAATTTTTGGAAAATCCCTGATTATGCAGAACATTTTTTTTTTTTTACTACAAGTACATGTATAAGGTATACAGGCCTAGCTGACCTAAATGACATACTACTATATAGAAAGCCTCTTGTTATGCTGAGGATTTCGGGCAAATTAGGTCAGTTTTGTCCCAGGATGCGACCCACACCAGTCCACTAACACCCAGGTACCCATTTTACTGATGGGTGAATATAGACAACCGGTGTAAGAAAACACGTCTAATGTTTCCACCCCTTCGCCGGAAATCGAACCCGGACCCTCATCGTGTGAAGCGAGAGCTTTTGCCACCAGGCCACGGGGCACCGTTTGATTATATATGCACAGGGAAGTTGGTTAAATGAGTTTAAAGTCTATCGACTACTAGAGGGTAATTAAGGCTGCATATATTTTGTTCCCATCAATGAAGAATGTTTTCATACCTAAAATAGAGATTATAATATACTCTCATTGTATATACACTGAGACGCAAACTCCTCTCAGTGTACAAATAATTCGCCTGTAAGGTGTCTTTCTCTCAGTGTATATATGCTGAGGGATTATTTTAATTCATGTTTTGGTGATTAAAGTTTATTGATTGATGGTGAACAGGCTACACGCAGCTTCGTGTAGTCGATAGGCTTTAAACTTAATTAAACCAACCAGCGTGGTGAATGCCTCTTCCTGTAGGCCAGGCAGTATGTCATATATATTGGTTATACCTGGAGAGGCTATCGGGTGGGGGTCAACGCCCCCGCGGCCCGGTCTATAACCAGGCCTCGCGGTGGATCAGGGCCTGATCAACCAGGTTGTTACTGCTGGCCGCACGTACACTCACGTATGAATCCCAGTCCGGCTGGTCAGGTACAGCACCTTGAAGACAGCCAGGGGTCTATTAGTATTTCCCCTTATGTAAGTAAGTAAATTTACTTAGGTGCGGGTACACATAAGTACAATTATCATACATAATATAATATAATATAATATCTTTATTTACTACAAGTACTTAGGCCTAGCTGACATCAGTTAAATACTAGTACTATATAGAAAGCCTTTTGTTATGCTGAGCATTTCAGGCAAATTAGGTCAGTTTTGTCCCAGGATGCGACCCACATCAGTCGACTAACACCCAGTTACCCATTTTAAACTGATGGGTAAACAGGGACAGAGACAGCAGGTGTCTTATGGAAACACGTCCCTAATGCCGTGCCGGAGGAGATTCGATCTCCGGACCTCAGAGGTTAGGTTAGGTAAGTAAGTAAGTAAGTTTATTCAGGTATACACAAATACATTTACATATATTATCATACATAGCAGCATATGTGTAGAGAACCAAGGATAACCCAAAGAAGTCAGACAGAGTGACTTATTTCCATTGGGGTCCTTTTTATACTTAATTTTTACATTGTAGGATATATATGTCATTATATTATAAAGGATATATGTATACTAGGAATAAGGGAAAAAGAGTTATTTACATATACATGTGTGTTAACTAAAAAAATAAAAAATCATTCTCCTCCCTTTCTGTCGCTACATTCATTAGGTACTTTTTGGTTCTCTTCTTGAACTGGCTCATGCTGTGACTGGCTTTGACATGTGCAGGCAGTCTGTTCCATTCCTTTATTGCTGTACAATAAAAGGTGTTTGAAGCCTGGCCACTGACTGTGGGAACTACAAAGTTGTGCTCTCTCCCCCTAGTACTATGACTGCTTTGGTTCCCAGCCTTGACAAAATTGGCAACAAGATATTCTGGACACTGTTTGTGAGCAATTTTATAAACTTGATTTAATTTAAGTTGTTTTACTCTGTCTTCAATATTCAGCATATCCAATTGTTGTAATTCATCCTGGCCTACATGCTCTCTTGGTCCCAGGTCCAGGATGAATCTTACCATTTTGTTCTGGGTGATTTGCAGCTTATCTTTCAGTTTTTTTTGTCAAGGCAGAGTACCATGAAGAGCAAGCGTAGTCCATATGACATTGTATAAGGGCTAGACATAGAGTCCTGCGAGCCTCAGTAGGTAGACACTGCTTGTCTGTAGAGGAACTTCAGTCTGGCATTCGCTTTCTTTACTACACTGTTCCCTATCAATTCTCCTGACATGCATGGGTCAAAGGGGATTCCCAGATATTTTACTGAGGAAACTGAAGTGATGGATTCCCCATTACACCGGATATTAAAATTATTTACCCTGCTCAGTTTATATTTCGTGCCAAAGAGTATGGCTTCTGTTTTCCCTAGATGTAACGATAGTTTGTTGTCTACTAACCATTTGCTGCAGGACTCCAGTTCCAGTGTTAATACATTAGATATATCTTGTGGGTCTTTACCTGATACTAACAGAGCACTGTCATCCGCATACAGTAGGAGTTTGCACTTGACACTGATGGGCATATCATCTACATAACACAGGAATAATAAAGGACCCAGAATACTACCTTTGGGAACTCCACATGCTGTCGGCAGTGGTTCTGATTCCGTTTTGTTGATTTTGACAATTTGTTTCCTGTTGCTAAGATAGGACTTAAACCAGTCTGTGGAACCTATGCCGATAGCTTGAAGTTTCTTACATAATATATTGTGGTTGACAGTATCGAAGGCCTTTTGCAAGTCTAAAGTTACCATTCCTATGAGGTTCCCTATAGACATTTCAGTTCTCATGTAATCCATCAGATTAATTAGGGAGGTGTCGGTTGAGTAAGATCTCCTAAAGCCTGATTGGTAACTATGAAGAATGTTGTTGTCACTAAGATATTTAACTACTTGACAGTACACCGCCCTCTCTAGAATTTTGGATATTACACTGAGTATACTAACAGGCCTATAGTTGCTGACATCAGACCTACTATTTTTCTTGAAGACAGGAGTAACTCTGGCCTCCTTAAACCCATCTGGCACTGTATTAGTGGTGATGGACAAATTTATTATGTGAGCAATGGGGATTGCCAGTTCAGAGGCACCATCTTTTAGGAACTTAGACGGGATGTTATCTGGGCCGGTGCTCTTAATTGGGTTTAACCTGCTTAGTTCTTTTTGCACGAAGTCATGAGATACACTTACTAGTTGACAACTGTTTAGAGTTACTCCTTTATTGGTATAGTATGTTTTAAATTTATCAGAGTCTGTGTTAAAGGTATTTGATGCAGCTGGTAGCTTACTTACTAGTGTTGATGCGACAGTTGTGTAGTATGAATTAAAACAATTTGCCACTTTAGTTGTTTCGTGGCATACCTCGTTATCGACATTTAGAACTATGTTAGATCTATCTACGGGTTTATGGCTATACCCCAACTGTTTGAGTTGTTGCCAGAGCTTTCTAGGGTTATTCTTGTACTCTTCGATCTTTGAGCAATAGTGTCTTGCCTTTGCGCCTTTTATAAGCCTCTGCACTCTGTTCCTCACCCTTTGGAATTCATTTAGTGCTGCAATATCCTGTCTGTCTGCCTTAAATCTTTTTATCAACTGGTCTCTGAATTTCATATTATCTAATATCTCAGTAGTCATCCAGGGTTCAGTTCTTCGTTTAATCCTAACCTCTTTAACTGGTGCAATATTATCAAGGATGGCAGTGAACATTGTTTTGAATTTTTCCCAGGCATCATTTACGTCCGTGCAACTTGTTATCACTGACCAGTCACAATTGTGTAGCATATTTACCAGTGTTTCTTTACTGTAGTTTCTAGTTGACCTAACTTTTATTGTCTTGTGTAGGCCTATCCGTTCCCTAGTGATTTTCCTGGTACAGTAAATGATGAAATGATCACTAAGACCTGTGGTAATGACCCCTGACTGACTAATGTTCATCAGGACTAAGGTTCATCAGGAAACAGGACAAGTGTTTCCCGCCATTGGAGCTTTTGGTCATCTGACCGAGGCCTTCCGCTGGCTTACCGGTCAGTTATAACCATTTTTTTGACCTGAGAGTGTGAGGTGAGTGTGCTAGCGATCCAGCTACGGGACACACACATAGCTTAATTAACATATGTGGAAATTACCTAGGATAACCCAAAAAAAGTCAAAGTGACTTATTTCCACTGGGGTCCTTGTAGTATCATTATTAAAAAGCCTAGCAGTAAGTTACAGTAGCAATCAATCTTGATTATAACCTTAAAAGTTAAAACAGCTAAGTAACTCAACTGTGTGAAAATCAGTTACAATAAAGGAAGATACAAAAACAATTTACAATGGTCTTGAGAACACAAATCTTATTAACACGTATAAAGCTCATTACGTAGATCTTCGGAAAAAATATAACCTTGTCAAATAAGATAAGCTAAGATTTGATGGGATTTTTTTTAACCCGCAGGGAGGGTTGGACACCCAGGATAACCCAAGAAGGTCGGTGCGTCGTCAAGAACTGTCTTATTTATATTGGGGTCCGTTAGTCTTGTACCCCAGGATGCGACCCACACCAGTCGACTAACACTGCCAGGTGAACAGGGACAGAAGGTGTAAGGAAACATGCCCAGCATTTCTACCCGTGTCGGGTATTGAGTCACGGACATTCAGTGTATGAGGCGAGTGCGTTGCTAACCGAGCCACGGGACACCTAGTTAAAACAACTAAATGGTTATAACTCACCATTATTTTTAAAGGGGTGGACCGGAAAGCCAGCGGAAGGTCTCGGTCAGATGACCAAAAGCTTCAACGGCGGGTCATCATCTGACTAAGACCCGCGTCAGGAAACACTTGTCCTATTTCCTGACTAACCTAACCTAACCTAACTTGACACCTTGATTAGCTTAGGATATCTTAATAAAGTCAGTAAACACTAAAATAACCTGGTCTGAACATCAATTTAAGACTCATCTCAAAAACCACCTACTCACCTAAACTAAATACTCTATACTCAATTCAACCAAAAAAATCTCCCAATTACCTAAATCTTAAAACTTCAAAACTAAATTCCTAAAGTTCATACATTAATAAATACTACATTATAGTATAAATACCTGCCCGCCACACCAACTTGAAACATTCTCATACTGTAAACTACTTTCAACAATGCTCAGTGTTATTTTCCCATAATATAATTTCAATATTTACTATTGATATAACCATCCTACAAAATACTTTCATCTTGTCACAATGTAATATTCTCAGATTGTAATTTGAGTAAACTTATTATCTGCTATAAATATAAACTAATGTTTAACTATAACAAACTTAATCAATTTCTCTAGTATTAAGTAGTCTATGAGCCATTAGACTTAGTCTGCCAATAATGCCATGGCATGATAGTGGCTCTCTTTGCACTGCAATTCATAATTGTAATTACAAAATCTCGATGTAAACTTGTAATGAAATAAAAACAATATAATATATATGCGTAATTACGTATCTAGGTAATTATGTATAAACACATGACTTTATTAGGATACCCTAATAAAGTCATGTGTATATGCGTAACTAAACTGGTGATTTTCATGTACATATATTAATTTTTCTTTTTAATGATAAATTTTGTTCAAAAGTAGAAGATAAATGACCAAAAGTTCGTTGATGGAGCCAGGATCTGGGATAATCTAACGGGCTCTGAAACCAGACCTGCTCCCCCCAACAATTACAAACAGTCGCACTGGGATGGCCCAATAGTAAAGAATATAGCCTCAGCAATGCTTCAGAGTATGTCAGGGAAGGATAGAGCCCGCCTCCTGGCAGTGAGAGCTCCTCATTCAGGGGACTTTCTGTTGGCTGTTCCCAACTCCAGCCTTGGCACACGCCTCGACCCACAGACCATCCGCATTGGTGTTGCCCTTCGACTTGCCGCCCCTATTCTCGCCGAACACAGGTGTATTTGTGGCAGTGAAGCAGCAGACCGATTCGGGTACCATGGTCTTGTGTGTCGTAAATCCGTGGGAAAGATTGCAAGACATGAAGAGGTTAATAACATTATCAAGAGGAGCCTCACAACAGCCGGATGCCCAGCAGTAAGGGAGACACCCCAACTAAGCAGATCTGATGGCAGCCAAAAGCGTCCAGATGGTATCACCCTTCAAGCCTGGACAGACGGCAAGCAGGTGGTGCGGGACTACACATGTGCATCTATCTTGGCTGATACCTATCTTGCAATCAACATATCATGAGCTTGCAAAGTTTCTGCAACTTTGCAAGCTCTTGATGTGTTGATTGCAACATGAAAGGTCTAGAGCTAGTATTCAACTCCGCCTGTAGTTGTTTTTGCATCTTGTATCGCTTGTTCGCAATTCTTGCACACACACTATATATATATATATATATATATATATATATATATATATATATATATATATATATATATATATATATATATATATATATAGAAAGAGTAAGGTGATGATGACGATAACAAAAAAAATTAGGTAACGGAAGATTGGATATCAGATTGGAGGGAGAGAGTATGGAGGAGGTGAATGTATTCAGATATTTGGGAGGTGAATCATAGAATTGACGAGGGGGAAAAGGTGAGTGGTGCACTGAGGAGTCTGTGGAGACAAAGAACTTTATCCATGGAAGCAAAGAGGGGAATGTAAGAGAGTATAGTTATACCAACGCTTTTGTATGGGTGTGAAGCATGGGTTGTGAATGTTGCAACAAGGAGAAGGCTGGATGCAGTGGAGATGTCATGTCTGAGGTCAATGTGTGGTGTGAATATAATGCAGAGAATCCGTAGTTTGGAGATTAGGAGGAGGTGTGGGATTACCAAAACTATTATCCAGAGGGCTGAGGAGGGGTTATTGAGATGGTTTGGACATGTAGAGAGGATGGAATGAAATAGAATGACTTCGAGAACATATAAATCTGTAGTGGAGGGAAGGCGGGGTAGGAGTCGGCCTAGCAAAGGTTGGAGGAAGTAAAGAAGGTTTTGTGTGCTAGGAGCTTGGACTTCCAGCAAGCGTGCGTGCGTGAGGGTGTTAGATAGGAGCAAATGGAGACAAATGGTTTTTAGGACTTGACGTACTGTTGGAGTGTAAGCAAGGTAACATGAAGGGATTCAGGGAAACCGGCAGGCCGGACTTGATTCCTGGAGATGGGACGTACAGTGCCGGCACTCTGAAGGAGGGGTGTTAATGTTGCAGTTTTATAACTAGTGCAAGCATGCCTCTGGCAAGACAGTGATGGAGTGAATGATGAAGAAAGTTTTTCTTTTTTGGGCCACCCTGCCTTGGTGGAAAACGGCCGATGTGTTAATAATATATAATATGCGGTCCCATTCTTGCAAATTGTGGGTACCCATAGACTCGGAGAAGATAAAACGGTTGCGAGGAAAAATATTAGGATGTCTTCTGAAGCCGTATGAATATTCCATTTCTATCTCCTCGTATCTTTTAACTGCACAAATAAATATTAATTTTGTAAAAAAAAATTCTCATAATGTAAGCGACCATTAAAACGACCAAGTCAGTAATTTGCATTTAATAATTCTAATTAAGCTTATATAATTGCTCAAAAAAACAACAAACTAAAAATGTAATAACTTTAATATATGAATTTTGTTTATTCAACTCAGATTCTAAAAAATCATATGACATAATATATATATATATATATATATATATATATATATATATATATATATATATATATATATATATATATATGTTTTATATATATATATATATATATATATATATACACTTAGGTCACACTACACATGCATGTACACGTTTATGCATACACACTCATCTGAGTTTTGTTTGATTTTATCTTAATAGTTCTTGTTCTTATTACTTTTCCTTTCATATCCATGAGGAAGTGGAATAAGAATCTTTCCTCCGTAAGCCATGCATGTTGTAAAAGTCATCTAAAATGCCTGGAGCAATTTGCTAGTAACCCCTTTCCTGTACAGCTTACTAAAAATAAGAAAACCGTCAAACTGGTTAGCTGGACTTGAGTCCTGGAGATGGGAAGTACAATGCCTGCACTTTAAAGGAGGGGTTTGGGATATTGGCTGTTTGGAGTGACATCTAAACTGTCGTATCTGAGCATCACTGCAAAGACAGTAATTTTGTATGAATGGTGGTGAAACACAATGAAATATATTTTTTTTCGTTAGGTTCAGAATGATCTTTGTGAAATTATTGCATACACAAATTTTCGCTTGCCTTATTCGGCAAGAAGTTCGTTGCTATTTAAGCCAAAATCGCAAGTTTTACCTATTCGGCACGACATTTATATAACACATCGGCCGTCTCTCACCAAGGTAGGGTGACGCAAAAAAAGAAGAAACACTTGTATCATCACTCAATCACCGTCTTGCCAGAGGCGCGCCGATACTACAGTTTAAAACGGCAAATATCCCCACCCCTCCTCCAGGGTGCAGACACTACCTTGTGTTTGCTGTTGTTGGTGAGGCTTAAGTTGCTCTTGTTGGCGGTGGAGAGGCTATCCCATTCTTATTGATGGTATTACCAAGGCTTTTATGTTGCTGGTGGTGGTAAGGATGTTATGCTGCTGTTGGTGTTGTACACAATTTTGTGAGGTGTTGATTGTCTTGAATTTTTTCCATGTTTATGTTGTTGTTTTTAAGTGGTTATGGTTTAACTGGTATTGTGTT
This sequence comes from Cherax destructor, assembly GCA_009830355.1. NCBI lineage: Eukaryota > Metazoa > Arthropoda > Malacostraca > Decapoda > Parastacidae > Cherax > Cherax destructor. The sequence goes on from WNWK01002103.1 coordinate 183,003, forward strand.
TAGTGGTTCTTTTTGTTAACCATTTTTTTTTGGTGGTGGCGGTAGTGACACTATGTGGCTGTTGTTGTCTTAGTGGTGGTGACTGTTGGTGACAGTAGTAATGTTTAGTGTTGTTGCTGGTGGTTGCGTTGCTGGTGGTGCTGTTGCTGGTGGTGGCGATGCTGGTGGTGCTGTTGCTGGTGGTGGCGTTGCTGGCGGTGACGTTGCTGGTGGTGAAGTTGCTGGCGGTGACGTTGCTGGTGGTGAAGTTGCTGGCGGTGAAGTTGCTGGCGGTGTCGTTGCCTCTGGCGGTGTTGCTGGTGGTGGCATTGCTGGTGGTGGCGGTGCTGATGGTGGCGTTACTGGTGGCGGCTCTGCTGGTGGTGTTGTTGTTGGTGTTGCTGTTGTTGTTGGTGTTGCTGTTGTTGTTGGTGTTGCTGTTGTTGTTGGTGTTGCTGTTGTTGTTGGTGTTGCTGTTGTTGTTGGAGGTGTTGCTGTTGTTGGTGGTGCTTTTGCTGTTGGTGGTGGTGTTGCTGTTGTTGGTGTTGCTGTTATTAGTGTTGTTGTTTTTGGTGTTGCTGTTGTTGATGGTGTTACTTTTGGTGTTACTGTTGCTGTTATTGTTGTTAGTGTTTATGTTGCTGCTGCTGTTGTTGGTGTTGTTGTTGGTGTTGCTGTTGTTGATGTTGTTGGTGTTGTAGTTGTTGGTGTTGGTGGTGGTGTTGTTGTTGTTGTTGATGTTGTTGTTGGTGTTGATGTTGATGTTGATGTTATTAGTATTGTAGTTGTTGGTGTTGTTGTTGTTGCTGTTTGTGTTGTTGTTGTTGGTGTTGTTGTTGTTGGTGTTGTTGTTGTTGGTGTTGTTGTTGTTCATGTTGTTGTTGTTGGTGTTGTTGTTGTTGGTGTTGTTGTTGTTCGTGTTGTTGTTGTTGTTGGTGGTGTTGTTGTTGTTGGTGGTGGTAGTGGTGATGTTGTTGTTGTTGGTGGTGTTGGTGTTGTTGTTGATGGTGTTGTTGTTGTTGATGCTGGTGGTGGTGGTGGTGGTTGTTGTTGTTGATATTGTTGGTGTTGTTGTTGTTGTTGTTGGTGGTGGTGGTGATGTTGTTGTTGTTGTTGTTGGTGTTGTTGTTGTTGTTGATGGTGTTGTTGTTGTTGATGCTGGTGTTGTTGTTGTTGTTGTTGATATTGTTGTTGTTGTTGTCTTTGCTGTATATGGTAATATAAAATATTAACTAAAACTACGGCTCAATACATTTGTTTAAAAGTTTAGACCAAATATACACTTTCTTATATTCACTGATATTTTGTATGCGAGACTCATAAATATCATTATTTCAGAAAATAAATCAGTATTATTCGGGAATTTAGTCAACTTACAGTAGTGGATGCAACAGCGGCAGCCGTGGCCAGCACAGCGCCCATGTATGGTCACCCCCCGTCCTTGACAGCCATGGCCACAGGTGCCATTGATATGAGAACACAGAGCCGTCTGAATGCATTTCTTGGCGCAACACTTGTATTTAGGAAGCGGACAGAGGCCAGGAACAGGTAGTTCAGTCGGGTCACAGCGAGTGCCACAGTGACCTCCCGCGTACTTACACAATGTGTTGTTTTTACATGCTGCGAGATAATTGACAGTTTGATATGTATTAATGAGATTTATTAATGCATATTACAACTGTCTTGTCTTATTTATTAAAATTGATTAAAACTACATTTAAAGAAAGTCTGTTATTAAAGATACGTGAGCAAATACTTATGAAATTTTATTTCAGATGCATTTCGATCGTGGGCCTTACTCACCCCATAATATATATATATATATATATATATATATATATATATATATATATATATATATATATATATATATATATATATATATGAAGACACCACTATGAAAAATAGAAGAATTCAGCGCTTCGTGACTACTCACATTATCATAGTTCCTTGATAATGTGAGTAGTCACGAAAGCGCTTGAATTCTTCTATTTTTTCATAGTGGTTGTTTTGCATATTTTGATATCACCTGTTTACTGTGATCTTTTTGATATATATATATATATATATATATATATATATATATATATATATATATATACATGTACTATATATATATATATATATATATATATATATATATATATATATATATATATATATTAATAGTTTAATATTCTTGAGGACTAATAATTAATGCATATTATTACTGTTACCAGTATCTCCAGAAATTCATTCTGTCTCTCTCAGCCTGAGAAGAGCCTGACTGCGAGAGCAGTGTGTCTGTCACGGAATTAGGCTGACTAAGGATCGAATAATAATCACAAAATTAAGATTGGAACATTAAATGGTAATTTAAGATACTTACAGTACGGGATGCAACAGAGACCGCATCCGTGGCCTTTGCATAAATTAGTCTTCAGCAAACCATTAGTACATTGTTTCACGTTTCGAATGCATTTTCCATTAGCGGCAGTACACAACGTGTTATTGCATGGTTTTGCACAACACTTGCAACCGGCATTACAATCACCGCCAATCTCACGCAACGTTGGTGTACACCTGGTTGGGAGGCAATGTCCCCCGTGTTTGAAACACGTTTTCGTAGTTCTGCATGCTGAGGAAGAATATGCAGCCTCGTGAATTATATGCAGCCTCGTGAATTACTTGCATTAAAAGCTTTATTAATACATTAATGTTTCAAAGGGCACGAGTTACCACTAGGCAACGGGTGTTTACAAATTATATTTTTGCTTGACGGGAATATTGAATAATTTTTAAATGTATAGGCTGGCAAGATAGCAAAATTCGAACATAAATACTGTAGCACAAGATTCATGTATAAGGGTGTAAATGATAAGTTATTTATCAACTTAATCCGCTCTAACTACATTACTTGAGGATAGTTTATTCATTGTAAAAATTAGATTACGGGCATAGAAATGTTGGGTTTAATACTTATAATAATTTGTGACTCAACAGACCCCTGCGCTTCAATGCAAGCAATTATAATATTGCAGAATGCGGCATAAGTTGATAATGAGATTAGATATTAACGTAGAAGATTTGCAGGGAATCTGAAAAGGCATTCACAAGTCATCATATAAAAACTAATTTCCAACTTTCTTCAATGAAATTGGTAAATTAGGTCATACGCAGACAAAATGTAATTCTTATCTTTCAGAAGGACCAAAGAGAAAAAATATCCTAAAGTACACAAGCACATTATGTTTGAAGTCGCTCAGACGTGGCGCTATCAAGTACTCAGCAATGGAAGGAATGAAGTTAATCAGATTCGACATCTAGAAATTATTGCTTGAAAAGCGGTACTTCAATTTTACCATTCTCTTCCAAAAGTAAATTGGAACCTACACAGGCAAAAATAATTTCAAACTTTGCTCTTAGTAAGATTGACCAGGTTTTAAGAAAGTTTTGTGCAAGCTTAGTGTATATAACATACAGTATTAACAATGGTCTTGAGGGCACTCATATATTATTGGCACATAAAAACCATTATGTTTATTTAACCTAAGATAACCAAATAGTGTCAAACACTGTGACTTATTTCTTATCAGAAGAGACATTCTCAAATAATTTCACAGAAACCGATTAAATTAATAAATTTGGCACATGATAATTTTACAACCTAACATAAAGAGATTGTTTCCTTTGAAGAAAACACATCACTAAAAGCTTAAAGCTGACAAGAAGACGCGTTTTCCAGTTACTGCACAGAATCCAACAAAATTTGTGCCTAAAGAGCCTTAATTAACCCTCATTTGCATATACTGGATGTAACAATACCAGGAAGACTATAAGTGAGGAGTTGCTTTAAACAAGCTATTGCAAGTATTAAAGAATTATAGCATCTGCAATATGTGGAATTTGGTCTAGGATTAGGATGGAAAATGAAAGGATATACGAGGCTATTGGAGTTAATTGTCGACAAGGGATCTCACACGCCTTTCAAAACGGTGTCAAAGCCTTGGCTGGTTTAGCGGAAAAAGTGGGAAATTAGTAGCGTCTCTGGGGTTTAAAGTAAGTTATAGCGATGTTCTTTGGGGGGAAAAAATATGGAGGTTGTGTTGTGGGTAATAAAAAAAAAATCAATTGAAAGGAAAGCAGCAAAATTCAGTGGAAAGATATAAAACTATTTTCTCTCAGTTTTCATTTATACATGAGATTAATCTCAGCGAGGTTAATTGCAATGTTTGGGAAATGTATTCTGTTATACATAAGATTAATCTCACTGAGGTTAATTGCATGTTTAGGAAATGTATTATTGCAATAACCGAGACATGGTTCAATAGAAGTGTAGGGACATGCCTGCTGAATTCCAAATATAAGGGTTTAAATTATACCATACTGGTTGACACCACTAGCAAGGGGGGGAGTGGTACTCCGTCAGAAAATGTGCCGTACAAAAAAGTATAAATAAACCGAAGAGAAGACACCAAATTTGTTCATTTGCATTTTGAGGACATATAAAGCTGATTTAAATATGATATACTGATCACGGAAGCTCGAAGGACATAGGGTACGTCTTAGAGACGAAATTTGTAAGACCTCAAGACTCAAAAATGTAATCACACGGAGGGCGGGTGGTTAACTTCAACCAAATTGACTATAATTCTTTAATTGTAAATCTATAATTCTAGGATTTCCCAGAGAGAGAGAGTAGTCTAGAACTGCCTTTTACAGCTGTTTGTGAAATCATACTTTAGAAAAAAATAACCTGCTTGACTGACTGTAGTAAATACGAAGACTCAAGTAAATAAGCGATCACAGATATATTACATTTAATATCACCTGGAAGTATGATCTGTTAGGGGACTCAGATATTCGCATTATAAACTACAATGGGCTCACGAAGCTCCTGGCTAGTGTTGACTGAGTTAACTTATCACTATGTATTAAATATATCGATGACATAGTGACAGACAGTAAAGAACAGAATTGCACAAACAACATATTATCTACAGAGAAACCAGATCTAACAAAAATGTCTCCAAATGGATAAACAAGAGGTAAAACAAGAATAACAAGAATTATATAATGAAGATCAGTACAAAGAGACAATCGCAGTAACATGAGATAAAGATAACAGTTACGTTCGTACTCAGTAATGTGGTTTGGGCAGCAACGAAGACCGCTATGGACAGTAACGGCAACACTTGTAGAAGTCCCCACATGATATTAGAAGTCGTCTCTGTGCCTTCTTGTTGTGGTTGCTACTGCTGTTTTCAGGTCTTTTTGCTCTACTGCAAGGACCTATGTAGCGAACTAAAGTTCTGGGCAGAGTTTAAGGTATATATAGTGAGAGATGAATGAGTCGCATTGAATGTGGACAGGTGTGGCTGTCAGTTGTGGGAGATCTATCTGCTCTTCTCCACAGGGGACTTCAAGATTGGTAATTAATTATCGCTATCTCCAGGTTCTCAATTTTCTCTTTTATTCGTACTTAAAAAAAAAAAATCCAATAATAAAAGTGCATTGCTAGTTAAGAAAATCAAATGAAAAAGGTATTTTTCGATTTCCCACTGAAGAACTCTTCAACAGGAAGGCTGACGTACATAGTCTTATCTTTTGTTTTATGCTCTCCACATAAAATAGTTTTTGTCACTGATCAGTATTTATTACACCTTTTTGGATGACAGTTTATAGATATGTATACTGATAATTGTGCTTTGCTTCTTAACAATTGTCTATTTATCTTTGCTTCTTAACATTAACATTATGGTGTGGTATGCATAGATCAGTATAAAAAATTACAGTTTTAAGTACCTTAACAATATCAAAAATAGCTCTCACTTCCCCCTCGCCCCTAGTGGGTCCTTACCTGAGAGTCTGAACTGAACTGAAAAATAGCTCAGGTTACAAATGGTCTATGTATCGCGCTATAGTTATTGAAGTTCACCGTTTACATAATAATTACCATAAAACAAAGTATACACGGCGGGGCTTGAACCCGCGGTAGAGTGTCGTAAAACTCCGTCGGTCTGGAGTTTTATGACTTTCTACCGCGGGTTCAAGCCCCGCCTGGTATGGTTTCTCCGCAATCGTGTCATTACGATTTCGTGAGTCATACTACAAAACAAATTTACTTAATCACTAAAATAGTATATAAAGCACACAGTGTATATAGCCTGAGAGATATAGTACCTCGTATTGTATTGGCCCAGTGGTCAACGGCGTAGAGAAATTTATCCAGTGTGTCACGGGTTCGATTCCTTGTTAGTCGCAGTATTGTATATTTTATATATATATATATATATATATATATATATATATATATATATATATATATATATATATATTTGATTTTAAAATATAGTGAGGTACCGCCTCTGGAACTGTGCTGGGGACCCTCATCCTCAGAGAAAAGAATAAACTTACTTCAGGGAAAACTCAAGGTTCTCCCTTTAGATGTTTGAATATTGTCTTCTCCTAACCCCCCCTCCCTATATTTTATATTCTATGTAGATTTTACTTAAAGACAAAATACATTGACAAAAATACAATAGGGAGTAGAACAACATAGATAACATCTCAGAGCTACATCTCAAATACTTCTTCCAGCTCCCCGGCGGTGGGCTGTGTGCCCAGAATGCTGCAGGCAGTTCCTCTCTGGATCGCAACACTGAGTCTCTGAAAGAGGAAGCTGGCCGCCCTGTGCTCCTTGGTTTCTATGATGAGTTTTTCACCCAGCTCTTTGAGGAACTTTAGAGCACACTTGCTCCATGCTCCAAGGGTCTCCGACCCTATTGGGATGAAGTTATAGCAAGGGGAAAGGCCTTCATATTTGCGGGTCTTCTAGGTCTCCCTGAAGCTGGCAACTCCACCCCCTTCAGCTTCGGAGCGTGGCAAGTAGGTGTCTGTCAATGTGGCGGCACAGGTGTAGTCCCAAGCAATCTGCTTACCATCCTTCCAGGGTAGCATAGTTGCTCCATCAGGACGCTTTTGATTTCCATCAGACCTCTGTACTTGGGGTTCCCGTTGAGCTGGGCAATTGGCTGTGGCGAGGCTTCTCTTTATGATGTCGTTGACCTCATGTCTAGCATACATCCCTTCTGATGTGTGACACACGAGACCATGAAGTCTGAATTGATCAGCCGTTCCCCTGCCGCAAATACACCTAATGTTCGGTGAGTATGGGGGTGGCTAGGCGAAGAGAAACACCAATCCGAATGGCCTGTGGGTCGAGTCGAGTGCCCAGAGAGGAATTGGGAACAGCTAGAAGGAAATCTCCTGAATGTGGTGCCTTCATCCCTTGGAAACGATCTTTGTCCTTTCCTGAAGCGTTGGTGAGCATTGTGGTGGCGATTTTTCCCATGATCGGTTTGTCCCAGTGGGACTGTTTGTGCTCTTTGTGAGGAGCTGGTCTACTGGAGTCGGCAAGGGTGTTCCACCCCTCGGATGCTTCAATGAACCTGGGGTCTTGAGCTCCTACCGCACCTCTCAAGCGTTCGGAGACAATCTCCTTGACTAGTCCAATGGAAGCCAAACACGAAGACAGAAATGCAGGTAAAGCTACATGCGTTGCTTTGCGCACCCCTATACCTCCCAGTCGCACTTGGAGGGTTGCCTGATCCCATTGCTGACCTTCCAGTGACAGATTCAATGCCTTCTTAAAGATTGATCTCAGGAGTGAGTCATATTCGTTGAGTGTTGGGTTGTCAAAAGAGAGTGAGCACCTCAGGAAGTAAGTGAGTCATGGCAGAGTATGACACCTTGTGAGGAGATACGGGGCATCATGGGCATCGAGATCTCTTATTGTAATAATATTGGTAGAATTACCGACAATATGTTAAGTAAAAGGACACAAATACAACTAATGTGACATTTTATTGGAGGCTGCGACAGGATTTATGTAGGTGAAACAGCAAGGAACCTCGAAACACGCTTCAATGAACACATTAATGCATGTAGGAACGATAACCTGAACAACGCCTGTGTACAACACCGGAATTCCACCAATCATCTCATGAAATTCAGGGACGCCTGATTAGTGATCAAAGAAACTAATTTCCGTAGACGCAAGTGCCTTGAATCAGCACTTATCGCTGTTTCTAACACAATTAAACAAAACAAAGGCAGCTTTACCATCTCTGAAGTCTTAGCAAGAATCCTCCTGAAAACAGTAAACCCTGCCAACACATAGTCTCTGCTGCTAATACTACACAAACGCACTGCAGAGGTGGAACACTGATACAGGTCTTCTCTAATCCAACCTCCAACAGAAATATTTGTCTAACCTATATTTTATGCTTCCCACATAATTGTTTTTATCACGTTTTACTCATGTACAGTTGATTATTCTACCTTATTGTATTACTACTACTTCTACAACTTATATCACTTCTACTACTACTACTACCACCACTAGTATTACACCTCACTCTGAGCCTATATATACCACTCTGTCTCCATGTATCGTTAGCAACGGCTTGACAAAGCTCCTGGAGAGCGAAACGTTCCCACAATAAAATGTCACATTAGTTGCATTTGTGTCCTTTCACTTAACAGATCTCTTATTCTCTTCTCCATTCTCTTCAGGTCATTCAGTTTGTCCTTGAGGACTGTGTCGATGGCCTGATTAACCACTCTTGGCTGGAGTGGTAGTAGAGTCTTCAGGGAGGATTGTTCGCTCAGCACTGATTATTTCCTTGTTCGTTGTGATGATTTCACACTTGGAGGGATTGAGGATGAGTCCCCAGGCTTCTCCCTGTGTCTTCACCCGTTGTAGGTCCTCTAACAGGGACTCTTCAGTACCTGCTACAGTGCCATCATCCAGGTACCAGATGTTGAGCAGGCTGGAAGTTAGTTCTCTTCTGCTTGGCAATAAGAGAAGTGGAGCGAGTGGGTCACCCAGTTGAACACCCTCTGATGAGGGAATTTCGTGTTTGCCAAACAAAAGAATTGAGGGTTTGCCAGTATTGTTTTTATTACCAATACTATTATTATTGGACTCCAGTATTAGTTATAAATCTGGGTATCTACCATAAAATGATAGGAAATATAGCATGAGCTTTTGTAAATACCTAAAATTGTACCTAAGTTATGCCCTTCTACCATTCGACTCAAAACCTGTCTTGATCTGCCTGTGCGACGTATTTACTCTCATATACTGTATACCTTTTAGGGAAGATAAAACAGGTCGCATTAGCGACTTATTGTGGAGTTTTGCCTATATTTCCTCTCACATCTTGTCCACCCCTCCATTCACCCCAAAACTGCCAACCTTCACTAGCAAAATGTCGTCCACCCAGGTTGAATAGCACTGACATAATATATTGGACCAATAAAACAACCACGTGAATACTTTGATTTTAATAATCATGAGTGTATATATATTAGCTTACAGAACTTCTAAATTATAAAATGTTCTGACTCCAATATTTAAATCTTATTTCTGTAAATCAAATAAAGAATTAATAAACTGATTACTCAAATTAATGTATAAGACAAATATTAAATCTGTTTTTTAGCACATCTATGACACCTGTAAATACTAGACAAAAAGTTAACGAAGAAACGTTTAAAGTGTTTTTGTAATTTAATCATGTATTTCTCGAAAATGAGTTTTTTTATTTTTATGTATATTCATAAGTAACCCATGGGTCTCTAATGTTTAAATTAACGTTCAACATTATTAAATCCTGTACACAGTATATTACATGTACCAGATCTGTTAAAAATTCGCAAGCAATCTTTGTCGACGTTCTGTCTGCTTGATTTGAATTTGTTTTCTAAATATATAAAGCATTTAAAAATTGATGAAGATATCTTCTATAGAGGAAAAACTGAAAATGTTGTGGCGGTAATTTTTTATGTTAATGTTTTGTTTTCAAGTGCTATAAATATAATTTTTTAACTTCTTTTCTTCTTATTTAACACACCGGCCGTATCCCACCGAGGCGGGGTGGCCCAACGAGGCAGGGTGGCCCACCGAGGTGGGGTGGCCCACCGAGGCGGGGTGGCCCACCGAGGCAGGGTGGCCACCGAGGCGGGGTGGCCCACCGAGGCAGGGTGGCCACCGAGGCGGGGTGGCCCACTGAGGCAGGGTGGCCCACCGAGGCAGGGTGGCCCACCGAAGCAGGGTGGCCCAAAAGGAAAAACGAAAGTTTCTCTTTTTACATTTAATAATATATATAGGAGAAGGGGTTACTAGCCCCTTGCTCCTGGTATTTTAGTCGCCTCTTACGACACGCATAGATTACGGAGGAAGAATTCTGTTCCACTTCCCCATGGAGATAAGAGGAAATAAACAAGAACAAGAACTAGTAAGAAAAATAGAAGAAAACCAAGAAGGGTGTTTATATATATACTTGTACATGCTTGTGTAGTGTGACCTAAGTGTAAGTAGAAGTAGCAAGACGTACCTGAAATCTTGCATGTTTATGAGACAGAAAAAAGACACCAGAAATCCTACCATCATGTAAAACAATTACAGGCTTTTGTTATACACTCACTTGGCAGGACGGTAGTACCTCCCTGGGTGGCTGCTGTCTACCAACCTACTACCTATTAAATTTTTAACTTAAATGGGTGATTATCATCCTAAGCTCCTTGTATATTACCAGTGTTCGTGTTAGCCGTATTCTACTGATCTACGCCCGGTTTAAGATATTGAAACCAGGGTCGTTAATGAACTTAATAGTTCGTGCGTCGTCAACATATGTCCGAACACAGTACTTCAGGGAACAAACATTTCTGCTTCATGACTGAGGTTTGCAATCGTGTAGTGATGTATCGTTCTGTAGGCCAGCGGATTTTTAACCACTTAACGGGTCATCTGAATAAACATTTGTCAATAATGGTAAACAAATACTGAAAGATTGCATGATAAAATAGCACAAAGTGCAATTTAGGAGACATTAAAAATGACGGAGTTTCCCCTGCACAAAGTTTTTTTTATTTATTTCTTTAAGTCATTAGAGATCACCTGTGGTGATCAAAATATGTAGGCAGGAGGAGAGGCGGTAAGTGGGCGAAAGGTGCATCTCCATTCTCCTACATTTCTTCGCTCACTTAGCATCTCTCCTTTCGCTTATATATTGTGTTCACCTCCAGTGAACCTCTGTCCTTGTCTCTCTTCCTAGCCCTTTCGTTTCTGTGTCCTCTCCCTCAGCTGCTGTCGTTCTGTTCTTGTTCTGTCTCTGTCCAGGAACACCCTCTTGTATTTTGATGATTCCTTCAGCCGTGGTTGATTAAACTGTACTTTGTGTCCTTTTTATCCTGCACTATCGACTAGGATATCCTGTGCTTCTATATGGGTAGAAAACCTACCATTATTCCGTATGATGTGATTTTTTTTTTTTTTTTTGAGTAAAAGAACATCAGAAGACATTTTAAAATTAAACCTAACAAGCAAAACACCATCAATACACCTAAAGATTCGTATTTCTATGCATATATTATTTTACTAATTAAAGTACATATTTACATCGGTGCTTGTATATTTGAAAGACCGCAAACCTAACAAAAAAAAATGCTATCACACACACATACACACACAGTGAAGAGGCGGGGCCAGGAGCTGTGACTCGACCCCTGCAACCACAACTAGGTGAGCACACACACACACACACACATACACACACACACACACACACACACGCACCCACACCTAGCAACATGGAAGAAGCTCGAAAGTGCAAGGTTTCAACAAGACTAGTCCGAGCAAGGATGTCCTACGAGGAGGTTAAGGAAACGACCTGACGACACTGGAGGACAGAGATGGACATGATAACAACATATAAGATACTGAGAATTGACAAAGTGGACAGAGACAGAATGTTCCGAGATGGCACACAACAAGGGGACACAGATGGAAGTTGAAGACTCAGATGAATCACAGATGTTAGGAAGTATTTCTTCAGTCACAGAGTTGCGGGAAGTGGAATAGTTTAGAAGCGTGTAGTGAGGCAGGCTCTATACATGTTAAGCAGAGTATGATAAAGCTCATGGCGCAGAGAGTGACCCAGTAGCGGCCAGTGAAGAGGCGCCAGACTTGACTGACCCTGCAACCAACTAGTGAGTACAACTAGTGAGTACACACACAATATATATATATATATATATATATATATATATATATATATATATATATATATTGTACCCACGAACGAGTGGAATTGATCAATAACAACACTGCGACTAGCCAAGGAGTCGACCCCATGCTGCTTTGGCCCGCCTCATGGTGAGCTCGTTCGTAGGTACAATAATATAAAATACTGCTCGTTGGGCTAGTACACCAAACAGGAGTAGAATGAAATGAGTTCGGAAGCATCCCACACCACTGTATATCCTCGGATGACGGGTACAATACCTAGCTTGGCTGGGTGCGTTATTCTTGAGGATTGTGTGGTCCCGTGGACTAGAGCGTCATAAGTTTTCGCTCACCATGAGGCGGGCCAAAGCAGCATGGGTTCGACTCCTTGGCTAGTCGCAGTGTTGTTATTGATAATACCACTCGTTCGTGGGTACAATAAAAATATATATATATATATATATATATATATATATATATATATATATATATATATATATATATATATATATATATATATATATAATACAGAGAAAGATTGTGGTGGTGACACTGTTAAGCTGGTGGTTGTGCTAACAGTGTTTCTGATTGTTGTAGTTACGCTTTTATGACACTGCTTTGTTGGTGGTGGTGATAACACTGTTATGCTAGTGATTGTGGTAACATTTTGCTGTGTTAATGGTTTGTTGATTGTTTGTATGTTGCTGTTGGTGGTGGTAGTGAGGTTTTTGCGTCACTTTTTGTGGCTATAGTGTACATGTTCTTTTGTTTTTTCGTAAGTTGTTGATCGTCGTAACTTTTTTTTTTACTGTGGTTCCTGTTGTCGGAGGTGGTAATGTTGTAATTAGTATTGTCTTTAAAGGCTTTTTTTTTGGTCAGTCATGATGTTTTTGTTGTTGGTGGCGGTAATGAGACTAGCTATTGTTAATGTTGATGTTTTTTTTTCTTTACTATAAGCCATGTTTACTGTGATACTTGTAGGGGCGAGACTCCCCCGGCAAACCTACTTAAATCTGTTGGTGATCTTAAGGGTGTTTCGTGTTTCTGTTGCTGCTACTGTTTTTTTTTTGTTGGTGACTTCTGTTCGCTGTTGCTGAGCTTAGTTATGACGCTTTTGTTTTATTGTTCGTGAGATTGACACTTGTGTTATTATTGGTGGGATGACATTTGTCTTGATTAGTACTTTTGCTGCTCTCGATGTTATTGTTGCTGGTATTCCTGTTTTTGCTGGTGTTTCTGTTGTTACTGATGTTTATGTTGTTGCTGGTGACCCTGTTGTTGCTGGTTCCCCTGTTGTTGCTGGCTCCCCTGTTGTTGCTGGTTCCCCTGTTGTTGCTGGTTCCCCTGTTGTTGCTGGTGACCCTGTTGTTGCTGGTGACCCTGTTGTTGTTGGCTCCCCTGTTGTTGCTGGTTCTCCTGTTGTTGCTGGCTCCCCTGTTGTTGCTGGTTTCCCTGTTGTTGTTTGTTTTCCTGTTGTTTCTGCTTCTGTTGTTGTTTCTGACGAGATTGTTGTAGTTGATGTTAGTATTGGCGTTGTTGTTGTTGTGGTTATTGTTGTAGTTGTCGTTGTTGTGGTTATTGTCGTAGTTTTCGTTGTTGCTGAAATATTGATAATACAAAATATTAAAAAGTTTAGTATACTAAATACAGGACTTTATTAGAAACATCAATATTTCTTGTTTATACCTCGTAATTATCAGTATTTCAGGAAAAAAAAACTCAGTATTACTCGAGTATAAAGTCAACTTACAGCTCTGGATGCAGCAGTAGCAGTCGTCTCCGGCACAGAGTCCAAACACTATTGTACCTCGACAGTTATTGGGATAAACACATCTGCCCTGGATTTTACTGCAACGTGAGTTCTGTTTGCATGGCTTGCCGCAACACGTACACTTAGGAAGGCAAAATCCAAGAGTTGGACTCTCATTATTATCACAGGTTGGTTTGCAGACACCACTGTCGTATTTCTTACACGAGTTGGTATTTGCACATGCTGTCAGAAAATTTACAGACTTAGGTTATATTGTTAATGAACTTTATTAATGCTTATTAAGACTGTTTTCTTATTTAAGATATTAAAAAAACACTAAGGAAGTCTGCATATAAAATATTATGTAGCTTGGACATGAGGTAATTGCATATAATTGGCCCTAGTAAATATCAACATTGAATTAAGATCGTGTTAAGAAATTTGAGGCAGATTTTTATAAATAAAATTGGTTTCCATCCATGTTTAAAATGCATTTTTAATTTCAATGACTCTTGACAGAAAACTTCTTGAGCATCTAGGTATCAGTGTGAGCTTCACTGGTACCCACTGATATACGTTTTGTTTACCTTCCCTTACCAGGTTTATCTGTTTGTGGCTTGATAAACCCAGCTTGCTGTGTGGGCGAATCCTCGTCAGTGGAGGTTCCGTATAACCGTCGGTATCCCATACCATTATATACTTTGTTATAAGTCAAAGCAGAACTTGACGCAACTAAATTATTATTATTTATAGTAGTAGTAACTTAGTCTAATTTAAGTTAGGTTACATAAGTCTATGAAAACATATAATGTAATCTTATATATTTGACAGTGACATAGCCAAGCAAAAAATAGGAGCGTTTTAATTTGACGTAATGTTTTAATCGTGACGTAAGAAATGGTCTGCAATAGAAAAAAAACAAGATAAGTGGATATGATGAATGAAAGTGTTGAATTAGAAACGTTACGGTCTTCACTGTATGAAGAAAACGGTAGAAAAAAAGACATATATAAACCGTAATTGAAACAGTGAAAAGTACTGATACAAAACGTATAAAACACTATATAATAAACAAACCACGGAACGGGTGGGGTTTGAACCTAAGCGAGCTAGTCTTAAAACTCCGGGCAGTGTGTAAGCAGTCGTGTTATTACGATTTCGTGAGTTAAGACTATATGATAATAACGTTTCGCTCATGCAAGAGCTTCATGAAGTGAAACGTCGTTATCATAAAGTCATCCTTATTAATATTATGTCTTATTCTCCAACTATGAAGTAGTTCTTGCCTGACAGCTGCTTCGACTCTAAATGGAGATGACTGTAAGAAATGTCAGAAATATGGGTATGATTTTTTCTTGTTAGAGATTCGCAGGCGAGGTACGTGAACCTTGCCTTTTGTAATAAGGACATGAAATATAGATGTAATGTAGCTGAATGGTGAGTCGCTCTGCTCACAAATAAAGGGATCCGGGTTCGAGTCTCAGGCAGGGTGAAACGCTTGGGTAAGTGCTCTAGCACTATCTGGTTGTGGTTTCTTGAATGACAAGGAAGCGTTCAACTAAAACATTCTAAATCAACTAGCACACATTCCTACCTCGGAGTTAATCTTTCCCCTCAACCTACCTGTTGCAACTCTTGCAATATTGCTTAGCTTCCGACGAAACTCGGAAGTGCGAAGGGCCAAGAGCTAGTGTTTCATTCCCTAGTAGCTTGATTTACATTGTTGAAATCGCCTGTTTGTCATTGGTTTGCTAAAAATATATATATATATATATATATATATATATATATATATATATATATATATATATATATATATATATATATATATATATATATATATCATACATTATATAATTGATTTCTTTCCCTACGTATATACATTCGTAAATGCATGTACAGGCTTGCTTGCTCTCTCACTTTCTCTATTTTCTCTCTCTCTCCCTCTCTTGCCCCCTATCTTTCGCTCGCTCACTCTTGATGCCGGATGAAATCTATCGATAATGGCGTGTCTGTCTTGTGATTAGGGGACGGAGGAGCGAACCACCACCTTTACCCTCATGCAGTGATAAACCCAAACGGATTTAGCACTGCATACAAATCTAAGAGTAATCACGAAATAAAAATGAAAATATTAAATGAGATTTTTAGAAGCTTACGGTTTGGGATGCAACAGTAACCACATCCGTAGCCTTGACAGAGTGTCGTGATCAGCGTGCCATCATCACAGTCGTCCGTATTTTCAATACAGTTACCACTGACGGCAGTACACAACGTGGAATTGCATGGGTCGGCACAACACTTGCAGTCTCCACCACATGAACCGGGAATCACACGCTTAGGATATGGACAGGAGTTTTGACACTGCCCCCCTTCAGCCAAACACTTTGTGTCATTTCTGCATGCTGAAAAATAATTTGCTGACTCTTAGATTGAAAGTAGTAAGATTTATTAATACATTCGGTTAAAAAAAAGTTGTTTGCAGGTAGTAGATGTATACAAATTATATATATATATATATATATATATATATATATATATATATATATATATATATATATATATATATATATATAAGAGAAGCCTTGCCACAGCCTGTTGCCCAGCTCAACGGGAACCCCAAGTGCAGATGTCTGATCAAAGTCAAAAGCGTCCTGATGGAGCCACTATGCTACCCTGGAAGGATGGTAAGCAGATTGCTTGGGACTACACCTGTGCTGCCACAAGGGCAGACACCTACTTGCCATACTCCGTAGCTGAAGGGGGTGGAGCTGCCAGCCACAGGGAGACCCAGAAGACTCGCAAATATGAAGGCCTTCCCCCTTGCTATAACTTCATCCCAATAGGGTCGGAGACCCTTGGAGCATGGGGCAAGTGTGCTTTAAAGTTTCTCAAAGAGCTGGGTGAAAAACTCATCATAGAAACCAAGGACCACAGGGCGACCAGCTTCCTCTTTCAGAGACTCAGTGTTGCGATCCAGAGTGGAAATGCCTGCAGCATTCTGGGCACGCATCCCACTGCCGGGGAGTTGGACGAAGTATTTGACATGTAGCTCTGAGTTGGTATCTATGTTGTTTTACTCCCTATTGTATTCTTGTCAATGTATTTTGTCTTGAAATAAAGTTTATATATATATATATATATATATATATATATATATATATATATATATATATATATATATATATATATATATATATATATATATAATTGTGGACCCATAGCCTCGGAGAAGTGGATAAAAGGCTTCAAGGAAGAATATTTAGATTTCTTCCTGAAGCCATTTAAATATTCCACTTCCCCTACCACCCCATCTTATAAATTTTTTTTATCAATAGGTATATTTTATTACATAATATGGTACAAAAGATTTAAGAGATACATTGTTGATATAACGATGGCATATACAGTACACGAGGTGTGAGAGATACATGTCTAGTACATATTGTTACATGTTTGTCACTGATTATAATGAGAAAATCTCATCCAGCTCCTCCGAGCTGGGGCGCGTGCCCAGAATACAGCATGCATTACCCCTCTGAACAGCAGCGCTGAGTCGCTGGAACAGAAAACTAGCTGCCCTGGGATCCCTAGTTACCCTGTTGAGTCTTTTGCCCAGCTCCTTGAGGAACTTGGATGCACTCTTTCCCCATGAGCCAAGGGTCTCTGAGCCTATGGGAACAAACATATAATGATGGGCAAGTTCTCCATATTTTGTCGACTTCTGGGACTCCCTGAAGGTGGCTGCTGCCCCTCCTTCCTCCCTGGTGTATTGGAGATAGGTATCAGCCAAGGTAGATGCACATGTGTAGTCCCACACCACCTGCTTGCCGTCTGTCCAGGCTTGAATGTGATACCATCTGGACGCTTTTGGCTGCCATCAGATCTGCATAGTTGGGGTGGCTTCCTTACTGCTGGGCATCCGGCTGTTGTGAGGCTCCTCTTGATAATGTTATTAACCTCTTCATGTCTTGCAATCTTTTCCTCGGATTTACGACACACAAGACCATGGTACCCGAATTGGACTGCTGCTTCACTGCTACAAATACACCTGTGTTCGGCAAGAATAGGGGCGGCAAGTCGAAGGGCAACACCAATGCGGATGGTCTGTGGGTCGAGGCGTGTGCCAAGGCTGGAGTTGGGAACAGCCAAAAGAAAGTCCCCTGCATGAGGAGCTCTCACTGCAAGGAGGCGGGCTCTATCCTTCCCTGACACACTCTGAAGCATTGCTGAGGCTATATTCTCTACTATTAGGTCATCTCAGTGCGACTGTTTGTAGTTGTTGGGGGAAGCAGGCCTGGTTTCAGAGCCTGTTAGATTATCCCAGATCCTGGGTCCATCAACGAACTTTTGGTCATGGATTCCAATCGCGTCCCTAAGATGTTCTCCCTAGAATTGCTGCTACAAGCCCTTCTGGATATATATATATATATATATATATATATATATATATATATATATATATATATATATATATATACATTATATAATTCTTTCCCTACGTATATACATTCGTAAATGCATGTACAGGATTGATTGCTCTCTCACTTTCTCTCTTTTCTCTCTCTCTCTCTCTCTCTCTCCCTTGCCCCTATCTTTCGCTCGCTTGCTCACTCTTGATGCCGGGTGAAATCTATCTGCGAAAATGGCGTGTCTGTCTTGTGATTAGGGGACGGAGGAGCGAACCACCACTCTTACCCTCATGCAGTGATAAACCCAAACGGATTTAGCACTGCATACAAATCTAAGAGTAATCACGAAATAAAAATGAAAATATTAAATGAGATTTTTAGAAGCTTACGGTTTGGGATGCAACAGTAACCACATCCGTAGCCTTGACAGAGTGTCGTGATCAGCGTGCCATCATCACAGTCGTCCGTATTTTCAATACAGTTACCACTGACGGCAGTACACAACGTGGAATTGCATGGGTCGGCACAACACTTGCAGTCTCCACCACATGAACCGGGAATCACACGCTTAGGATATGGACAGGAGTTTTGACACTGCCTCCCTTCGTCCAAACACTTTGTGTCATTTCTGCATGCTGAGAAATAATTTGCTGACTCTTAGATTGTAAGTAGTAAGATTTATTAATACATTCGGTTAAAAAAAGTTGTTTGCAGGTAGTAGATGTATACAAATTATATATATATATATATATATATATATATATATATATATATATATATATATATATATATATATATATAAGAGAAGCCTCGCCACAGCCCGTTGCCCAGCTCAACGGGAACCCCAAGTGCAGAGGTCTGATGGAAGTCGAAAGCGTCCTGATGGAGCCACTATGCTACCCTGGAAGGATGGTAAGCAGATTGCTTGGGACTACACCTGTGCTGCCACAAGGGCAGACACCTACTTGCCATACTCCGTAGCTGAAGGGGGTGGAGCTGCCAGCCACAGGGAGACCCAGAAGACTCGCAAATATGAAGGCCTTCCCCCTTGCTATAACTTCATCCCAATAGGGTCGGAGACCCATGGAGCATGGGGCAAGTGTGCTTTAAAGTTTCTCAAAGAGCTGGGTGAAAAGCTCATCATAGAAACCAAGGACCACAGGGCGACCAGCTTCCTCTTTCAGAGACTCAGTGTTGCGATCCAGAGGGAAAATGCCTGCAGCATTCTGGGCACGCATCCCACTGCCGGGGAGCTGGACGAAGTATTTGACATGTAGCTCTGAGTTGATATCTATGTTGTTTTACTCCCTATTGTATTCTTGTCAATGTATTTTGTCTCGAAATAAAGTTTATATATATATATATATATATATATATATATATATATTATATATATATATATATATATATATATATATATATATATATATATATATATATATATATATATATATATATATATATATATATATATATAAATTAATGTGGACCCATAGCCTCGGAGAAGTGGATAAAAGGCTTCAAGGAAGAATATTTGGATTTCTTCCTGAAGCTATTTGAATATTCCACTTCCCCTACCACCCCATCTTCTTTTTTTTTTTTTTTACCAATAGGTTATATTTTATTACATAATATGGTACAAAAGATTTAAGAGATACATTGTTGATATAAAGATGGCATATACAGTACACGAGGTGTGAGAGATACATGTCTAGTACATATTGTTACATGTTTGTCACTGATTATAATGCGAAATCTCATCCAGCTCCTCCGAGCTGGGGCGCGTGCCCAGAATACAGCATGCATTACCCCTCTGAACAGCAGCGCTGAGTCGCTGGAACAGAAAATTAGCTGCCCTGGGATCCCTAGTTACCCTGTTGAGTCTTTTGCCCAGCTCCTTGAGGAATTTAGATGCACTCTTTCCCCATGAGCCAAGGGTCTCTGAGCCTATGGGAACAAACATATAATGATGGGCAAGTTCTCCATATTTTCTCGACTTCTGGGACTCCCTGAAGGTGGCAGCTGCCCCTCCTTCCTCCCTGGTGTATTGGAGATAGGTATCAGCCAAGGTAGATGCACATGTGTAGTCCCACACCACCTGCTTGACCGTCTGTCCAGGCTTGAAGGGTGATACCATCTGGACGCTTTTGGCTGCAATCAGATCTGCATAGTTGGGGTGGTTCCCTTACTGCTGGGCATCCGGCTGTTGTGAGGCTCCTCTTGATAATGTTATTAACCTCTTCATGTCTTGCAATCTTTTCCTCGGATTTACGACACACAAGACCATGGTACCCGAATCGGTCTGCTGCTTCACTGCCACATATACACCTGTGTTCGGCGAGAATAGGGGCGGCAAGTCGAAGGGCAACACCAATGCGGATGGTCTGTGGGTCGAGGCGTGTGCCAAGGCTGGAGTTGGGAACAGCCAAAAGAAAGTCCCCTGCATGAGGAGCTCTCACTGCAAGGAGGCGGGCTCTATCCTTCCCTGACACACTCTGAAACATTGCTGAGGCTATATTCTCTACTACTGGGCCATCCTAGTGCCACTGTTTGTAGTTGTTGGGGGGAGCAGGCCTGGTTTCAGAGCCTGTTAGATTATCCCAGATCCTGGCTCCATCAACGATCTTTTGGTCATGGATTCCAATCGCGTCAATAAGATGTTCTCCCTAGAATTGCTGCTACAAGCCCTCTGGATATATATATATATATATATATATATATATATATATATATATATATATATATATCATACATTATATAATTGATTTCTTTCCCTACATATATACATTCGTAAATGCATGTACAGGCTTGTTTGCTCTCTCACTTTCTCTCTTTTCTCTCTCTCTCCCTCCCTTGCCCCCTATCTTTTGCTCGCTCACTCTTGATGCCGGGTGAAATCTATCTGCGAAAATGGCGTGTCTGTCTTGTGAGGAGCGAACCACCACCCTCACCCTCATGCAGTGATAAACCCAAACGGATTTAGCACTGCATACAAATCTAAGAGTAATCACGAAATAAAAATGAAAATTTTAAATGAGATTTTTAGAAGCTTACGGTTTGGGATGCAACAGTAACCACATCCGTAGCCCTGACAGAGTGTCGTGATCAGCGTGCCATCATCACAGTCGTCCGTATTTTCAATACAGTTACCACTGACGGCAGTACACAACGTGGAATTGCATGGGTCGGCACAACACTTGCAGTCTCCACCACATGAACCGGGAATCACATGCTTAGGATATGGACAGGAGTTTTGACACTGTCCCCCTTCTGCCAAACACTTTGTGTCATTTCTGCATGCTGAGAAATAATTTGCTGACTCTTAGATTGTAAGTAGTAAGATTTATTAATACATTCGGTTAAAAAAAGTTGTTTACAGGTAGTAGATGTACACAAATTATATTTTTGTTTGTGTATTAAGGGAAAATGAGGGACGGAGGCAATATTTTTAGCTAAAATTTGCACGCTTTTAAATTTTTGGCCTTTTTAAGATCAGTCTATGAAGTAGCAACATTTTCAATTTTAATTTTTGAAATCAGGCATGGGTGAGTGTTGGGCCCCATGTTCGCAGTCTATTTTAGCGACCTACAAGAGGAAACAGTGACATCAAGGCCGCTGACAACTGAAAAAGTAGCTTACTTTGAAGCTTCAGAATTGTTTGAATAAGGTTATGTAGGAAAAGTAGCAGATACAGCTCAATGTGGCCATGTATAAGACCCTAACCCATGGAAAACACTGGCTTGTAGAAAATGAAGTCTGGCAGCAGTGCATAATTGTTCATATTGAAATTGATTACTGCTTTTCATATCGAGGAATAAATAAAAAAGTTCCAATATTATACGAACACTACTCATAGTCTGTTAGACCTTATTTAGTGTTTTTTTTTACACATAAAATGTATACATATTATAAAATGTATACAGGAACTTTGCAGAGAAGGAATATTTCCTACAGAGATTGACTGGAACCTCGGAATTTAAAATTTCATGAAAGGTGTAGATAGAGGGAAGATAGATGAAGTGAACTATCATAGGATAAAGGGATTACCATATATAAGGGAAATCCAAGATCGAGTTCACAACATGGCTTTCATATTGGATAAATTTACGTTTAGAAAAAGACTGGATTGGTAATAGGGTTGTAGATGAGGACAAATTGCCGTGTTTGACTGAATAAATTTACATACGGTACCTTAAAAAACAGGTTAGATGTATGATTGAGAATACTTACTTTCTAGCATAGAGTTCTTATTAATCAAGGAAGCCTCACAATGTGTGGTATCTATTTTTTATATACAACAATGCTCCTTTTATTCTCCTGAGTTTACCAGAGTACACTATTGAGTTACAAACAACTGTAACTCTGAGTTACAAACAACTGTAACTCTGAGTTACAAACAACTGTAACTGAGTTACAAACAACTGTAACTCTGAGTTACAAACAACTGTAACTCTGAGTTACAAACAACTGTAACTCTGAGTTACAAACAACTGTAACTCTGAGTTACAAACAACTGTAACTCTGAGTTACAAACAACTGTAACTCTGAGTTACAAACAACTGTAACTCAGAAATAAGTAGTAGTTTACCTATAATTTAATTTATCTGTTTTCTCTCTAATGTGAATAAAAATAATTCTAGAAGGAAGATATGAAAAGAGTAAAATTGAGAGGTAATTCTGGCATGATGATATTCCTCAGGATGAAAAATGCACACAGTATGAACATAATCCAAAGTATATTCGTATAAATAATAGATGAGCACTCATCAAGGAGGAATAAAATAGTATTGAAACCCATTTACAGAACCAGACTTGTGAGCAGGTTGGTGACATTTGAGGTTACAAAATAACAAAGTCATTATTACCAACACATTGTGGCACGACTATTCACTTACTACCTTTTACACTGCTATAAGACGTTTCCACTGAGTTGTGTCGTCAGTTACAGTGTTTGCGCTGTCACCTGGAGTTAAGCGTCATACAGAATTGTAAGGTGTCACTTGAGTTATGAGTAGTTAGTGGTCATGAAAATAGTCACCATTTCCACGAGCCCTCCCAGGGCGGGGAAGGTGCCAGAGCCAGAGCTTGCTACTAATTGCAGCTCACAAGGCTGCCATTCCCACAAGCTCCCCTGTGGTGGGGAAAATGGCAGACCAGAGGCCTAGCTTTTCCCTACGAGCCCCGTGAGGGCGGGGAATAGGACTAGGCATGGGTACACTTGGTTTCAGAAGATGAGGGGGTACTTGTACCTCCTCCCATGACAGACATAGGTCTCAGACACTCCTAAGACAGGGAGCCAAGGCCGGGTCACCATCTGGCAAAGACCCGGACTGGGAGAGTACCGACGAATCAAGAAGAAGAAGAAGTGGTCATGAGCAGTGCAAGTGGAGTGTCATCCTACAGTTGGACGATGAACAATTATGTCTTCTATCAGCCAAGAACAACTTTATCTTCAGATAAAGGCAGAGCTGGAAGAGTCTACGGGAGAAATGCAGCTTATAAGAGGTGACTGGTCAGCGGTGGAAAGGAAATGAAGCTAAACATTTAGAAGACTGAAGACAGTAAGATGGAAACTTAACACATTTGAGGTGTGAGAGATGAGTAAGTCTGCAGAGAATAGAAAAAAAAATAAAACTAATGTCGACAAACTGAACTGGTAGTGAACGGAAATGTCGGTAAGAAACGCAATGGGAAATATAAGGAATTGTATTTTTGTTGTTGGGGATTTTCAGGTGAGGTATGTACATCTTTGAGTTGAGATAGAAGATTTTTGTGTACAGGATGAGTGGTATCCGGTCTGGATTTGCGCATGAATTCATCATCAGCATGAGTGGTGAGGTAAGTGTCAGAAAGACTAGAGCTATTGCAATAAGTAAAGGGGGTACAGCATCTGCAATATGTGGATTTTTTTCTAGGGTGAGGGTAGAAAAAGAAAGGCACTCCAGGGCTATTGAAGTTAATTGCCGGCAAGGAATCGCATACGCCTTTTTAAGAGTGGTAGTTAAAATTTGGCTGGTTTAGTAGAGAAGGTGGCGAGTCAGTGGCCTATGTAGGGTCTTAAACTATTTTATAACAGGTATCTGAGAAAACGTCAATAGAGCAGAAATTGTATGGTGGGTAATAATACTATATACACTTAAAAAGAAAAGCACGTTAAGGGAGAGAATGAATAAAATACTTTCTCAGCTTCGGTTATACCAATATCCATAGCGCTTAGATTCATTGCATATACAAGAATTATATATTATTGCAATAACCTAGACATGCTTTAACATGAATTGCTTTGACCTTATTCCACACTTATAAAAGCAAGAAATGGGCGGAGTGGGACTTTGTTAAAAAAGCGTAATGACCGATAGAACAGATACAGAAGTTGATTGGTTGCTTGTTACATACCGATCCTCGAACTTATAAAGCGGCAGAAAATAAAGTCTCTGGAAGGAGATTCTTCAGGCCTCAAGACTCGAAAGATGGGATTTTAATTTCAGCCAAATTGACTGGAATTCATTGACTGTAAATTTATAGTCCGAGAACATCCTAAATGCAGTCTACGACTACTTTTTAAAGCTGTTTGAGAAGGAATCAGTCAGGGAGAGATTAGCCTGCTTAAATTGGTTCTAATAAATAGGTAAACTCTAGTAAACACGTTAAAGATCACGGAGCTTGGCAGTAGAGATCACAAGTCTATTATTTTTAATTCTACCTTAGAATATGATCATATGATAATGCAGTTGGCTGTCAGATTTTTGTTCTATAGATTATAATGGACCCTCAGATCACTTGGTTATTGTTGACTGAAATAACTTAAATGGTAAATACTATAGTGATGAAATAGTTACTAACAGTAACGAACAGGAGTGCCAATATCCAAAATATATTACAAGTAACAAGCAACAGATGTTCCCTACAGAGAAACTAGACCAAGCAAAAATCTTCCTAAATGGATAAACAGGAGATCAAGACATTAATAAGAATTGTGTATTAAAGATCAGTACTGTACTCAAAAAAAAATCGCAGTAACCAAAATAATGAAAACGAGAATTATACTCGTACCTGGTGGTGTTGTGGTCTTCGTAGCAGCGAACGCCACTACGGACAGTAAGACCAACACTTGTTGATGTCCCCACATGTTGACACTGGGCGTCAGCTCTGAGTGTTCCTGTTGTGACTGCTACTGCTACTGCTCTTCTCAGGTCTTCTTGCTGGGTAGTGAGCCAAAGCAAAGAGCAGAGTTAAAGGTATATGAAGGGAAGAATGAGTGCGTCGCAGGGAATATGGGCAGGTGTAACTGTCAACTATGGAATATTTATCTGCTGTTTTTGACAGAAACCTTGAAAATTGATCAATTTATTAACGCTAACCCTCGTTCAAGTGTTTCACATTTACATGTACTCAATAATATTTATATCTAAATCGGTCAGAAAATAATGTATATACCGGCTTCACGATAAAGCACTTTTCAGAAGTGAGATCAAAATATGCAGTCTCATTTTCTCTTTAATGTCTCCACATGAGATCCCCTCAAGGGAGGTTCCTTGACGCTGGTGAGGGGCTCAGTTTACAATTTATGTCTAGTTTATTAGGATTAAGGTCTGTCGACTACGCAACTGTGATTGAAGTCCGCTATTAACATTGTCACTACATAGTAAATTTATTTTATACAAAAAAAATATATAGTAAATTGTTAGGATACATAAACTGAGAGACATTGCTCGTTGTGTATATACCTCTTCCTCTAAATATACAGTTAATTTGTTGCTAAAAACCTATGTATCTCGACGTAATTCGGGAAATTAGTCATCCACAAACACGATTACAGCAAGAAAAATGTTATCTCTAAGATCGAGTTTATAATATCCTCAGTGTATATACTCGGAGGGATATTTACTCCTCTCGATGTAAATACCCTGCTATTATTGTACATAATTGTATTGTTGACAGCAGGAGTCTGAGTATTACAGTGGCTCGTCAACCACGACGTCACTTACCTCTTACACTAACTTAATCTTCAAAGTACTGAAGATATATAATAGAAGGGAAAAATATTTTCCTGAGAGTTTATTAATAAAATATTAGTCAGAGATCTGCACGAATCTATTACAACAAATTCCGATTTGTGAAAATCAGAAAACATTAATTTGAGAAACTAAAGAGTATAGGAGCGTATTTACATACTGTAAGAAGTATTTTAACCCTTTTTCTTATATCTTGGGAATGGGAGGTAAGCAGTGTTAGAAGGCTTCATGTAGACGGGGTGGAGAGCTTTGGCCAGTAACTGAATGGGTGAGCAAGAGCTTGAATTAGGAGGGAATAGTTTACCAGGCACTGCTACTGAAGTCCACTGGACAACTCCTCCTGGATATATATACGTATATATATATATATATATATATATATATATATATATATATATATATATATATATATATATATATATATATACACACACACACACACACACACACTAATACCTATCCGTTCTTTAAGGTTTTCTGAGTTATTAAGTGTTTATTACATAATATAAGGGACCAATAAAACAAACATATTAATATCAAATTATTTATCATCAGTAAGTGTATATATTAGCTTAGGCAAACTCCAAATTTTAAAATGATTTTTACCCTAATTCTTAAATGTTTTTCCCGTACATCAAACTCGAATTTATAATTAACACATTGGTTGTGCAAACTGATGGCTCGTACTGGACAAGTACTAGATCACCAGAGAAAGAATCTGCATATGGCACAAGTGCAACTTCTCTAAATATTACAAAAAATATAGGAGAAATTATATATATATATATATATATATATATATATATATATATATATATATATATATATATATATATATATATATATACAGAACCACTGTGAAAACAAAAGTGAACTTCGTGATTTCTCACATTATCAAGGAACTGTAAAAATAAAAGATCATCAGAAAGGTAGATAAGAACGAGATTATACCTCGTAGTCAACTTACAACACCTGACATTTTTATGATGATGTAGACAGGTAGTAAAAAAACAGTCAAACACAGCTTATATTCTACCCAAGCTTTAAAATTTTAACTTGTCTAATGTATCTTAAATTCTTTCCAAATTTTATTAATTGTAAATGAATCCAATTTGTTTAATCCTAAAGCAATATTTATATTAATTTCAAAACTCTTTTCTTTATGAAACTTGATTCTATTTCTCTCGACCATGGACTTGCTTGATTTAATTTTTTCGGTCTTTTGAAAATCAATTGGATGTTTAAAATCTCTCACATGATTATACAGAGCATAAGAATCCTGTCCACTTTTAATGCTATATTTATGTTGTTGTAATCTTAGTTTAAGACTTTTCCCAGTTTGACCGTAATAAACTTTATCACATCTTTTACAAGGAATTTTTTAGACACACCAGTCAAGCATATTTGGAGGAATTTTTTATTAAACTTTTTTTTACTGTATCAAGATTCTTAAGTTGAAAAGGTTGGTTGTCATTTTTTATAGTATATATATATATATATATATATATATATATATATATATATATATATATATATATATATATATATATATATATATATATATATATTATTGCAACCAACAAGTGGTATTGATAAATAACAACACTGCGACTGGCCAAGGAGTCGAACCCATGCTGTTTTGGCACGCCTTATGGTGAGCGAAGACACGTGACGCTCTAACCCACAAGACCAAGCAATCCTACAAGAATGACGCACCGAGGACATACGGTGGTGTGGGTGCCTCTGAGCTAATTTCATTCTACTCCCTGTTTGGTGTATTTTGCAGTATTTTATAATATTGTAACCACGAACGAGTTGTATTGATCAATAACAACACTGCGACTAGCCAAGGACTAGAACCCATGCTTCTTTGGCCCACCTCATGGTGAGCGAAAACACATGATGCTCTAACCCACAGGAGAGGAGTGGTATTAAATTATGTGGAATCAAATACAAAATGGGAGTTGAAACAGTTACTTTTTGCTGATGATACTGTGCTTTTGGGAGATTCTAAAGAAGTTGCAAAGGTTGGTGGACGAGTTTGGGAGTGTGTGTGAAAGTAGAAAGTTGAAAGTGAACATAGACAAGAGTAAGGTGATGAGGGTATCAAATAAGTTAGGTAAAGAAAAATTGGAGGGAGGGAGTGTGGAAGAAGTGAATGTGTTCAGATAATTAGGAGAAGGAAAAATAGTGGTACTAACACTTTTATGGGTGTGAAGCATGGGTTGTAAATGTTGGAACAAGAAGGAGGCTGGAGGCAGTGGAGATGTTGTGTCTAAGGGCAATGTGTGGTGTAAATATTATGCAGAGAATTTGAAGTGTGAAAATTAGAGGAGGTGTGGAGTTATTAAAAGTATTGAGAGGGCTGAACAGGGGTTGTTGAGGTGGTTTGGTCATTTAGAGAGGGTTGACCAAAATAGGATGACTTGGAGGGTGTTTAAATCTGTAGTGGAGGGGAGGAGGGGTAGGGTTCGTCCTAGGAAATAATGGAGGGAGGGTGGTAGAAGAAGTTTTGTGTGCACGGAGCTTGGACATACAGCAGGCATGTGTGAGCGTGTTAGATAGGAGTGAATGGAGACGAATGGTTTCTGGGACCTGGCGAGCTGTTGGAGTGTGAGCAGGGTAGTATTTTGTGAAGGGATTCAGGGAAACTAGTTAGGTGTACTAGAGTCCTGGAGGTGGGAAGTACATTGCCTGCACTTTAAAGGAGGGGTTTGGGATATTGGGTGTTCGGAGTGACATCCGAACTATCGTATCTGGGCCCCTGAAAAGGCAGTGATTATGTGTGAATGATGGTGAAAGTGTTTAATTTTTTGGGTCACCATGCCTCTGTGAGAGACGGCCGACGTATTCAAAAACAATATAAAAAAATTGTGTATACAATAATTTCGCAAAAATCATTCTGGATATAACGAAAAAATATATTTCATTGTGTTTGTTTATTATTAAATTATTGTAAACTTATCTTAAATATATTTAGATGGATTAGGCTAAATTAAATTGCTCTTGTTATAATAAGGTTAGGTAAGTTTTCTACGGTTCAGTTGATACAAAATTATTAATTTTTACATTAACATAAATTAAAAAATATATATATCTTTAAACGTAGAAGAGAAAATTTTAGAAAGAACTTAATTTCAAATGAGTTCTTGCTAATTGACCAATTTTACCTATTCGGTATATATATATATATATATATATATATATATATATATATATATATATATATATATATATATATATATATATATATATAATATATATATATATTATAATGGTAATTTCCTCTAGTATTTATTGCATAATATGTAGGACAATTAAAATAACTTAGTAATATGCATTTATTAATTCTAATTAACTTTATGCAATTGCTTACTAAACCAGCAGACTTTAAGTGTAGTAACTTTAATATCTAAATTTAATAACTTCACATAAAACTCTGAAGAAAGTAAATCAAATCTTGGTTATACATAATATTAATCTCATGCAACTCAAATAACATTAAGCAGATAAACAACACAACACTGATGATAAACATTTAGCTCAGGTCTATTTTGTAGGTATTGGCATTGTTGCTTTTATTGGTGAAGTCAGTTTAGTGGCTCTTGGCGCTGATGAACAACACAGATATGACGAAGAATTTGATGAGCATGCTGTTAATGCTGTCGTTGATGTTCGCACTGGCGTTGTTGCTGTTGATTCTGATTGTACTGACGTTGTTGTTGATGCTATTGACGTTGATGTTTGTACTGACATTGTTGCTGTTGCTACTGTCGTTGATGTTTGTACTCGCGTTGCCGCTATTGTTAGTGTCGTTGATGCTGATTGTACTGGCGTTGTTGTAGCTACTGTTGTTGATGATTGTACTAGCGTTATTTCTGTTGTTAATGTCGTAGATGCTGATTGTACTGGCGTTGTTGTAGCTACTGTTGTTGATGATTGTACTAGCGTTGTTGCTGTTGTTAATGTCGTAGATGCTGATTGTACTGGCGTTGTTGTAGCTACTGTTGTTGATGATTGTACTAGCGTTGTTTCTGTTGTTAATGTCGTAGATGCTGATTGTACTGGCGTTGTTGTAGCTACTGTTGTTGATGATTGTACTAGCGTTGTTGCTGTTGTTAATGTCGTAGATGCTGATTGTACTGGCGTTGTTGTAGCTACTGTTGTTGATGATTGTACTAGCGTTGTTTCTGTTGTTAATGTCGTAGATGCTGATTGTACTGGCGTTGTTGTAGCTACTGTTGTTGATGATTGTACTAGCGTTGTTGCTGTTGTTAATATCGTAGATGCTGATTGTACTGGAGTTATTGTTGTTGCTACTGTCGTTGATGTTGTTTGTACTGGCGTTGTTGATGTTTGTACTGGAGTTGTTGTTGTTGTTGCTACTGTCGTTGATGTTTGTACTGGCGTTGTTGATGTTTGTACTGGAGTTGTTGTTGTTGTTGCTACTGTCGTTGATGTTTGTACTGGCGTTGTTGATGTTTGTACTGGAGTTGTTGTTGTTGTTGTTGCTACTGTCGTTGATGTTTGTACTGGCGTTGTTGATGTTTGTACTGGAGTTGTTGTTGTTGTTGCTACTGTCGTTGATGTTTGAACTGGCGTTGTTGTTTGTGTTGGCGCTGTTGTTGGTTTTTCTGTCGTTGTTTTCACTGTTGTTCTTGTTGGTTTGAGTGTTGATGTTTTCACTGTTGTTCTTGTTGGTTTTATTGTCGTTGTTTTCACTGTTGTTCTTGTTGGTTTGAGTGTTGATGTTTTCACTGTTGTTTTTGTTGGTTTTATTGTCGTTGTTTTCACTGTTATTGTTGGTTTTACTGTCGTTGTTTTCACTGTTGTTCTTGTTGGTTTGAGTGTTGATGTTTTCACTGTTGTTCTTGTTGGTTTTATTGTCGTTGTTTTCACTGTTGTTCTTGTTGGTTTGAGTGTTGATGTTTTCACTGTTGTTTTTGTTGGTTTTATTGTCGTTGTTTTCACTGTTCTTTTTGTTTTTTTATTCAATGTTGTTGGTTTTATTCTCTTTGTTTTCAATATTGTTGGTTTCATTGTCTTTGTTTTCACTGGTGTTGTTTTTACCGGCTTTGGTTTTGATTTTTTCACTGGCGCTTCTGTTTTTATTAGCGTTGCTTTTGTTGGTGTTTTTACAGGCATTGTCGTTTCAAGTGGCGTTTTTGGTGTTTTTAGTGGCGTTGTTTTTGTTTTAACTGGCGTTGTTGATCTTGATCCTGGAAATACATAATATATATCAATAAACGAAGATTACTATATATCCATATCTCGATTGGGGGAAATACCTTCTTCATGCATCCTCGTATGAGATTCATAATCACGCTTAAAATGTTCAATATATATATATATATATATATATATATATATATATATATATATATATATATATATATATATATATTATGACTTTAATATATATATATATATATATATATTATATATATATATATATATATATATATATATAAGTTTCATATATTTATTGGATAACGTATGGGACCATTCAAACGAACAAGTTAGTAATATGCCTTTAATCATTCTAATTAAGTTTATATACTTGTTTACAAAACCAAGAAACTTTAAAATATAGTAACTTTATTATGTAAATATTGCTGCTGTAAATCAGACTCTAAAGAATAAGTCTTGTCTTAGTTATCCACAATGTATTGTATATATCATATAAGTCATATGTATTATACTAAACGTCACACTGATGACGTCTACTTATACACGTAAACCAAGAGCCAGTAATGTAAAATTCACGTTCTGAGTTACTAACTATAATTGGGAATAACCAGGCAGTGTGAAGCAAGCTCCTTTTATATGGTAAATTTTATCCCTTTTGTTTTTCCTTTCGCCTGTTTTAAAAGTTGCTTCATTGTTTTGATGTCTCATATTAAGGAAATACGGAATAAACTCCATTAATTTGTAAAAACCAAGTTGAAAAAGGAATATATAATCCAAGCGAAAAGTTTTTAAATTCAATTAAATTGCATACTCATGCAGGTATTTATTATTTATTTGTACTCTGGTTACGAAATAAACAAGTTACTAAATCGTGATATCTTTATTTAGTTCATTACCTAATGCCAATTTGTCCGTGTATAATTTCGAGGAACCGTGTACAGTTCATGACCTTAATCTGTGGATGATTTTTTTTCAGTGTAATATTCTCGTACATTACCAGAAAAATCTGCGAGGTTTTGTTTGTTGTTCTCTGGTGATATATAACAGTTCAAGGTATCCAGGTGAGGGTCGCCATCCAAAGTTCCGCGTCCAGTTAATAAACTTAATGAATTCACAAGTCGCCAAGTATCCGAAAACAATAATTCAAGGAACATGCATTTCTAGAAGCATCTTCAGACGTAATTCTAGCAGACCGAAAGTCTAATTAGAGAAGGTCTTACACCTTTTAGACATCCTTGGATACTGTTGTGTAGTGGTCCAGTATTTGTTGTGCGATGGGAAATCTGTCGTCAACTTTTACGATGTGATCTTTAATTATTTACGTGTGTACCAGTAAGTCTGCGAAATGCCTCTGTTATGTAATCTAAAGTTCCGGTCGTGAAACCATATATGCTTCAGGACAAATTTCCGTTGACAATATGCCAAGACAACGAATAACAAGGGTATGTACACTAAGATGTTGGCATTTCTGTGCCTATATTCTGCTAGTTTTTAATTCTTATTTTAGCTATATAATTGTCTTTAGGTAAATTAAAGCTTTGGTAATATTAGTGTATTAAAGAGGTTGTAAACTTAGCTAGCAAAATTTATATTAAATATTTTCTTAAGTTGTCATTAGTGTTTACTTTTGTGTTTACAGCAAGTTAATTTATAGTAACTTTCAATGCGTAATTACAACGTTATTTTTGTTCCTTCGTTAGTGATATTTTTTTTTTAGTGTTGTTAGTTATTCCTTTGATGAGAGAAACACTTGGCCATTTTTTATAGAAATTTTGTAGCTGCTACAACCGACCTTTTATTGCTGTGGAAATTTGGTCATAAGTTTTACTGGTGATGAAGTCAGTGGTACAGAGGTTCTGGTATTATTCATAATGTTGGTGGTGGCTCTTTGTCACTTTGGTGGCAGTGGTGTCACTGTTATGCTGGTGGTTGTAGCTACAATTTATTACGTAGTGCTGAAGGTGTTTTGTTGCTGTTGCAAGTTGTTTGTACACGTGTTATTTTGTGAGCTTTTGATCGTCGTGTCTTATTTCCATGTTGCAGTTGTTGTAGGTTTCTATGCTGTGTAATTTTTTTTAATGGCGTTTTTGCTGGGTTTTTTTTTACGTTGGTGGTAGCGATGGTGAGACTTCATGACTGTTCTCTGGGCTGATGATATTATTTTTCTTCCTTAATCGAGGTGACTGTTGGTAATAGTGATGTTTAGCCCTGTTTTTGTTGCCACTGTTTTGGTTGGTGACTTATTTTCTCTGTTGCTGATGGCGGTTGTGACGCTTTTGTTTTATATTTATTGTTTCTAAGATTGACATTCTTGTTGACATTTCACTTGATTAATTCCTCTCATGCTGTCGATGGTTGGGAAAGTTTTATTTACACCGGCATTGACTCTTTCATGTTTAGCGCATAAATTATAATAATTAGATATTCATTTCGTTATTAATCAAATCTCAGAACAGTGGGGATCGAACCTATGGCAAGCAAGTCCTAAGACGCGCAGGCCGCAGTTTGTTAACCAATTAGGTTTGTCAGGAAACAGGACAAGTGTTTCTTGAGGTGGGTCTTATGTCAACCGCTGGTCCCTGCCGGCCTAACAGGTGTCATCAAACTAGGTCTACGTTGTTTACAATCGTGTTGTTACGATTTTGTGAGTCTTTTCGTTGTTGTTAGAAGAGGGAATGTGAGTTTTTTATTTATCCTGCTGGTGTTTTTTTTATGGGGATCTTGTTCCTGTTGTTGTTGTTGTTGTTGTTGCTGTTGCTGCTGTTGTTGTTGCTGCTGTTGTTGTTGTTGCTGCTGCTGTTGTTGTTGCTGTTGTTGTTGCTGCTGCTGTTGTTGTTGCTGTTGTTGTTGTTGCTGCTGTTGCTGTTGTTGTTGCTCTGCTGCTGCTGCTGCTGTGGTTGTTGTTTGTGATGGTGTTGCTGAGATTGTTGTTGGTGGTGTTGTTGCTGTTGTCGTTGTTGCTGTTGTCGTTGCTGCTGTTGTCGTTGCTGCTGTTGTCGTTGCTGTTGCTGTTGTCGTTGTTGTCGTCGTTGTGGTTGTTTTTATTGTTGTCTTCGTTGTCGTTGCTGGATATAGATAATATATATATTAAACAAGATTACTCCTCAATTTATTCTATTAAAATTTGACTTTAAAATACACATCTTTCTTATAGACACTAATATTTCATATTCCTACCGCGTAATTACTAATGTCTGAAGACACAAATCAGTATTATTTAATAAATGAGTCCACTTACTGCCTTGGACGCAACACACGCATCCGAAGCCTTTGCAGAGTCCCGGTTTTGTGATGCCAGCACAGTCACTGGGATAAGTACAGTTACCATTGGCTCTAGTGCATTGATTCGATGGCTTGCATGGCTTGGCGCAACACGTGCAGTTGGCAGTACAATTTCCAGGAACTGGACGTTCATTCGGATTGCAGGTTGTGTTGCAGTGACCTCCCTGGTACTTTGTGCACGACTTGGTAGCTGGACATGCTGTCAGATAATACACAGTGATTATATACATATATGATCTGTATTATTGCATATTACTGTTGTCTTTTAATTGGCTAAAATATATGGAAACACTTTAGGAAAGTTTCTCTCTCTTTTTCTAATATGAAAGTATGCATGTAAATATTATATAGTTTGGATATTAAATATATAAAGTTGTTTATAATGAATTCATAAATCACCTGACCAGTGTGCTGAGACATTCGACCCAGATTATAAATAATAAGATTCATTACATCTGGTTATTTCCTACTATGTAAATCCACCGCCTCTCTTATATTATCAGTATTTACCGGTTCTTCAAAATATTCTCTCCGTCTTTAATATACTGCCCACCCTCCCATGTAACATCTCCCCTCTTTCATTCTTATTTATTAACTTTATTTGATCCCCGGCATTCTTATCACATTAATTTCTCTCTCCATATTTTTTTTCCACAAAATAAACGATAACGACTTGCCTAATCTTTCATTTTCTCTCCTTTTCTACTCCCTCACCCCTTCTTTAACGTCTTCTCCTCTACATACAATCTTTACCCTTGTAGAGCCGCAAACCTGTGCTGCACATTATGATATTGCATTCGTAAATCCACATTATACCTTTTAGAATTCCTCATCATCCCCTGCTCTATATCTGGTCTACGTTAATCTGACCAATTCTCATACCTCTCTCTTATCCACTAATGTCAGCCTCGTTGTATTTCGTCTTTCTTTTACAGTAGGCGAGTACAAATAGGTGAGTACACAGTGAAGAGGCGGGGCCAGGAGCTATGACTCGACCCCTCCAACCACAACTAGGTGAGTACAACTAGGTGAGTACAACTAGGTGAGTACACACACTCACTCACTCATCTGATTTTTTCGTATTTGATACGGAACATACCGTCATCTTCTTATTGGTTTGCTTATATAATATTTTAAATTTCGCTCATGTTTTGCTAACATCTCATTGTATTTTTTATACTCTGGGTGTACATTATGATGTCATGTTCCAGAATATAATTCCTGATGATGGTGATGAATTTATCACCGAAACGTTGGTTTACTCTACAATAAAACCGTCAGAATCATCAGGAATCATATTCTGGAACATGACCTAATTATATAAACCGAGGTCATATAAAAGAAAATACAATGACTTGTTAGCAACATATAAACAAAATAAAAAAAAACAGTAAATAAACCAATAATAAGATTATGTTATGGATTGTATGAGAGAGTCATTCACCGAGACAAGACACAACACTGGATGTAAACAGAAAGAAAAACTCGCCAAAACAGGATATAATTTACCCTCTTGTGATGAGGATTAAGACTACACCACTGTCTTCGCTGAATGACCCACATGGGCTTAGCGCGTCATATAAATGTTATTATAACTATCAGGAAATAAAAATTAAAATAATACATGGGAATTTGAGAAACTTACGATTTGGGATGCAACAGTAACCGCAGTTGTAGCCTTGACAGAGATTGAACTTTATCTTGCCATCAGTACAGGATTCGTAGTTTGGAATACAGTGACCTTTGGCGGCAGTACACAACGTAGTATTGCATGCGTCGGTACAACACTTGCAACTTTTTCTACAAGTATTGGGAA
Organism: Cherax destructor; assembly: GCA_009830355.1. Taxonomy (NCBI): domain Eukaryota; kingdom Metazoa; phylum Arthropoda; class Malacostraca; order Decapoda; family Parastacidae; genus Cherax; species Cherax destructor. The sequence continues at coordinate 219,499 of WNWK01002103.1, forward strand.
TCACACGGTGTGGTGGTAGACAGCTGGTCTGGCACTGTCCTCCAGTTTTTAAACATGATGTGTTATTTCTGCATACTGAGAAACAATGTTCAGACTCGTGGATTATAATGTATTAAGCTTTATATTATTTTTTTTATAATAAAACATATTGTCAACAGGTAATATATGTACACATATTGTCCTTTTAGTTGGCTGGAATGCTGAATGCTTGTTAAATGATCATCTATAGACTGGCAAGATTTGCAAAATTCGAACACGTTTCTAATGGGTGTAAAAAACAGTAGTAAATTAGTTATTAAATTAAGCCAACTGCTGTAATAGTATTACTTTCATACACTTTATTATGATGCATCTGACTTTATGGACACATAAATGTTGTGTTAGATGTTTATCATAATCTGTGATTTGCCCAACATTGTAAAATTACTGACGACGTATCAGCAGGAACACGGTGCTAGGCACTCATGTCGGAGTGCCACAGCTGCCTGCAGACTTGGAGTAATTACATGATTCAAACCCAATTTAAATTTAAATTACTCTTCCAGATTTTCATTTACAATGTACTTGATATTTTATATTAAATTATTTTCTTCAATTCAAATTTTACTGATGTTGAAATGATTGTTAAAGGTTCGAAATATTAGGCAAACATTTTATTTCATATTTTTATAGTGGACAGTAATACAATTAAATAAATTTTCAGTCAGAGCCAAACAGATGGAGAACATGTGTATAACATTAGTTACACTAAATCAAAGTTCCAAAAAATTACCAATAACTAAATAAGCTTATTTCACATAATGTAATTCACTGTGTTAAATCTAAAACATAATTTTTAATATTTCTTTCTTTCATCCAGTGCAGTTTAAACAAGGAAACTGCAACTAGAAGCTGAACAAAATTAGAAGAATTGTTATAATGAATTGTTGCAGAAAATTGCAAACGTGTTATTTCACAATATGTAAGATAATGAAAATAATTTTAACTTTACTGGTGAACAACAACTTACACAAGTTACATTCATTTTCACATGTTAACAGTTCTTTAAGATTCAAACATGGACGGTACTCGTAAATTTCTGGGTTGCACTTAAACACAAGTTCCCGGAAGGCTGCTGGGAGCAAAAATAATTCCTGTCATGCTAAATACTCTCCCAGACGGTGTTGTCGTGGCTGTGCAGCCTCTCATCTCTCTTGCTCGTTTCTTCAGAGGGAGCATCTCTGGAGGAGAATCCCTTCAGTAAACCAAGGGATCTATGTCGAATAGGCCACAATGTTTTTATCTATACATTTTCAAAACGTGACCCCAACTACCCCAATGGAAATAAGTTACTTTGTCTGATTTTTCTGGGGTTATCCTATATTTTCTACACATATGCTATGTAAGATAATTTATGTAACTATATTTATGGGTGCCTGTACCTGAATAAACTTACCCAAACAACCAGAATCACATCGGAATGTACGGTTTTGTACCATTTCACATGCATATTCATTTTGCCATTAACCCATCATAGTGCCTCAGTTTTATGATGTAATTTAAGGAGATTTGAGCTTTACAACAATCAATTAGAATTACTTTTTAGTCTAAAAGTTCAATTACAATTCCCTATTTTGTTAATTAATTGCAATGAGCTTCTGTTACAATTACAATTACTCCAAGCCTGGCCACCTACACCCGAGCACATCACTGCAGGTACAATGTGCCTGGCACTGCTCTCTAGGTATGACAGACACCAGTCAGTCCATCTATCATCATTCTATCATGCAGGAGGAGCCACATGTCTATGGTGCATCCAACAAAATAAGCAGACTCTTGGATGTCACTACCGCCCGCCTCCGGCTGGGTTACAAGTATCTTTGGCAGGTTAAATCACCACCACCAGATGTAGACCAAACAAAATGTAAACTTTGCCAGTTGGATTATTGTCACACCCTGCGTCATTATGTACTGGAGTGCGTCACACCCTGCGTCATTATGTACTGGAGTGCGATAAAATTAATGAATTCAGAGACAACCCACTCAGAAATGTTCAAGATATGTCAAAGTATTTTATCCACAGTGGTATATGACAGACCATTCTGGAAAAATACCCTGATTTTGCTCCCTGTAAATAAAGCATTACCACGTGTGTGTGTGTGTACTCACCTAATTGTACTCACCTAATTGTGGTTGCAGGGGTCGAGACTCAGCTCCTGGCCCCGCCTCTTCGCTGTCCGCTACTGGGTCTCTGCTCTCCCTGCTCCATGAGCTTTATCATACCTTGTCTTAAAACTATGTATGGTTCCTGCCTCCACTATATCTTTCTCTAGACTTTTCCACTTCCTGACTACTCTGTGGTGTGTGTGTGTGTGTGTGTGTGTGTGTGTGTGTGTGTGTGTGTGTGTGTGTGTGTGTGTGTGTGTGTGACCCAACAATTAATATTTGCACTGATAACTCATTACAGTTGTGACCGGGTGTGGACTAGTGAATTGCTCATTACTTTATAATTTGTTCATGATTGTAACCTTGTTCAGCTATCAAAACTTTGGGAACAGTCTCTGAACCCATTATGTACCTCTGTAATCTGTAAATACCTTTGTAACTTGTCATGATTGTGACCAGATCTACCTGAGTTCATTACCTTGTAACTTGCTCAGCTATCAAAACTTGGGGCCCAGTCCCTGGACCCATTATGTACCTCTGTAATCTTTTGACTACCGCCCACACCATGGGTATGGGCTGCATAATAAAGATATTAAACTAACTAACCTCATTCTTCTGAAACGAAGTCATTATCACATTTAGGCCCACAAGACTCAACACATCCTGGAAGCTGTATTCAAATATTCTACTAATAACATTTAAAGATCAAGTTGAACATAGAACTGGGCGTTCTATGGTTAATTTAACTTCCCATGTGCCGACATCTCGGGTGGAGAATCAACACTCAAACTCAACCCAGACTTCTTTATTTTCTTAACATAATTCAGAATCAGACCAGGAACATTTTGACCTACCTACTGGTGTATCGCTTCCACATAATAATAAATAATAATTTCCATATAAAAAGTCACCACTACCATTATTTAGGGAGAGCTCGCCGACGATCTCAGCAACCTTTTCATTGCGACATTTTATTCTCTAGACCCGTGCGTCTTAATAGTGAGTAATGATATGAATGTATTCATTAATGCTTTTGTATTAGGGAAAGGGGAACTAAAAATAGCATTTTTTAGAATTTTTCATTTATTTTATTTAATAATGATCTTTCAAGTAACAACATTTGTTTTTTAACTTTTTGGAATGAAACAAGAGTCAGTGTTGGATCCCTGGTTCACAACCTGTTTTAACGAGGTAATAAACAGAGCCATTAGCAAAGTCGCTAACGACAGAAAAACGTGTACATTAGGAGCTTCAGAATTATATCGGAAATGTAGAAAACTATCAGATCCTAATCTTGGGAAAACAATTATCCGAAGAGACCTTTGAACTAAATGATATAGAACTCAATCACACTAGATACATAAAGATGTTGGGAGTTCTGGCTGGCAGAACCGTATAGCCAAGGCACTGCTACAAGTATTAATAACAGCAGCTACAATAATCTAATTGAACTACAAACCCTTTGTAAGGCCTCGTTTAGATTACGTGGCTCTTTTCTTGTTTCATTATTATAGAATGTGAATCATTGAAATCGAAATTATGCAAAAACAGGAATGTCTCCTACCAATATAGAATGATAGTTCTGAGTGTGTACTCTTGAGGGGCGTGGACGTAGCAAGATGTGATTGAAGGACGCGAACGTTGGATTACTATAAATAAAAGGCAAATAAATTATATGCCTAAAATATATAACCAAGTAGAACTCGCAACAATGTATTTGGAAAGGAGTGGTATGATAATAGTTGTACATAAGCAGGAAATGAGACAAGGCAGAAGTACATAATTTGTGTATTTTACTGCCAATTTGTGTATTTAATTGCAAAATACAATTGGTAGATAGAAACATAATTTGAATATTTGTTTGGAAATATTTGAAGGATTATATCCTTCTTAGCATATGAAAAAAGAAGTCTCATGACAATTCCTTCAGCACTTGCTACACTATTAGGTGACTTCCACTTACAGTTGTGAGGTGTCACTTGTAGTTGTGAGGAGCCACTGGTCATAAGCAGTGCCAGTGGACTGTCTATCTTCAGTTTCGAGGATAAACAACCATGTCTTATGTAAACCTGAAGCACACACGCCCTTTAAGATTGAGAGTCAAAGTTTTAGCTGGTTTAGCGGAGATGACGAATAAGTTGACTGTTTGGGGATATATACTAAATTATAGCAGTTAACCATGGGGAAAATCAGTAATATGGAAACTGTGGTAGATAGTAACATCACATAAACGAGCGGGGAAATACAAGAAACTTCCTTGGCCTCTGTTATCCAGTGGTAGCACTCACATGAATGAGATGTACTGAAAACAAATATTCAGTAACCGAGACCTGATTTAATATGAAGTATCGGTACATGCCTCCTGCCGAGTGCCTAATTATTCCACAAAGACAGAAACAAAAAGAATAGAGGTGGAGAATGGAGGCTTCAGGTTAGAAAAAAAAATGTGTTTACAAAGGTACCAAGGCCAAAACTACAGAAGCAGAATATGTTGGTTGCAATTTCTTGAAGGATATGAACAGTTGACCTTAAGTGTGGCGTACCTACTCTTGAAACTCGCAAAGCGACAAAGAGTAACGTTTTGGAAAAAAATTGTTGAAGCCTAAAGACTCAAAGATGTAGTCATCCAGGGTATTTAATTTCGGGTAAATTGACCGGAATTCATTAACTGCAAATCTAGTCCTAGGATTTCCTATTACTTAAAAAGCAGATAGAGAAAGAATAATTTGCTTGACTTCGTTATAATAAACTTGGAGACTCTAATAAATAAGTTCGAGATCACGGAAGTATGATCATAAGGATAATGCATTTAGGTTAAGGGTTTAAGATTTTTGTTCAGTACACTTGACTTGACTTGTATGACCAAAGCTTTGGTAAGTTGGGGAAGGAAGAAGGATGGGTAAGAAGGGAAATATAGGAAAAGGGTGGGTTGGGGGAGGTTAGGTGGGATAATAAAGATTAGTGGCCAAATCACTTTGGTGCATTTTAATACATGTATGTGAGTGTGTGTGTGTGTAGTGTCATTAATGAAATCAGTTTCATTGAATGGGGTATAACACTTACCCAACAGTTTCACACAGTCATAAAAAATGTATAATTGCATGACTCTACCTGGAGTCTACCTGGAGAGAGTTCCAGGGGTCAACGCCTCCGCGGCCCGGTCTGTGACCAGACCTCATGTTGGACCAGAGCCTGATCAACCAGGCTGTTACTGCTGGTCGCACGCATTCCAACGTACGAACCACAGCCTGGCTGGTCAGGTACCGACTTTAGGTGCCTGTCCAGTGCCTGCTTGAAGATAGCCAGGGGTGTCAGTTGAACAATCTTGGGCCCCTGACACTTATTGTGTTGTCCCTCAACGTGCTAGTGGCCCCCCTGCTCTTCATTGGGGGGATGTTACATCGCCTGCAGAGTCTTTTGCTTTCGTAAGGAGTGATTTCCGTGTGCAAGTTTGGTACTAAGCCCTCGAGAATTTTCCATGTGTATATAATAATGTATCTCTCCCTCCTGCGTTCTAGGGAGTACAGGTTTAGGAACTTCAAGCGTTCCCAGTAATTGAGGTGGTTTATCGCACTTATGCGTGCGGTGAAGGTTCTCTGCACATTTTCAAGGTCAGCAATTTCACCTGCCTTGAAAGGTGCAGTTAGTGTGCAGCAATATTCCAGCCTAGATAGAACAAGCGATCTGAAAAGTGTCAACATGGGCTTGGCATCCCTGGTTTTGAAGGTTCTCATTATCCATCCTGTCATTTTTCGAGCAGATGCAATTGCTACATTGTTATGGTCTTTGAAGGTGAGATCCTCTGACATGATCACTCCCAGGTCTTTGACATTAGTTTTTCGCTCTATTGTGTGGTTGGAATTAGTTTTGTACTCCGATGAGATTTTAATTTCTTCACGTTTTCCGTATCTGAGTAATTAAAATTTCTCATCATTGAACTTCATATTGTTTTCTGCAGCCCATTTAAAGATTTGGTTTATGTCTGCTTGGAGTCTTGCAGTGTCTTCAACGGTGGACACTGTCATACAGATTCGGGTGTCATCTGCAAAGGAAAACACGGCACTGTGGCTTATATCCCTGTCAATGTCTGATATGAGGATGAGGAATAGGATGGGAGCAAGTACTGTGCCTTGTGGAACAGAGCTTTTCACAGTAGCTGCCTCAGACTTTACTCTTTTGACTACTACTCTTTGTGTTCTACATGTTAGGAAATTATAGATCCATCTACCAACTTTTCCTGTTATTCCTTTATCACGCATTTTGTGTGCTATTACACCATGGTCACACTTGTCAAAGGCTTTTGCAAAATCTGTGTATATAACATCTGCATTCTGTTTATCTTCTAGAGCATCCAGGACCTTGTCGTAGTGGTCCAGTAGTTGGGACAGACAGGAGCGGCCTGCTCTAAACCCATGCTGTCCTGGGTTGTGCAATTGATGGGTATCAAGATGGGTGGCGATCTTGCTTCTTAGAACCCTTTCAAAGATTTTTATGATATGGGACGTTAGCGCAATTGGTCTGTAGTTCTTTGCTATTGCTTTACTGCCCCTTTGTGGAGCGGGCTATGTCTGTTGTTTTTAGTAGCTGCGGGACGATCCCAGTGTCCATGCTCCCTCTCCATAGGATGTTAAAAGCATGTGATAGGGGCTTCTTGCAGTTCTTGATGAACACGGAGTTCCATGAGTCTGGGCCTGGAGCGGAGTGCATGGGCATGTCATTTATTGCCTTTTCGAAGTCATTTGGCGTCGTGGTGATGTCAGAAAGGCATGCGTCTGTCAAGTTCTGTGGCACTCTCATAAAAAATCATTTAGGTTTTCGATTTTCAGTCTGGTTAGTGGCTCGCTAAAGACTGAGTCATACTGGGATTTAAGTAACTCACTCATTTCCTTGCTGTCATCTGTGTAGGACCCATCCCGTTTAGTAGGGCCCAATACTGGTTGTTGTTCTCGACTTTGATTTTGCATAGGAAAAGAAATACTTAGGGTTTCTTTCAATTTCATTAATGGCTTTTAGTTCTTCCAGTGTCTCTTGATTCCTGTAAGATTCCTTTAGTTTTAATTCGATGTTTGCTATTTCTCTGACTAGTGTCTCCCTACGTATTTCAGAGATATTGGCCTCCTGTAGCCGCTCCGTTATTCTTTGCCTTCGCCTGTATAGGGAGCGCCTCTCTCTTTCTAGTTTGCATCTTCTCCTCCTTTTCCTTAAGGGAATTTGCATTGAGCAAACCTCAAGTACCACAGAGTTAATTTGTTCTAGACATAGGTTGGGATCCGTGATGCTTAGGCAATCTTCCCAGTTTATATCATTTAGGACTTGGTTTACTTGGTCCCACCTTATGTTTTTGTTATTGAAGTTGAATTTGGAGAAAGCTCCCTCACGGCTGATCACATTTTGTTGATCTGGGGCTCCCCGCATGCATGTCTGGACCTCTATTATGTTGTGATCTGAGTATATTGTTTTTGATATGATAACATTTCGTATCAGATCATCATTGTTGGTGAAGATGAGGTCCAGCGTATTCTCTAATCTTGTGGGCTCTACTATTTGCTGGTTTAAGATGAACTTGGTGCAGAGATTTAAAGTTCATGCATGTGTGAATTTTCATCTGAGCTGCCTCCTGGTGTTATCTCTGCTACCACATTGTTTGCAATGTTCCTCCATTTTAGGTGCCTGAGGTTGAAATCCCCCAGTAGCAAGATGTTGGGGGCAGGAGCTGGAAGATTTTCCAGACAGTGGTCAATTTTCAGAAGCTGTTCCTGGAATTGTTGGGACGTTGCATCCGGGGGCTTGTAGACAACCACGATGACCAGGTTTTGATTCTCGACCTTTATTGCTAATACTTTAACTACATCATTTGAGGCATTTAGTAGTTCTGAACATATAAGTGACTCTGTGATATACAGGCCAACCCCCCATTTTTGCCTGTTCACTCTGTCACACCTGTATAGGTTGTAGCCCGGTATCCATATTTCATTGTCCAAGTGATCTCTTATGTGGGTCTCTGTGAAAGCCGCAAACATAGCATTTGACTCTGTAAGCAGTCCACGAATGTAAGGTACCTTACACACACAACCCGCACATATAAAAGAGAGGAGCTTACGACGACGTTTCGGTCCGACTTGGACCAAATGGTCCAAGTCGGACCGAAACGTCGTCGTAAGCTCCTCTCTTTTATATGTGCGGGTTGTGTGTGTATTGTTCCAGTCACGGTATTGTGCCTTTTTTGTTATGTAAGGTACCTTGTTGTTTGTTGCTGGCTTTAGACCCTGTATATTAGCAAAGATGAATGTAGTTGGATTGGTGGTATTGGTGGTATGGGGGGGGGGTCTTTTTTTCCTGGCTCTAATATCTGTTGTAATGGAGTGGAGGCCACTGACTGTGATTTCACTCCAGAAATGATTGCAGTTGGTGTACAATTTCTGTCATTTCCTGCCAGCTTTTTCCTTCCTGGCACTAAAAACCTCTCCGGAGTGGCTGTGGCTACCCTGATTTTGCCATGGTCTGGATGTTCTGTGTCGCCTCGTACCCTTTAGGTGGAATGCCTGGCAATATAAGTTATAGCACTGTCTTTCCTGAATTGATGTGTGGCACATTTCAGGGTGGAAAAACTTACAGGACGGGAGGTTGCATTTGCCTGTTTTCATATGGTCACTGCATTTTCTGGGGTGATCATAATTGCATGTCCCATCTAATTTCCCAGATTTTCCATGCCTGCAGATACCAAGTATGTAATAATATTGGTAGAATTACCGACAATATGTTAAGTAAAAGGACACAAATGCAACTAATGTGACATTTTATTGTGGCAACGTTTCGCTCTCCAGGAGCTTTCTCAAGCCGTTACAAGCGTTACATGGACACAGTGGGCTATTATATACTCTCAAAGTGAGGTGAAGTTTACCGGAAACCTACAAATAAAAATGATCTCACACACTTCTATTCCAGTCAAGATACTAAGACCAAAAGAGGCATCATCATCGGATTCTTCCTAAGAGCTTACCGAATTTGTAGTCCTGAGTTTCTTGACGAGGAATGTACATACATTCACCAAACCTTCACTGATTTACATTTTCCCTCCTTTTTCATCAAAGATTGCAAGAAAAGAGCTCTTCAGATCATTAATTCTCCACGCGTCAACACCACTCCAAACAAAGTTATAGTTCTTCCCAACAGCCAGGTTGCATCCAACATTTCTAAAGTATTTGCACAAGCTAACACTAGAGTCGCCATTGCTTCCAGTACTTCTATTAAGGATCTAACCAGGACTAAATCCAAGCACCATGAACCAGTCAACGCAGGGTCTACACTATACCCTGTGGAGGCTGCGACAGAATTTATGTAGGAGAAACAGCAAGAAACCTCGAAACACGCATCAATGAACACATTAATGCATGCAGAAACGATAACCTGAACAACGCCTGCGTACAACACCGAAATTCCAACAATCATCTCATGAAATTCAAAGACGCCCGACTAGTAATCAAAGAAACTAATTTCCGTAGACGCAAATGCCTTGAATCAGCACTTATCTCTGTTTCTAACACAATTAAACAAAACAAAGGCAGCTTCACCATCTCTGAAGTCTTAGCAAGAATCCTCCTG
>WNWK01002104.1:0-102500 GCA_009830355.1 Cherax destructor
CAGTTGTCCTGCATGTTGCGAGGCTATCAGTGGGACAGTTGTCCTGCATGTTGCGAGGCTATCAGTGGGACAGTTGTCCTGCATGTTGCGAGGCTATCAGTGGGACAGTTGTCCTGCATGTTGCGAGGCTGTCAGTGGGACAGTTGTCCTGCATGTTGCGAGGCTATCAGTGGGACAGTTGTCCTGCATGTTGCGAGGCTATCAGTGGGACAGTTGTCCTGAATTGTTGGCTGTGTGTGGACATTCGGACAAAGTGTTCTGTGGAAGTGTATCTGAACTGTTGGCTGTGAGCGGACACTCAAAATGTTCCAGTGTGTGGTCCTGTCTCTGGCCACACACTTTGCATTTTGTTACTGACGTCGGTAAACATTTATCCAGTTATCCTTGACTATTGTAAACATGAATTCTGTCGTCGATTATTGCAATAATTTAAATATATTTATTAGTTACTATATTTTGACATTATGAGATTTGGACATTTATATTACTTATAGCTTTCGAAATAGACATTTATATTGCTTTTAGCTTTTGAAATATACATTTATATTTTAGCTTTCATTTTCTACATGTACGTTAACTTTAGCTTTCGTTTTCGACGTTGACACTAATTTTAGCTTTCGTTTTCAACATTTACTTTACTTTAGCTTTCTTTTTTTATTTACATTACTTTTAGCTTTCTTTTATTGATATTTACATTACTTGATAAAGCCCACTGAGTGGGCGAAACGTAGTCAGTAAAGGATCGCATACTGCATTTGTGTATTTTTCCCATCGTGTCGGTATATTATACCATTCACCTCTACTTTTAGCTGTCTTCGATATTTATACATTACTTTTAGCTTTATTTTTCGACATTTCCACTTCTTTTAGCTTACGAATTTGATATTTCCGTACTTTTAGATTTTTTTTCTTAGCAGCAGTTGCATTCAGTTGTTATAACATCGTCTTCAGAGTTCCACTTAACTGTTGCAAATGAGCATAAGACTCATGTGTGTGAGTCCATGCTCATTAATAACACCTCATCTTATAACATTCACGTAACCTAGCTTAACCTGTACTAACGTAGGTTATCTTAACTTACCCAAGTGAACAAAACGTAACCTAACTTAATCTGACCTAAGTTAGCGTAACCTAAACTAACAACCTAACTTAAACTAACTTCACCTAACCTGACCTAGTCTAAACCCGTCCACCTAACTTAACCCATCTTAACAGTCTAACGTGTCGTAACCTAACTTAATTTAAACACTTCTACCTGATAGTGAGGAAGACAATATACGTTTGGTCCAGGGATAAGTGAGATATCAAGTTTACTTGATATCTCACTGAGCTCTAAATCCGATGGACGCCCCAGATATTTAATTATTGTACACAGGTAATGATGTGCCGTGGGCATTTGTTGCACACGTCATCTGCCGTCTTGCTTAACCCATACTTGCAGTTATTTTCAAGCAGATTTGCTTAGCCATTATTACGAGTCCCTCTCATGGCTTGGTATTTTAAGAGTCTTATTTATATCGCTCTTGTGTGTGCTCCCTTCATGCAGTTGTATACTTCTGGCACATCACCTTTCACCTTGTGCCTTTCAAGGGAGTACAAACCACTCACCACCACCACCTCTCAAGGGAGTACAAACCTCACACGTTCGCCTTTCAAGGAGTACAAACCTCACACGTTCGCCTTTCAAGGAGTACAAACGTCACACGTATGCCTTCCAAGGGAGTACATACCTCACACCTACGCCTTTCAGAGGAGTACAACTCTTTTTCCAGCACCTCGAAAAGGAGTATAAACCTCGTAAGACACCTACGCCCTCAAGGGAGAATGGAGAGGTCAGAAACGATCGCAGACTACAGAACGCAAGCAGACCATCTCACAGAACATAAGAAACAGGTAAAAAAGACATGAATAATAATGTCAGATGATCTGTCATTTAGAGAACACAGTAAAGCAAAGGCCAGAAAATGAGAGGGTGGATAATGAGAACTTTTAAAATAAAAGAAATAATACCAGTGATGGTAGTATTCAGATTACTTGTACTCTTACTTCCAGAATACTGTTTTGCGCTCACAGCTCCGTTCAAGGCAGGAGGGATGCGAGTGCTGGAAAATGTACAGAGAGCGTTTATTGCCTGCATGGTCAACATAGTAAAGCATTTGATCCAATGGCAATGCCTCAAAGTACTGGGTGTGTATTCTCTGGAGTAAAGAAGAGAGAGCTACTTGATAATATACACCTCCCTGTCGAGGGAGTACTCACCCTTCCTGTCTCTCAAGCAAACATAACTTGTGTCTCAAGAAACCATTCAAACGTAATCATCTTTTATGCTAGGATTGTAATATTTGTTGTGCAACCATTGATGTCTTTTTTGTGCTGTATCGCAGCTGTTACAGTGCTGTCAGCGTGTGCTGTTAGTGCTGTCAGCGTGTGCTGTTAAAGTGGTGTCAGTGTGTGTTGTTGTGGGGAGGTGACTGACAACACTCTGCATGGGTAGTCAACGCTTAATTTGGGAAAAGGGGTCACATGTCAACAATCTCTTGCTTATCTGTCCAGGGGTTTAAATTCAATTGTGCCTGAGTTTATTGTGTGTGTGTGTGTGTGTGTGTGTGTGTGTGTGTATGTGTGTGTGTGTATGTGTGTGTGTGTATGTGTGTGTGTATGTGTGTGTGTATGTGTGTGTGTGTATGTGTGTGTGTATGTGTGTGTGTGTATGTGTGTGTGTATGTGTGTGTGTATGTGTGTGTATGTGTGTGTGTGTATGTGTGTGTGTGTGTGTGTATGTGTGTGTGTGTATGTGTACTCACCTATTTGTACTCACCTATTTGTGGTTGCAGGGGTCGATTCATAGCTCCTGGCCCCGCCTCTTCACTGATTGCTACTAGGTCCTCTCTCTCCCTGCTCCATGAGCTTTATCAAACCTAGTCTTAAAACTATGTATGGTTCCTGCCTCCACTATGTCGCTTTCTAAGCTATTCCACTTCCTGACAACTCTATGACTGAAGAAATACTTCCTAACATCCCTTTGACTCATAGGAGTCTTCAACTTCCAATTATGACCCCTTGTTTCTGTGTCCCCTCTCTGGAACATCTTGTCTCTGTCCACCTTATCTATTCCTCGCAGTATTTTATATGTCGTTATCATGTCTCCCTAACCCTCCTGTCCTCTAGTGTCGTCAGGCCGATTTCCTTAACCTTTCTTCGTAGGACAATCCCCTTAGTTCTGGGACTAGTCTTGTTGCAAACCTTTGCACTTTCTCTAATTTCTTGACGTGCTTGACCAGGTGTGGGTTCCAAACCGGTGCTGCATACTCCAGTATGGGCCTGACGTATATGGTATACAGAGTCTTGAATGATTCCTTAGTGAGGTATTGGAACGCTATTCTTAGGTTTGCCAGCCGCCCGTATGCTGCAGCAGTTATCTGATTGATGTGTGCCTCAGGAGATGTGCTCGGTATTATACTCACCCCAAGATCTTTTTCTTTGAGTGAGGCTTGCAGTCTTTGGCCACCTAGACTATACTCTGTCTGCGGTCTTCTTTGCCCTTCCCCGATATTCATGACTTTACATTTGGCAGGGTTAAATTCAAGGAGCCAGTTACTGGACCAGGCTTGCAGCCTGTCCAGGTCTCTTTGTAGTCCTGCCTGATCCTCGACTGATTTTATTCTTCTCATTAACTTCACATCATCTGCAAACAGGGACACTTCTGAGTCTATCCCTTCCGTTATGTCATTCACATATACCAAAAACAGTACAGGTCCTAGGACTGACCCTGTGGAACTCCACTCGTCACAGGTGCCCACTCTGACATCTCGTCACGTACCATGACTCGTTGTTGCCTCCCTGTCAGATATTCTCTGATCCATTGCAGTGTTTTTCCTGTTACGTGTGCCTGATCCTTTAGCTTTTGCATTAACCTCTTGTGAGGAACTGTGTCGAACGCCTTCTTGCAGTCCAAAAATGCAGTCTATCCACCCTCTCTCTCGTGTCTTACTTCTGTTACCTTATCATAAAACTCCAGTAGGTTTGTGACACAGGATTTTCCTTCCCTGAAACCGTGCTGGTTGTCGTTTATAAGCTTGTGTCTTTCTAGGTGCTCCACCACTCTCCTCCTGATGATCTTCTCCATGACTTTGCATACTATACACGTCAGTGACACAGGTCTGTGTGTATGTGTGTGTGTGTATGTGTGTGTGTGTATGTGTGTGTGTATGTGTGTGTGTGTGTGTGTGTGTGTGTATGTGTGTGTGTGTGTGTGTATGTGTGTGTGTATGTGTGTGTGTGTATGTGTGTGTGTATGTGTGTGTGTGTGTGTGTGTGTGTGTGTTGTATGTGTGTGTGTGTGTATGTGTGTTTTTGTGTGTGTTTTTTTTTTGTGTGTGTGTACTCACCTATATGTGGTTGCAGGGGTCGATTTACAGCTCCTGGCTCCGCCTCTTTGCAGGTGGGTGGGTGTGTGAGTGCGTCAGTCCGTCCGTCCGTTAATGTATGCAATTACTTGTCCTTTAATAGTTAATACGACTTGTCCGTTTGTATGTGACGTACTCTGTCCGTTGATGTGCGTCTTCACCCACCTGTTTAAAACAGCCCAGCCGTTGCCTGTATTCTTATATGATTGTGAATTAAAACAAAGGCAGAGGAAAGCTTTTTTTCCCTTCAATTTCAATTGTTTCTTCCTCTACAGAAACAGACAGACAATAATTTTTCAAGTTTTCTAAGTTACTTGAGTTAGATTTAAATTGGTTTTATCTTTCTTAATCTTTGTCTCGTATACCTGGAAGAAATCTTCCATTTAATATTCTGGTTAAACTTTTTTTTTGGGGGAAGAGTTCATCTTTGTTGATTTGGACAAAGTGGTTTATGTACGTCAATGGTGGAATATGTCGACAAGTTTGTGAATTCTTGACAGTGACAATACCTTGACAGGTTACCACAGTCAACACCCACCAAGTGATACCATAATTTACTTGGGTCTTAGTGAAAATCTGCAGCTTAAACTGCATTTTCGTTGCTATGATGTTTCCATTAAGTTTTATATCGAACAAAATTATGATGGCATTTCCAGGGTCTTCCACGACTATAAGATTGTTAATAAAGATACCCCAGTCAAGAAGGTTGCTCCTAATCTAATGGATTCAGTCGTAGATTCATTTAGAAAGCAATCCTGGGCTACCTCTGTGAGCATCTAATACTGGAGAGTCCCTCTCATAGTTTACCAGTGTGTTTGTTTGAAATTGAAATATTTCATGACTATTTTTCGTGCCTCGAAATCTTTACAGTTTCGTCCCAAAAAGAAGTTTACCGTTGTCACAGTCTCCTGTTGGCGGGTCTGTGTGGCTCAGATTAGTTTTTCATATTATTTACGTAACTGTAACCAGACAAACTCTGTGTCTTTATCTTTTTTTGGATGCAGCAGTTCAGGTTTTCACCGTCAAACATCACCATTCTGCCTTTCCTGTTAGTCCTTTGTACAGCATCTGTTGTATCACCGTGTGTGTGACGTTCAATAACATGTTAAATCTCCTCACGCGAAACTATGTCTTGGTTACTGCAATAATATCCAGGTTTTCTCTACATGCAATTAAGTCTCAGTTCGTTTATTACATTTCTTGCTCTCTGGCTATTTGTTTAAATGTTCTTGAGGAAGTTTTTGCCTGCGTCTATTCTCTCTCCGTCTTTGTGTTAAACCGATCTCTTTGTTACTCGTAATATCTGCCTTATGAACCTCAAGGCTAATTTCTGGATGTTTATATATTATATTGTAGTAAAGCTTATTACTGTTGTTGATAGTTTTACATCCCTTTCTTCCACCATATATTGCTATCCCCCCTTGATTCATATTACTATCCCTTTAATTCATATTGCTATCCTCTAATTTATATTGCTATCCCTCTAACTCATATTAATACCCCTCAATTTTTTACACTGAAGATGTTGGCAGTTTGTAATCTCACAACACTGCCTTAACCATTAGCCTTGACTTTCCAGTTGCACTCTCTCTCCCTCCCCGTCATCCTCTCTTCCTCCATCCCTCCCTCCCATCCTTTCCTCCTCATATTATCTCCTCCCTTCCCCCTTCTCGCCTCTCTGCCCTAACATCCTCGAGTATTCCATCCCTTCCTTTCCTTGCTAAACTTGTGACGCTACTGTAGTTGAGTGTCATACTGGGGTACCTGACGGTATCTTCGTTGCTCTACCAAAGTCTCCCAGCTCAGGCTGACAGATTTCAACAATAGTATGTGTGTGATCCGACCTGTGTGATGGAATATTTCAGGGGAAACGTAGCTAACTTTTGTTCCCACTATGTAACTATCATGTGGAAGAGGTAGCAGCACACTGCCGATGTATATAATGTGCTAAAATAATATTCTCGTCCCTTCCCTCGCTCCCACTCTCCTCCTGCCACCTCGGTCATTCCTTACTCAGCCCTGAGTCTTCACCGCCTCGCTTCCGCAGTTATCTTCCGTGGCTCGGTTGGCAACGCTCTCGCCTCACACACTAAGTGTTTGTGATTCAATCCCCGGCACGGGTGGAAACGTTGGGCATGTTTCCTTAAGCCTGCTATCCCTGTTCACCTAGCAATAAGTAGGTGCCTAGGTGTTAGTTGACTGTAGCATCCTGGGGACAAGATATAACGATATGTTATTTGGCGTTTTGGAGGCGTGGTTGAAATGATAAGGCTTCGGAGGCTTCTTACTTTATTTGTAATAAAGGTGCGGGTAACAGGCTGCGTGTCTGTGGCCATGGCCAAGGGCCATGCCTTGCGAGGGAGAGAAGAGTAGGCCTGTTGTCTGACTGAAGTTTGGGCGCCAAGTGAGAGTGGGCCAGGGCGGGTCTGGTAGACGTGGGTACGCCTACCAGGCTTGCCCTCTGGCGGAATACTATGGAAACTAGCATGGCACGAAATATGAACTCAGCTGGCAGACAGCATGGCTGTCTATGCAGACAGTCAGGCTGTCTACAAAGATTAAAGGACCCCAATGGAAATAAGATAGTACTCGATGGCGCACTGACATTCTTGGGTTATCCTGGGTGGCTAACCCTCCTCCGGTTTAAAAAATCCCAACAGATTTTATCATTTCTTATCCAGCGTCTCCTCTCTAACCTCTCTCTCTCTCTCTCTCTCTCTCTCTCTCTCTCTCTCTCTCTCTCTCATTCTCCTACCTGGAGTCTACCTGGAGGGCATTCAGGGGATCGACGTCCCCGCGGCCCGGTCTATGACCAGGTTATCTTGCTTCCTGTAGGGTAGTTTCTTTCTTAATCCACAGCGAAGAGGCGGGCCAGGAGCTGTGAATCGATCCCTCTAACCACAAATAGGTGAGTACAAATAGTTGAGTACAGTTGCAGTCTGGGTTGGTGGCAGCCTCGGCTCGTCACCGCCTCTGATACCCGTGACTGCAAGAACCTCTTGATGGAGTTAAGAGACTCTCCCTTAACTGTCATAGTCAATGTTTCAAGTTACACCGAGGTTTCGTTGACTACACGTGAGTTCACCTGTTTTTTAGGGGCTTTGTCCACCTAATAAGGTTCCAGTAGGTGTTTTTCTGGTAACCAGTAACCCGATCTGAAGAAAATGCTGCCGCTTCTCTGAAGGACGGAGTATGTACCTGTATTACAAGGACTTATATGTGGCTTTTTTTTTTATCGTTAATGCCGTGTCTTTATGTACGTGGGAGAGCTGTATGTCTTTATGTACGTGGGAGAGCTGTATATTTTTTTATAATTGGGAGAGCTGTATGTCGTTATGTACGTAGGAGAATCGAAATGGTTGTCTATTGTCAATGAACTGATATTCAGCCTTTCCCGGGGTGCCAGATCAACCAGGCTGTGCGACGTATAAGTGAGCGGGTGGGCTGCCAACAACAGCCTGATCGACCAGACCTGTTAACAGAGAGGCCTGGCCCAGGGTCGGGCTGCCGGAGTAGGATAACTCCCAAAACAGGTCACAGGTAGATCGCGGTTATTGTTGATTCTCAGAACACTGCGCTGCGCATCTGTTCGTTGGATCACGTACACCGTAGTCCAGTTGTTCATTTATTGCAACGCTGTTGATGGTTTGCCTGTTGGTTGCAAGCCTCAGAATCTTTGTTTGGTTTCAATAGACTTTTATCGCCAATCACTGATATAAAAGGAATCTAATTCCATAATGTTGAAGGGGATGGTGGATCGGTAAGCCGATTGAAAGGAATGTCTCGGTAAGATAACCAGAAGCTCCAGCTGTGGGTCATCATATGACTCAGACCCGCGTCAGGAAACACTTGTCCTGTTTCCTGACAAACCTTACCTAACCTAACTTACATCGCGGCTAATTAACTGCTATGGGTGACAATTTTCATTCCATAGGTGATTCTTGCCGCGCTGGGCCCACTTCACCACCCCAGGCGTCTCTACCCACCTCAGGCGTTTCTACCCACCCCAGGCGTCTCTACCCACCTCAGGCGTTTCTACCCACCCCAGGCGTCTCTACCCACCTCAGGCGTTTCTACCCACCCCAGGCGTCTCTACCCACCTCAGGCGTTTCTACCCACCCCAGGCGTCTCTACCCACCTCAGGCGTTTCTACCCACCCCAGGCGTCTCTACCCACCTCAGGCGTTTCTACCCACCCCAGGCGTCTCTACCCACCCCAGGCGTTTCTACCCACCTCAGGCGTCTCTACCCACCTCAGGCGTTTCTACCCACCTCAGGCGTCTCTACCCACCTCAGGCGTTTCTACCCACCCCAGTCGTCTCTACCCACCTCAGGCGTTTCTACCCACCCCAGGCGTCTCTACCCACCCCAGGCGTTTCTACCCACCTCAGGCGTCTCTACCCACCTCAGGCGTCTCTACCCACCCCAGGCGTCTCTACCCACCTCAGGC
Organism: Cherax destructor; assembly: GCA_009830355.1. NCBI lineage: Eukaryota > Metazoa > Arthropoda > Malacostraca > Decapoda > Parastacidae > Cherax > Cherax destructor. The sequence continues at coordinate 8,856 of WNWK01002104.1, forward strand.
GTTTCTACCCACCCCAGGCGTCTCTACCCACCCCAGGCGTTTCTACCCACCTCAGGCGTCTCTACCCACCTCAGGCGTTTCTACCCACCCCAGGCGTCTCTACCCACCCCAGGCGTTTCTACCCACCTCAGGCGTCTCTACCCACCTCAGGCGTCTCTACCCACCCCAGGCGTCTCACCCACCTCAGGCGTCTCTACCCACCTCAGGCGTCTCTACCCACCCCAGGCATCTCTACCCACCCCTGGCGTCACTACCCACCTCAGGCGTCTCTACCCACCTCAGGCGTCTCTACCCACCCCAGGCGTCTCTACCCACCTCAGGCGTTTCTACCCACCTCAGGCGTCTCTACCCACCTCAGGCGTCTCTATCCACCCCAGGCGTCTCTACCCACCTCAGGCGTCTCTACCCACCTCAGGCGTCTCTACCCACCCCAGGCGTCTCTACCCACCTCAGGCGTCTCTACCCACCTCAGGCGTCTCTACCCACCTCAGGCGTCTCTACCCACCCCAGGCGTTTCTACCCACCTCAGGCGTCTCTACCCACCTCAGGCGTCTCTACCCACCTCAGGCGTCTCTACCCACCCCAGGCGTCTCTACCCACCTCAGGCGTCTCTACCCACCCCAGGCATCTCTACCAACCCCTGGTGTCACTACCCACCTCAGGCGTCTCTACCCACCTCAGGCGTCTCTACCCACCCCAGGCGTCTCTACCCACCCGAGGCATCTCTACCCACCCCTGGCGTCACTACCCACCTCAGGCGTCTCTACCCACCCCAGGCGTCTCTACCAACCCGAGGCATCTCTACCCACCCCTGGCGTCACTACCCACCTCAGGTGTCTCTACCCACCTCAGGCGTCTCTACCCACCCCAGGCATCTCTACCCACCCCTGGCGTCACTACCCACCTCAGGCGTCTCTACCCATCCCAGGCATCTATATCCACCCCAGGCCTCTCTACCCACCTCAGGCGTCTCTGCCCACCCCAGGTGTCTCTACCCACCCCAGGCGTCTCTACCCACCCCAGGCGTCTCTACCCACCCCAGGCATCTCTACCCACCCCAGGCGTCTCTACCCACCTCAGGCGTCTCTACCCACCGCAGGCATCTCTACCCACCCCTGGCGTCACTACCCACCTCAGGCGTCTCTACCCATCCCAGGCATCTATATCCACCCCAGGCCTATCTACCCACCTCAGGCGTCTCTGCCCACCCCAGGTGTGTCTACCCACCCCAGGCGTCTCTACCCACCCCAGGCGTCTCTACCCACCTCAGGCGTCTCTACCCACCCCAGGCATCTCTACCCACCCCTGGCATCACTACCCACCTCAGGCGTCTCTACCCATCCCAGGCATCTATATCCACCCCAGGCCTCTCTACCCACCTCAGGCGTATCTGCCTACCCCAGGCGTCTCTACCCACCCCAGGTGTCTCTACCCACCTCAGGCGTCTCTGCCCACCACAGGCGTCTCTACCCACCACAGGCGTCTCTACCCACCCCAGGTGTCTCTACCCACCCCAGGTGTCTCTACCCACCCCAGGCAGTAAATTTGGTGACCTAGCATCATTGTAATGGTGTCAGAATGCTACATTGGAGCCCATGACCAACAGTTAACACCTTCATTACTACACGGTGCCACTTAACGTGCCATCACTCCAATTACGTCGCTAAAATAATAATGAGTTATATGTAATAACTTCAAATTGCATTTCTTTAATTTCACCTTTGAGTCGTGAATGCATTAGATTTTATGTTAGTGAAATAAGCAAGTATCCTGTGTGACAGCAGGTCACCATTCCCGCTACCTCATACACAACACTTCTGTCCATGACACTGACAGCATAAACATACACAAGCAACTCACATGTAGGAGACCGATACTTATGACGTGGTCATAGGTTTGCGACTCCTACGTGTGGGTTTGTGTATTGTTGCAGCCACGGTATTGTGCCTTTCTATTCTTTATCGAGAGCATTTTTAATATCAGGGAATGTCGTTTATTTGTGCCGTTTGTGTCCGTGTAACATTAAAAGCGATGCCACACAGTTTTGTACACGTGTTAACCCATATTGTCTAACATTATAGTTGACTCACGAAATCGTAATGACACGATTGTAAACAAACCACGGTGCAGGTGGGGCTCGAACTCATGGCCTGGAGTTTTACGACTCGTCATGAGTTCGAGCCCCAACCGTACCGTGGTTTAACGTTATATTGTGTGTAGTAGTAACCTGTTAAGCACCAGCATCTCAATGTTTTACACAAGTGGCTTGTCAAGTTGGTCCACGACCAAGATAACTGACCCATAGTGTAACTTGTTTATGTGTAACACTGGGTTACCAGGTATACACCTCACTAACCAAATGATACCATGGTTGACACCGTCCTCACCAGGGGCGCTGACATTGCCCCTACCTCATACTTGATATATACGTGTTTGTGTATATATATATATATATATATATATATATATATATATATATATATATATATATATATATATATATATATATATATATATATATATATATATATAGGTTCTAGCACTCATCATGCTGTTTGTTTAACATAAATTGCACACTATTATATCCATTACTGAACTTGTTAAGTTGTGTGTGACGTGAGGCGGTAACCTGTTATGGCTGGAGACTTGTACCCAACTCAGTCAACTCGTTTGCTTTGTGTAGTGGCTGTGGGTGTGCAACCTGTCTACTGAATGTGAAAATGATATACAATACCGACAGGTTAATAAGTAAGACACATGTGCAACAGTTAGGCATCTTTATTCCGAAACGTTTCGCCTACACCGTAGGCTTCTTCAGTCGAGTACAGAAGAGTTAGCAGAAGAGATGTGAAGACGATGTAATCAGTCCATCACCCTTCAAAACGTAGCTTTGAGGTGGTCAGTCCCTCAGCCTGGAGAAGAGTTTTGCTCCACAGTCTGGAATATTGTTCCAGACTGTGGAACTTAAATGTAACTTAACTAAATTCCCTATTTGTCTAGTTAGTGATTTCAGTTATAATAATAATGTTCTCCACTTTATTGGCTTGTTCTGTTTTTCGTTGGCTCCTTAGTGCAGCTAGTTTATTCTCTCACCTTCCTTCCTCTCCTGTATGCTCTTCCTCCTTCCCCATGTACCCCCTTCCCCATGTACCCCCTTCTCCGTTACATTAGCGTGGGTGTGTGGGCGGGAGGTACAAGGACTCACGGAGTGGTACTGGAGAGAACCAGCCTCACGCCTCCCCTCTCCTCTCCTCCCCTTCCCTCTCCTCCCTTCCCCTTCCCTCCCCTCCCCTCCCCTTCCCTTCCTTTCCTTCCCCTCACAAGCACTGACTCCCACACACCCACACTGACCCTCCCACACACCCCTTCACCTCCCTCCTCCGCCTCCTCCTCTCCTTCCTCCTACGAAGCTTTTATTCCCATCATGTAAGTACCATGTGTAATAGGGTACCAACACAATACTGAAGTATCCAGCTTTGCTAATTAAAAAAAATTCTTCCTAGTCTACCCCCTTTCTACCTGCGTTCCCCTGCTTCCCCTCCCTCCTTGTAAAACACTAGTAGACCCCTACCTGGTATAAACCCTGGTAATTGATACCGGCATAGTTGTTTAAACTAATCACCTACTTACCTGCCTGCCTACCTGCCTGCCTGCCTAACCCTGCCTGCCTACCTGCCTGCCTGCCTACCTGCCTGCCTGCCTCCTGCCTCCTGCCTGCCTGCCTACCTGCCGCCGCCTGCCTGCCTGCCTGCCTGCCACCCGCCTGCTCTGCCTGCCTGCCTGTACCTGACCTGCCTGCTATGCCTGCGTTGTCGCGCTGCTCTGCTGCCGCCTTACCTGCCTGCCCTCTGCCGCCTGCCTGCCTGCCTGCCTACCTGCCTGCCTGCCTGCCTGCCTGCCTTGCCTACCCTGCTCTGCCTGCCTGCCTGCCTGCCTGCCTGCCTGCCTGCCTGCCTTGCCTGCCTGCCACGCTGCCTCTGCCTGCCGCTACTGCTGCCTACCTGCCTGCCTGCCTGCCTGCCTGCCTGCCACTGCCTGCCTGCCTGCCTGCCTGCCTGCCTGCCTGCCTGCCTGCCTGCCTGCCAGCCTGCCTGCCCCTGCTGCCTGCCTACCTGCCTAGCCACTGCCTGCGCCTGCCTGCCTAGCCTACCCGCCTGCCTGCCTGCCTGCCTGCCTGCCTGCCTGCCTGCCTGCCTGCCTCCTGCCTACCTGCCTGCTGCTGCCTGCCTGCACTGCCACGCCTACCAGCCACTGCCAGCGCCTGCCTGCCTGCCTGCCTGCCACTGCCTACCTCCTGCCTCACCTCCTCCTGCCTACCTACCTGCCTCACCTGCCCTACCTACACTGCCTGCCCTGCCTGCCTGCCTGCCTGCACTGCCTGCCTGCATGCCTGCCACCTGCCCACCCACCCACCCACCTCACCTGCCCACCCACCCCTCCTGCCTACCACCCCTGCCTACCCCTGCCACCTAGCCTGCCACTGCCGCCTGCCTGCCTGCCTCCTGCCGCCTACCCTGCCTGCCCTCGCCTGCCTACCTGCCACCGCACTCACCTACCTGCCTACCTCCTACCCACTGCCTGCCTGCCCACACTCGCCTGCACTCCTGCCTGCCTCCTCCTGCCACCACCCACAGCGCCTGCCTGCCTGCCTGCCTGCCTGCCTGCCTGCCTGCCTACACTAACCACCTCGCCTGCCTGCCGCTGCGCCCCTCCCACCTACCTACCTACCTACCTACATGCGTACCTACTTACCTACCTACCTGCGTACCTACCTACCTGCCTACTTTCCTCAGGTGAAGGTGTTAGACTAGGAGACAAGGTGACACTTTTATGTCATATAGAAGGACACTTTCTCTGGTCCAGTTGCTGTGCTCACTACAGCACCAGCTTCTGAGCTCACTACAGCACCAGCTGCTGAGCTCACTACAGCACCAGCTGCTGAGCTTACTACAGCACCTGCTGAAGAAGCCTAATGTGTAGGCGAAACGTTTCGGAATAAAAATGGCTAACTGTTGCAAATGTGTCTTACCAACCTGCATCTAATTGAGTGCAAAACTCTGTTGATATCTCCAGCCTAGTTTCGCTTGTTTGGTCTCAGCATAATTCAGCATTGACTAGGTTGAGTTAGAGCTCCTGGGTCTCTTGAGGCTGTTGATCTTGAGAGTGCACTTCTTGAAGGTGTTGATCTCTAGCTTCTGAACTTTTTTTCGAGAGGGTTGTGTTATAGCTCGTACGTTCTATGAGGGAGTTGAGGTAACTTCTGTTCTTCACTGTCTTCCATTACCTGTACACTGTGAACTTCGCTTTCGTCTGACCTTCTCTGCTTTTCTTGTGATTTTTCAATTCTTTAACAATTTCCTATGTCTTTACACCTCGCTGGTAATCTCTCTCTCTCTCTCTCTCTCTCTCTCTCTCTCTCTCTCTCTCTCTCTCTCTCTCTCTCTCTCTCTCTCTCTGCGCATGCGTGGACGCCCATCCTCAGTCAGGTTCAGCTACCCTTGACATTAGGCACCAGCCCTGAGATGTTCCTTGTCTCGCTGCTTCTCTACCACCACTACCACTACTACCACCACTACCACCACTACCACTACTACCACCACTACCACCACTACCACTACTACCACCACTACCACCACTACCACTGCCACTACCACCACTACCACTACTACTGCCACTATCACCACCACTACCACTGCCACTACCACCACTACCACTACTACTGCCACTATCACCACCACTACCACTGCCACTACTACCACTACTACCACCACTACCACCACTACCACCACTACCACCACTACCACTACTACCACTACTACCACCACTACCACCACTACCACCACTACCACTACTACCACCACTACCACTACTACCACCACTACCACTACTACTGCCACTACTACCACCACTACTACTGCCACTATCACCACCACTACCACTACTACTGCCACTATCACCACTACCACTACTGCCACAACCACTATCACTACTACTGCCATTATGACCACCACTACCACTACTACTGCCACTACCACCACCACTACCACTACTACTGCCACTACCACTACCACTACTATTTCCACTACCACTACTACTGCCACTACTACTACTACTGCCACTACCACTACTATTGAAACTACCACTACTACTGCCACTACCACCACCACTACCACTACTATTGCCACTACCACTACTACTGCCACTACCACTACCACTACTACTGGCACTACCACTACCACCACCACCACTACTACTAACAACAAAAAACAACAATAACAGTACCGCACCCTCTGCCCTAACATCACCACCACCACTAACAACAATAAAACACCACCACTACCTCCACTAACAACAATAACATAGCTGCTGCCCTAACAATACCTTCATCATAGTTAATATTTACTTCAGTGTCGGTCACTAGACTCAGGACACAGACGTAACTGGAGTACAGGAAGGAGTGTCAGTGTAGAGGATGCTGTGGCTCTCTACTCTGTATGGAAGGGTAATCTAATGGCCTTAATCTCCATACACTGCACAAAAACCTGTTCTAAACGCGAGTAAGTGAACTGATCAAAATGAATGACCACTGATGAAGTCCTTGAACGTCCTGTTCCCGCACTACCAGTGACACTCGTGCAGATTTCAACGTTTTCTCTAGCTCAGGTTGTGAGGGCTAGGTGAGCTAGTTTAGCTAGGTTGTGAGGGTTAGGTGAGCAAGCTTAGCTAGGTTGTGAGGGCTAGGTGGGCAAGCTTAGCTAGGTTGTGAGGGCTAGGTTAGCTAGGTTGAGGGCTAGGTGGGTTAGGTTGTGAGGGCTAGGTTAGCTAGGTTGTGAGGGCTAGGTGGGCAAGCTCAGCTAGGTTGTGAGGGCTAGGTGGGCTAGCTCAGCTAGGTTGTGAGGGCTAGGTGGGCTAGCTCAGCTAGGTTGTGAGGGCTAGGTGGGCTAGCGGGACGCTAACACCAATAGCCTGGTTCAGTAGGTATGCCAGGCGTCCTGCTGGGGTTTTAATTTATTTATTTGTGGTTAATAATGTTTTTTATATACATTTATGTAGCTCCGCTAATCTTAACTTACTCAAACTTATCCTTGATTATCTTAAAATATTGATGGTGGTATTTGTTGAGTTACAGAACACGTCAAGAAATTGACTCGGGTAACTTCGTCGGGAAATGAACGTAATTAAATGAAAAGATATTGTGTTGTGTGTGTGTGTACTCACCTAGTTGTGTTGCAGGGGTCGAGTCATAGCTCCTGGCCCCGCCTCTTCACTGGCCGCTACTGTGTGTGTGTGTGTTTGTCACAAAGAGGGGTGCTTTTCCCCAGGACGTTTTTTCATGGTCGTTTGGTAAATGTTTTTATCCCGTCCAAACAAACACAGACACACACCACTGTTTTATCCACTCCTAACTGTTAGGGAAAAGGAGGAAAAAAAGGGAAAGATGAAAATAAAAGGAGAAATGAAGGGAAGGAGGAGGAAAAGAGAGGAGGTGGTAGACAAGAGACACAAGAGAAGAGAAAGAAGAGAGTAGGATTTAAAACGGAATATTAATATGAACACGAATATATTGAAAGTTTATTATTATTATTGGTATTATTATTATTATTATTATTGGTATTATTATTATTATTATTATTATTATTATTATTATTATTATTGATATTATTATTATTATTATTGATATTATTATTAGATTGGCACCTACAGCCTGGCTGATCAGGCTAGCAACGAGGAAGCCTGGTCTAGGACCTGCCCGCAGGGGAGGGGGGGGTGACAGGTAACACACAGGTATACATGGAAGGGGGGTGGGGGCAGGAGGGGAGGGATGGAGGGGGATAGATGGTGAGATATTAACAACGTCGTCACTATAGTATTGTGAAGGGAGAGGGAGGGGGGATGAGGGGAGGGATAGGCTGGGAGGGGAAGGGGGTGGGGAGGGCTGGTGAGGTGAGTTGAGGTCACCTCTGGCCTGACCAGTTTTTTGAGTTGAGGTAAGGGGGTGAGGTACGGGGCTAAGGGGATTAGAGGAGGGGAAGGATGATGAAGTCTTGGAGGATGTTATGAAGGAGGGGGAGTAGTAGTGGTGGTGGGGATAGCAGTGGTGTTGGTCTATCTGGATGGTGTTGGGGGTCAACGCCCCAGCGCCGGTCCTCGACGAGACCTCCTCGTGGATCAGAGCCTGATCAAACAAGCAGTTACTGCTGGCTGCACGTAATCCAAAGTACGAACCACAACCCAGCTGGTCGGGTACTGACTTTATGTATCTGTCCAGCTCCCTCTTGAAGGCAGCCAGGGGTCTATTGGTAATTCCCACTATGCTTGGTGGGAGGCTGTTGAACAGTCTTGGTCCTCTGACACTTATTATGTTTTAGTATTCTCATGGTGTCCTTGCTTTTCATTAGGGAGATGTTGCGCCGCCTGTTCTGTTTTTGCTTTCATAGGGAATGATTTATGTGTGCAGATTTGGAACCAGTCCCTCTAGGATTTTTCAGGTGGAGATTATGATTGGTGATGGTTGTGGTGGTGGTGATGATAGTTGAGGTGGTGGTGATGATGGTTGAGGTGGTGGTGATGATGGTTGAGGTGGTGGTGATGATGGTTGAGGTGGTGGTGATGATGGTTGAGGTGGTGGTGATGATGGTTGAGGTGGTGGTGATGATGGTTGAGGTGGTGGTGATGATGGTTGAGGTGGTGGTGATGATGGTTGAGGGGGTGGTGATGGTTGAGGTTGTGGTGATGATGGTTGTGGTGGTGGTGATGATGGTTGAGGTGGTGGTGATGATGGTTGTGGTGGTGGTGATGATGGTTGAGGTGGTGGTGATGATGGTTGTGGTGGTGGTGATGATGGTTGAGGTGGTGGTGATGATGGTTGAGGTGGTGGTGATGATGGTTGTGGTGGTGGTGATGGTTGAGGTTGTGGTGATGATGGTTGTGGTGATGGTCGTGGCTGTGTTGGTGTTGATTTTTGTGGTAGTGATGGTGGTGATGATTTTGGTGGTGGTACTACTATTATATTTACGGGAAAGCACTAAACCCATACGGGTCATACAGCACACGGGAAATGGGCGGTGAGCAGGTGTAAGTTAGTTACTAGTTGTCAAAGGCACTTTTTGATAGACACGACCTGTTTTGTGTGTGCGTGTGTACTCACCTATTTGTACTCACCTATTTGTGGTTGCAGGGGTCGAGACTCAGCTCCTGGCCCCGCCTCTTCACTGATCGCTACTAGGTCCTCTCTATCCCTGCTCCATGATCATTATCATAACTCGTCTTAAAGCTATGTATGTTTCCTGCCTCCACTACGTCACTTGCTAGACTATTCCACTTCCTGACAACTCTGTGACTGAAGAAATACTTCCTAACATCCCTTTGACTCATCTGAGTCTTCAACTTCCAACTGTGACCCCTTGTTTCTGTGTCCCCTCTCTGGAACATCCTGTCTCTGTCCACCTTATCTATTCCACGCAGTATTTTGTATGTCGTTATCATGTCTTCCCTAACCCTCCTGTCCTCCAGTGTCGTCAGGCCGATTTCCCTTAACCTTTCTTCGTAGGACATTCCCCTTAGCTCTATAACTAGCCTTGTTGCAAACCTTTGCACTTTTTCTAATTTCTTGACGTGCTTGACCAGGTGTGGGTTCCAAACTGGTGCTGCATACTCCAGTATGGGCCTGACGTACACGGTGTACAGTGTCTTGAACGATTCCTTACTGAGGTATCGGAACGTTATTCTCAGGTTTGTTTGTGTGTGTATGTACTCACCTATTTGTGGTTGCAGGGGTCAAAGTCATAGCTCCTGGCCCCGCCTCTTCACTGATCGCTATTAGGTCCTCTCCCTGCTCCATGAGCTTTATCAAACTTCGTCTTAAAACTATGTATGGTTCCTGTGTGTCTGTGTCTGTGTGTGTCTGTGTTTGTGTGTGTGTGTGTTACCAGCTGTCAGAGACACTTGTTGATAGACACTGGTCTGTTGTGTCTGTGTATCGTGTTTGTGTATGTATGTGTGTAAGTATTTTTTTAACACAACGGCCGTCTCCCACCGAACCAGAGTGACACGAAAAAGAAGATACACTTTCACCGTCACTCACTCCATCACCATCCTGCCATAGGGGTGCCGACACTATAGTTCAGATGCCTCTCCGAACTGCTACGTTTCCACCCCTCCTTCAGAGTGCAGGCACTGTACTTCCCTCTTTCAGAGTGAAGGCACTGTACTTCCCTCCTTCAGAGTGCAGGCACTGTACTTCCCTCCTTCAGAGTGCAGGCACTGTACTTCCCTCCTTCAGAGTGCAGGCACTGTACTTCCCTCCTTCAGAGTGCAGGCACTGTACTTCCTCCTCAGAGTGCAGGCACTGTACTTCCCTCCTTCAGAGTGCAGGCACTGTACTTCCCTCCTTCAGAGTGCAGGCACTGTACTTCCCTCCTTCAGAGTGCAGGCACTGTACTTTCCACCTCCAAGACTTAAGTCTGTAATATATGTAATGTTATGCGTATATGAATGTATATATGTGTACATATATGTATGTATGTACGTATGTATATAGATAGCATACAAAACAACCACAGGGGTAGTTGAATGATAGCTCTAGGGCTTTCATGTTGCAATCAGCACATCATCAGGAGCTTGCAGTGTTGCAGAAAAGAGGAGGAGGTCCAAGCAAATACAATCACAGGCGCTTCCTGTGATTGTATTTGTTTGGACCTCCTCTTTTCTGCAACATTGCAAGCTGCTGATGTGCTGATTGCAACATGAAAGACCTAGAGCTATCGTTCAACTCCCTCGTGGTTATTTTTCATCTTGTATCGCTCGTTCGCGATTTTTGCATAGACACCATATAAGTGTCTGTGTGTAGCAGAATGGTGGTCATTATTTTTGCTCCTCCTTTATCGGGTGACTTGCGGGCGTGACCCACCTGATCTCGCCCACCCTTCTAGGGTGACCTAGGTCACGAACACCCACCCACCCGCACACCCCTAGTGTTGCCCAGTTAATTGCTTATAATATTAAAGTTATTGTTGTTTTTTGCTCATCCTTGAACTTCTTTCCAGTTGTACGTACCAGGCAAGCAATTGATTTTGACTTCTTCCCATTCCTCAGCAAGATCATTTGTTACTCTTAAGAGTCAACCTGTGTGTCAACCATTGCTAGTTGAGTGCTTGTGAGCCACCTCCTTGCAGTTATGGTTCCTTGCAGAGTGTTGCACTCTGGTTGGTGGTCCTCTGTGTATTGTTGGAAGAAACGAAGCCAGTTGTTTAATGAGCTCTTTGTGAAGTGTGTCCGCTCTTTCTCTGTCCTCAGTATATTGTACCAACATTTAATGGCATCAAAACTTTCTCCTCCGAGTAAATACTATTCTTTTGACCAGTTGTAACTGTATACATGCAACGCTACTACTAGTACTTAGTAGTAGTAATAATAATAAACAGTACTACTAGGAATAAGTAATGTCAGTAGCAACAGTTAATATGATTGCTTTGATAATATTCCTCTGTAAATATAACAGACAAACCCGCCTTTGTACACAGTCCCTCTCATCTGCATAGCGTTACTGTGGGAGCTAATGTATGTGTGAGAGAGAAAATGAGAGTGATATGGTGTGAGCTTGAGTGTGTGATGAAGTGGAAGTGGCAGTGAAAGAAAGCAAGGAAGCAAAACTCATGGTGGTTGGAGCACTTCACCTAAACTCTCACTTACGAGAGGAAAGTTGTTACTTGACGATGGTCGAGGAGGAACCCACACGAGGTTCCTCCTAAGTGTCAGCCTCTGGTGAAAAGATTAAGTCTTTGTTTTTTTTAATATTAAATGTGTAAAAGATTATTGCATGCCTGGATGGCGGCTTGTGGTTTACCACCTTACATGCAGCTACAAATGAGGCAATGTTTACATCAACACCATGCAATGCTTATTTCTGGTGTGTGACGTCGATTAGCTGCTTCGTCTTGCAGTATTCATGACGATGTCATCAACATTCAACATGAAGTGAAAATGGCGTTTTGTGTGTATAAGATTTCTCGCAGGAGTGAGTAAGTTCTATACGCCATGTAAAAGTTTTGTTAATTGAGTACTGGTGGCGGGAAGGGCAGTGCCTGCACTCTGAAGGAGGGAGTGCAGATGTTGCAGGCAGTGGATAGTTTGACTGTGATGTCAGCACACTCCTGGAAAGACGGTGATTGAATGCGTGATGTTAAATGCGTTTTCTTCTTTGCGGTCACCTTGACTTGGCGGCAGATGGCCGTTGAGATTGTACTCACCTAGTTGTGGCTGTATGGGTCGATTCATAGCTCCTGGCCCCACCTCTTCACTGGCCGCTACTGGGTCACTCTCCCTGAGCCATGAGCTTTATCATACCTCTTCTTAAAACCATGAATGGATCCTGCCTCCTCCAGAGTCTGTCTGGGTAAAATTCATAGAGGTGCATATAAAGTTATTTTTAAGTGTGATTCGTCGACATTTATCCCCTAACTTAAACATGGAATAATGGAGATTTCTTTGATAGGAAATTAGTAAGTCTTCGAGGCATAGTAACGTAGTAATTCTGTGGGATTTTAACTTGAGTCAAATTGGCTGAAACTCTTTACCTTTGAATCTAGAGTCAGAGGACTTTCTAGAGGTAGTCCAGGACTCTTAAATGAGTTTGGGACAGAACCAACGACGGGAAAATAACCAGCTTGATTTGGGTCTGGCAAATGAGATCCTTGTTAATAACCTGGAGATCACTGAGGACCTTGGTGCTTACGATCACCAGAGTGTAGTGTAGTGTAAGTATCGTGGTCTCTGGAGTGTAGTGTAGTGTAAGTATCGTGGTCTCTGGTGTGTAGTGTAGTGTAAGTATCGTGGTCTCTGGAGTGTAGTGTAGTGTAAGTATCGTGGTCTCTGGTGTGTAGTGTAGTGTAAGTATCGTGGTCTCTGGTGTGTAGTGTAGTGTAAGTATCGTGGTCTCTGGTGTGTAGTGTAGTGTAAGTATCGTGGTCTCTGGAGTGTAGTGTAGTGTAAGTATCGTGGTCTCTGAGTGTGTAGGTAGTGTAAGTATCGTGGTCTCTGGTGTAGTGTAGTGTAAGTATCGTGGTCTCTGAGTGTAGTTAGTGTAAGTATCGTGGTCTCTGGTGTGTAGGTAGTGTAAGTATCGTGGTCTCTGGTGTGTAGTGTAGTGTAAGTATCGTGGTCTCTGTGTGTAGTGTAGTGTAAGTATCGTGGTCTCTGGGTGTAGTGTAGTGTAAGTATCGTGGTCTGTGTGTGTGTAAGTATCGTGGTCTGGAGGTAGTGTAAGTATCGTGGTCTCTGGAGTGTAGTGTAGTGTAAGTATCGTGGTCTCTGGAGTGTAGTGTAAGTATCGTGGTCTGGAGGTGTGTAAGTATCGTGGTCTCTGGAGTGTAGTGTAGTGTAAGATCGTGGTCTCTGGAGTGTAGTGTAGTGTAAGTATCGTGGTCTCTGGAGTGTAGTGTAGTGTAAGTATCGTGGTCTCTGGAGTGTAGTGTAAGTATCGTGGTCTGGAGTGTAGTGTAAGTATCGTGGTCTGGAGTGTAGTGTAGTGTAAGTATCGTGGTCTGGAGTGTAGTGTAGTGTAAGTATCGTGGTCTCTGGAGTGTAGTGTAAGTATCGTGGTCTGGAGTGTAGTGTAGTGTAAGTATCGTGGTCTGGAGTGTAGTGTAGTGTAAGTATCGTGGTCTCTGGAGTGTAGTGTAGTGTAAGTATCGTGGTCTCTGGAGTGTAGTGTAGTGTAAGTATAGTGGTCTGGAGTGTATTGTAGTGTAAGTATCGTGGTCTGGAGTGTAGTGTAAGTATCGTGGTCTCTGGAGTGTAGTGTAGTGTAAGTATCGTGGTCTGGAGTGTAGTGTAAGTATCGTGGTCTCTGGAGTGTAGTGTAGTGTAAGTATCGTGGTCTCTGGAGTGTAGTGTAGTGTAAGTATCGTGGTCTCTGAAGAGTAGTGTAAGTATCGTGGTCTCTGGAGTGTAGTGTAGTGTAAGTATCGTGGTCTGGAGTGTAGTGTAGTGTAAGTATCGTGGTCTGGAGTGTAGTGTAGTGTAAGTATCGTGGTCTGGAGTGTAGTGTAGTGTAAGTATCGTGGTCTGGAGTGTAGTGTAGTATCGTGGTCTGGAGTGTAGTGTAAGTATCGTGGTCTGGAGTGTAGTGTAAGTATCGTGGTCTGGAGTGTAGTGTAAGTATCGTGGTCTGGAGTGTAGTGTAGTGTAAGTATCGTGGTCTGGAGTGTAGTGTAAGTATCGTGGTCTGGAGTGTAGTGTAAGTATCGTGGTCTGGAGTGTAGTGTAAGTATCGTGGTCTGGAGTGTAGTGTAAGTATCGTGGTCTGGAGTGTAGTGTAAGTATCGTGGTCTGGAGTGTAGTGTAGTGTAAGTATCGTGGTCTGGAGTGTAGTGTAGTGTAAGTATCGTGGTCTGGAGTGTAGTGTAAGTATCGTGGTCTGGAGTGTAGTGTAAGTATCGTGGTCTGGAGTGTAGTGTAAGTATCGTGGTCTGGAGTGTAGTGTAAGTATCGTGGTCTGGAGTGTAGTGTGTAAGTATCGTGGTCTGGAGTGTAGTGTAAGTATCGTGGTCTGGAGTGTAGTGTAAGTATCGTGGTCTGGAGTGTAGTGTAGTGTAAGTATCGTGGTCTGTAGTGTAGTGTAAGTATCGTGGTCTGGAGTGTAGTGTAGTGTAAGTATCGTGGTCTGGAGTGTAGTGTAAGTATCGTGGTCTGGAGTGTAGTGTAAGTATCGTGGTCTGGTAGTGTAGTGTAAGTATCGTGGTCTGAGTGTAGTGTATTAAGTATCGTGGTCTGTAGTGTAGTGTAAGTATCGTGGTCTGGAGTGTAGTGTAAGTATCGTGGTCTGGAGTGTAGTGTAAGTATCGTTGGCTTCATCAGTTAATATTTCAGTAATATATTAGTATTTTTATATTCAAGATTAAGCGCTAAACCCGTAGAGGGTGATACATCGCCTGGGAGAACGGGGATACTCCGGTTATCTCAGTAATGTGTTGTGGTAACAAAGTGCCACATGACCTCCAGCACTGCCAAGCCAGTGCCTGCGTCCTTTTTAACGAACTTTTGAAATATATTTACTCTGTGGCATTCCTGTGACCAACTTGGTTGTTTGTGTTGCCCTCGGGAGATGATGTGAGGCAGTATACGTTATAGTACAGGATCCCCTCCCCCCTCGGGAGATGATGTGAGGCAGTATACCTTATAGTACGGACCCCTCCCTCGGGAGATGATGTGAGGCAGTATACGTTATAGTACGGACCCTCCCTCGGGAGATGATGTGAGGCAGTATACGTTATAGTACAGGACCCCTCCCCCCTCGGGAGATGATGTGAGGCAGTATACGTTATAGTACAGGACCCCGTCCCCCCTCGGGACATGATGTGAGGCAGTATACGTTATAGTACAGGACCCCCTCCCCCCTCGGGACATGATGTGAGGCAGTATACGTTATAGTACAGTACCCCCTCCTCTCTCGGGAGATGATGTGAGGCAGTATACGTTATAGTACAGGACCCGTCCCCCTCGGGAGATGTGAGGCCAGTATACGTTATAGTACAGGACCCCCTCCCCCCTCGGGACATGATGTGAGGTCAGTATACGTTATAGTACAGGACCCCCTCCCCCCTCGGGAGATGATGTGAGGCCAGTATACGTTATAGTACAGGACCCCTCCCCTGGGACATGATGTGAGGCCAGTATACGTTATAGTACAGGACCCCCTCCCCTCGGGACATGATGTGAGGCAGTATACGTTATAGTACAGGACCCCCTCCCCCTCGGGACATGATGTGAGGCAGTATACGTTATAGTACAGGACCCCGTCCCCCTTCGGGAGATGTGAGGCCAGTATACGTTATAGTACAGGACCCCCTTCCCCCTCGGGAGATAATGTGAGGCCAGTATACGTTATAGTACAGGACCCCCTTCCCCCTCGGGACATGATGTGAGGCCAGTATACGTTATAGTACAGGACCCCCTCCCCCTCGGGAGATGATGTGAGGCCAGTATACGTTATAGTACAGGACCCCTCCCTCGGGACATGATGTGAAGCCAGTATACGTTATAGTACAGGACCCCTCCCCTCGGGAGATGATGTGAGGCCACTATACGTTATAGTACAGGACCCCTCCCCTCGGGAGATTATGTGAGGCCAGTATACGTTATAGTACAGGACCCCCTCCCCCCTCGGGAGATGTGAGGCCAGTATACGTTATAGTACAGGACCCCCTCCCCCCTCGGGACATGATGTGAGGCCAGTATACGTTATAGTACAGGACCGCCTCCCCTCGGACATGATGAGGCCAGTATACGTTATAGTACAGGATCCCCCTCGGGACATGATGTGAGGCCAGTATACGTTATAGTACAGGACCCCTCCCCCTCGGGACATGATGTGAGGCCAGTATACGTTATAGTACAGGACCCCTCCCCTCGGGACATGATGTGAGTCCAGTATACGTTATAGTACAGGACCCCTCCCCCTCGGGAGATGATGTGAGGCCAGTATACGTTATAGTACAGGACCCCTCCCCTCGGGAGATGATGTGAGGCCAGTATACGTTATAGTACAGGACCCTCCCCTCGGGACATGATGTGAGGCAAGTATACGTTATAGTACAGGACCCCTCCCCCTCGGGACATGATGTGAGGCCAGTATACGTTATAGTACAGGACCCCTCCCCCTCGGGAGATGATGTGAGGCCAGTATACGTTATAGTACAGGACCCCCTCCCCCCTCGGGACATGATGTGAGGCCAGTATACGTTATAGTACAGGACCCCTCCCCCGCGGGACATGATGTGAGGCCAGTATACGTTATAGTACAGGACCCCTCCCCCTCGGGACATGATGTGAGGCCAGTATACGTTATAGTACAGGACCCCCTCCCCCTCGGGAGATGATGTGAGGCAGTATACGTTATAGTACAGGACCCCTCCCCTCGGGAGATGATGTGAGGCAGTATACGTTATAGTACAGGACCCTCCCCTCGGAGATGATGTGAGGCAGTATGTTATAGTACAGGACCCTCCCCTCGGGACATGATGTGAGGCCAGTATACGTTATAGTACAGGACCCCCTCCCCTCGGGACATGATGTGAGGCCAGTATACGTTATAGTACAGGACCCCCTCCCCCCTCGGGACATGATGTGAGGCCAGTATACGTTATAGTACAGGACCCCCTCCCCCCTCGGGAGATGATGTGAGGCAGTATACGTTATAGTACAGGACCCCCTCCCCCCTCGGGAGATGATGTGAGGCAGTATACGTTATAGTACAGGACCCCCTCCCCCCTCGGGAGATGATGTGAGGCAGTATACGTTATAGTACAGGACCCCCTCCCCCCCACACACACATCGGTCGGGCGAAACAACTTGGAGTGGGTGTCCCATCCCGTGTCTGTGTACTCACCTAATTGTAGTTGCAGGGGTCGATTCATATCTCCTGGCCCCGCCTCTTCGCTGGTCGCTACTAGGTCCCCTCTCTCCCTGCTCCTTGAGCTTTATCATACCTCTTATTAAAGCTATATATGGATCCTGTGTGTGTGTGTTATGTTGTGTTGATACCTAGGCTTTTGCAGGCGACCTTCACTATGATACTCCTTGCCTCTTCTCTCCGTGTGGGGCGCAGGAGGATTGTGGCCTACGAGGCGTGGGAGTGTGAGTAGCCATGATGGTCGCAGTATGTCGGGGTGTAGGGGGGGGGGAAGTGTGTCAGTGGTTGTGGGCATGGGCGTGTGTTTATGGGGGGGGAGTGTGGGTGTGTCAAGGGTGGGTGAACAATATGGGTCGTCTGAGTGCCTAGTAACGGTGACAGTGGCACCCAGCACCATGTGAAGGTGACATCCAGTAGTACTATGTGTTGGTGACACCCAGCATTATGTGTTGGTGGCACCCAGCACCATGTGTTGGTGGCACCCAGCACCATGTGTTGGTGGCACCCAGCACCATGTGTTGGTGGCACCCAGCACCATGTGTTGGTGGCACCCAGCACCATGTGTTGGTGGGGTTCTCGTGTTCTCTCTTGGATTCAACATTTACTGAGAAAGGAGAGAAACTTGAGCCTGATGTAAACAGTCTGTATGTCCTCTGCGTCCGTAGCCAGGACGTTCATTGCGTCCGTGTCTGCTAGTGTGTACCGTACGTAGTTTAACCTGGAATGTAAACAAAGACAGTGTGTTTACTAAAATTTTTGCTGAGACATAAAACATCGTGTATGTTACGTGTATGTGATGCGAATGATCTTGTACACGAGCTACAGCTCTTGGTATGTCTTTGTGCGGAGTCTCTAGATACGGTAGTCTACAGTGATGTGTTTGTTCAACACCGTAACTGAATCTTCTGAACTCTCTTCAGACTTTCTGAAGTCAATAAACTCGTGCCAAGCCTCCGTTGTGGTCAGTAAACAGGTGCCAAGTCTCCGTTGTGGTCAATAAACAGGTGCCAAGCCTCCGTTGTGGTAAGTAAACACGTGCCAATCCTCCGTTGTGGTCAGTAAACACGTGCCAAGCCTCCGTTGTGGTCAGTAAACACGTGCCAAGCCTCCGTCGTGGTCAATAAACACGTGCCAAGCCTCCGTTGTGGTCAGTAAACACGTGCCAATAAACACGTGGTCAATAAACACAGTAAAAAGTGCGTCTTGTAAGCTTATCTTCTAAGTTGAAGATGTGAACATTCATCTCAGTTTTTCCATTCATTTTGTTTAACTTCAAAAGAAAGATAAATAAAGAAACAGTTCTCTGAGTACTAAACCAGTAAGGGAGAAACGAGCAAAGAAGAAGTAGACTATTCTTTAAAATTAAAGTGAGTGGTCACTTGGCCGGCTTGCATGTGCATGGTAGCCATTATGACGTCATATGTTATTGTCATGTGATTGGTGGATTATTGTTATTATGATCATCGGATAATGAGATTTAATCATGCTTGATCCGAGGAAGGGGAAAGTAGCTTCATTTTTTTAAATATATGAAGATTGTTTCAGCAGCACCGAGGACACTGCTTCAGCAGCACCGAGGACGCTGCTTCAGCAGCACCGAGGACGCTGCTTCAGCAGCACCGAGGACACTGCTTCAGCAGCACCGAGGACGCTGCTTCAGCAGCACCGAGGACACTGCTTCAGCAGCACCGAGGAGACTGCTTCAGCAGCACCGAGGATACTGCTTCAGTAGCACCGAGGACACTGCTTCAGTAGCACCGAGGATACTGCTTCAGTAGCACCGAGGACAATACTTCAGCAGCACCGAGGACACTGCTTCAGCAGCACCGAGGACACTGCTTCAGCAGCACTGAGGACACTGCTTCAGCAGCACCGAGGACACTGCTTCAGTAGCACCTGAGGACACTGCTTCAGCAGCACCGAGGACACTGCTTCAGCAGCACCGAGGACACTGCTTCAGTAGCACCGAGGACACTGCTTCAGCAGCACCGAGGATACTGCTTCAGTAGCACCGAGGACACTGCTTCAGTAGCACCGAGGATGCTGCTTCAGTAGCACCGATGATGCTGCTTCAGTAACACCGAGGACACTGCTTCAGTAGCACCGAGGACGCTGCTTCAGTAACACCGAGGACACTGCTTCAGTAACACCGAGGACACTGCTTCAGTAACACCGAGAACACTTGCTTCAGTAGCACCGAGGACACTGCTTCAGTAGCACCGAGGACACTGCTTCAGTAGCACCGATTACACTGCTTCAGTAGCACCGAGGACACTGCTTCAGTAGCACCAAGGACACTGCTTCAGTAGCACAAAGGACACTGCTTCAGTAGCACCGAGGACACTGCTTCAGCAGCACCAAGGACACTGCTTCAGTAGCACCGAGGACTGGTTGGTAAGTACACTCTGGAAGTATATAAAGCATTCGTAAATAATACACAGGTGAAATAAAAACAAAAAAATAAGAACATCGACAATACAAGCTAAGAGCTTTCACAAGGAAGGTTCAACAGGTTAACACCTCCGACTACTCAGTACAAACATGTATTGTCGGTCCTTCCCAGGGAGGGAGTGGAAAGTAGATGCAGGGAGAACGTAAAGGGAAAGTAAATTAAGGGAAGTCGACAGAGACTGAATATGGGGAGGAAAGAGGCGTAATAAATAGGGGGAACGATTAAATGGTCCGAATTCTCATTATCCTACTGTCATGTGATGTGTCTTGGACGAGTCGTACGTTACTCATACTTGGGAGAGGCAACTGTAGACGATGTTTTGGTTCCTCTGAACCGTTATTTAGTCAAGCAAGACTGTCATGAGTAGAAGAGTAGGAACACAGTAATTAAATCTCTGACACAATGAGGAACACACTAATTGCAGCTCTGACACATTGAAGTACACTATAATTATGTCTCTGATGCATTGAGGACCATAGTAATTACATCTCTGACACATTACCGAGGATGGGTAGTATAAGCAGACGTTTTCCCTAGGAACCCTAGTAATGATATCTCTGACATATACATGAACAATGTCCAGACAACTTTCATTCAAGAATTTCTCGTTGCATTTCTTGTTTTTATTGGCAATAAACAAATTATTATTATTTTTTATTGTCGTTCGTCTGATCGTGTATTGATAAGCTAGCAGCGCGCCTCTCACCTGTGCTTACCTGTGACTTCCCATTTATCTGAATATTATGTTTATCTAAGCATCCTATTTAGCTGAGCGTCCTGTTTACCTGGGCGTCCTGACGGATGGGAAAGTACCAGTGTTGTCTGGAGAAGGAACTTAGATTCAAACGAAATCCCAAAATTCTAAAATATACATGGTAGGCACTCGTGGGACAGGTTTCTAACCTGCATACTGCTATAACAACTTAACGGAGTGAAATATATGGGAGGAAGTGTGGAATAAAGCCAGTGAAGAGCAGGGAGGCTCGGGGCACAATTAAGAAAAAATACCAAATACTGTGGCCCAAGACTCTTCAACATACTACCAGCCGATATTAGAAATGTTACTTGAACGAAGATAGAAGTTTTTCAAGAAACTGGACAGCTTCCTACCACAAGTGTCAGGTCAACTCCACTTTTGGTCAACCACCTGGTTGACTAGACGGTTGATGCTGGCTGGATCCCAAATCTACCCTAAACTACCAACATACCGGAGTGAGAAATATGGGAATAAGTGTTCAATAAATAAAGTGAAAAGCAAGAGAAAGTGTTACCATCCGTTTACCTAGAGTGACTTCCGGAGGTCACCGCCCCCGCGGCCCGGTCCCAGACCTGACCCAAGCCTTTTCAACTTTCTACCGCCAGTTATTAGAAATATTGCTGGAATAAATATAGACGTCTTCACGAGGAAACTGGATCACCATCTCCGAGAAGTGCCAGATCAACTAGGCTGCGATGGGTATGTAGGCCAGCGAGCCGCCAGCAGCAACAGCCTGGTTAACCAGGCTAGCAAAAGAAAAACCTGGCCCCAGGCTGGGCTGCGAGGACAGAACTCTCGGAACCGGTCACAGATTTATCACAGGTAGTTGAGGCGAGGGAAGGAGGTGAACGAGGTTCGAAGTGGTTATGACACACTTCGAGTGGAACACATGGACGCTGCTCATGGACCACTGCATAACTGGTTAAGTGAGAGACTAGTGCCGGGTGGGTGGTAGGCCTCGACCTGCCTGCTTGTCTGCCTACCTGCCTGACTCCCTGCTTGCTTGCCTGTTTCCATCTGCCTGCCCCGCCTTCCCTCCTCCACTGCTTCCACATCATTAGCCTTAACACACACGCACCTCTGGCAAGTCTAGTTTCTAAGACTTCAATTTGTATTCTGAACATGTATTCAGAGATTACAAAGCTGGCGCAAGTACAAGTGCAGATAGAAATACGGGTACACGTGCAAGTAGAAGACCAGGTGCAGTTATACATTTACAAGTTCAGTTTAGATTGTCACAGGTTTGCCAATATGGTGTCATGACCTGGATACGAGAGTATCATCATCTTACAATAAATAATATTAGCCCACGGTGGGACACGACGCTCAGAAAAAGTAGAGTAAAGAAGTCAGTGTTAAGCAGTGGCGTTAAATAGTGAGGAGAGAGAGAGTGTAACTAGACACTTATTTTCACAGGAAAGTATGAGTGGGGTATTGTTATGGAGTGTCTAATTCAGTGACCTTCTTTAACTCATCCCAAAATCCCACGACTGTACTCTGACATTTACTTATCTGAGAGAGGAAATACCAGCTGCTCTCAGTTACATCAATCGCCAGCTTACAGTTTCATCAACCAGGGAAAAACCATTTTCTTTCAGATAAAGCACAAATAATGATGGTCTCTAGGCACCATGATGGTGAAAATTAATGGGGGAAGTGGTAGAACCCGGCGATGAGGTTGATATCCTAGGGGTGAAATTTTATTCCAAACTGACTCTGAAGAACCACATAGTAAATCATGCGAACAGGGCAACCAAGAAGCTAACAGCACTAAGGCGTATCTGCTATCTGCTGCACAGTAGAGGCTGCAAGGCACTGTACAAGGCACAAGTGCGCTCACCTTGAGTATGCTCCACTTTCTTGTATTACTTGCCTCCGTCTCATCTACGACTTCTTCACAGAATAGAAAACAGAGCAAGACGTAGAATCTCTCGCCTGGGTAGATGTCGCTTCAGCAGAGCCTTCACCACAGGAGGGATGTGGGTGACCTTTCTGTTATGAACAAGGCCAATGTTGTTAAGGTACCACACTTGGCTCTACTTCGCGGACAGCAAAAAGACAGGGCAGGTGAGATATCGGATCTGGAACAGACACAGAGATCGTTTACGGTCCGCAGAGAACCAATAAAGCATTTAAATTACTGGGAATGCCTTTAAGTCCTAAATGTGTATTCATTGGAGCAGAGGAGAGAGAGAGAGAGAGAGAGAGAGAGAGAGATGACAATATATACCTGGAAAGTACAGCATGTTAGAACAGCATAACAATATCGATGAGAAGTCTGTTGACTGAATGAAATCTCTGGCCCACAGCTGCTTCCAGCTTCATCTTATTCCCTATTTGTGTGTTGTATGGCAGTAAAAAGGCTTTCGAATGAGCTGAGGTAGATAACAGTTTTTAGCTTATATAAATAAAAGTAGGAAAACCTCCTGTGTAAATAAGAGAAAGAGAGAGAGATGGGAAAATCTGCTGATCGTGTTTCTTGTATTGTTTCAGAAAATTGTACACATCAGCAGTGTACTACTACCTTCCTCTGTATGATACTTATATACTGAGAATAGAAGCTAGCTGTGTCCCTCTCATATTCCATCATACAGACTACCTACCTGGAGGGCATTCCGAGGATCGACGTCCCCGCGGCCCGGTCTGTGACCAGGCCTCCCGGTGGATCAGGGCCTGATCAACGAGGCTGTTACTGCTGGCTGCAATTAGTCCAACGTACGAACCACAGCCCGGCTGATCTGGCACTGACTTTAGGTATTTGTCCAGCTTCCTCTTGAAGGCAACCAGAGGTCTACTGGTAATGCCCCTTATGGCTGGTGGGAGGCTGGGTTTCCTTTCAATATTCCATCACACAGACTGGGTTTCCTCTTAATATTCCATCATACAGGCTGGGTTTGCTGTCAATATTCCATCACAAGCTGGGTTTCCTTTCAATATTCCATCACATAGACTGGGTTTCCTCTTAATATTCCATCATACAGGCTGGGTTTCCTCTCATATTCCATCATACAGGCTGGGTTTCCTCTCATATTCCATCACACAGGCTGGGTTTCCTTTCAGTATTCCATCACACAGGGTGGGTTTCTTATGTAGGGTAATGGAATAAATGAGGCTGAACTGGGAGGCTTCAATAGTGTCAGTCTGAACTCCATAGGAGGCCTCAGTAATGTCAGCTTGAATTAAGAGGCTTCAGTATGGCGATGGTGGTATCATCCAGCATTCCTCTTGTTGGTTCATCACCAACTACTGCACCTTCAAAGGTATTGTTTCAGCAGAGCTGGAGTTACTATTACACGAGAAATACCATCATAAGAACATAAGAACATAAGAAAGAAGGAACACTGCAGCAGGCCTACTGGCCCATGCGAGGCAGGTCCAAATCTCCAACGGCTTAAGCCCCGACCCAGCCAAGTCAGGTTACATTCACTTAAGGAGGGAACACTGCTTCTGACCTAGCACAGGCTAGTCAGGACCAACTCACACCCAACCGCACCCACTCATATAATTGTCTAGTTGACCACCTGGTCAGCCGACCACCTGGTCAGGTCACTTCCACTTAAGGAATTAGTACAGCTACTGACCTGGTAATACAAGCTAGTCAGGTCCAAATTCACACCCATCCACACCCACCCATGTATTTATCTAACCTATTTTTAAAACTACACAACGTCTTAGCATCTATGACGGTACTCGGGAGTTTGTTCCACTCATCCACAACTCTATTACCAAACCAGTGCTTTCCTATATCCTTCCTGAATCTGAACTTTTCCAACTTGAAACCATTGCTGCGAGTCCTGTCTTGGCTGGATATTTTCAGCACGCTATTTACATCCCTTTATTTATTCCTGTTTTCCATTTATACACCTCAATCATATCCCCCCTAATTCTACGCCTTTCTAGAGAGTGCAGATTCAGGGCCCTCAGTCTATCCTCATAGGGAAGATTTCTGATACATGGGATCAACTTTGTCATCCTCCTTTGTACGTTTTCCAGTGCATTTATATCCATTCTGTAATACGGTGACCAGAACTGTGCAGCATAATCTAAATGAGGCCTAACCAAAGATATATAGAGTTGTAGAACAACCTGAGGACTTCTATTATTTATACTTCTTGATATGAAGCCAAGGATTCTGTTAGCTTTATTGCGAACACTTATGCACTGTTGTCTTGGCTTCAGATTACTACTAACCAGAACTCCTAAATCCTTCTCGCAATCACAAGTAATAAGATCTACATTATTCAGCTTATATGTGGCATGGTTATTGTCCTGCCCAACATTTAGAACTTTGCATTTGTTTACATTAAACTGCATCTGCCACTTCTCCGACCACTGCATCAGTCTATTCAAATCATCCTGGAGTGCTCTAATGTCCTTGTCCCACACACACAAGAAATAGAATTCATAGTAATATCTTCATCATTACAGAGCTAGAGTGAAAAAAATAGAAAAGAAACTTTAAAAAGTACCAGAATACATTTATATACCTATAAATACATACATTATTTAAAGAAAATTGGATATACCAACAGTGTGTTGCTGTTATTCTATATGATGGTGGTTGGGGTAGTGTGATGGTGATGGATGGGGGTGGTGGTAGTTGGGGTGGTGTGGTGGTGGTTGGGGCGATGTGGTGGTGGTTGGGGCGATGTGGTGGTGGTTGGGGCGATGTGGTGGTGGTTGGGGTGGTGGTGGTGGTTGGGGCGGTGTGGTGGGGATGGTTGGGGTGGTGTGGTGGGGATGGTTGGGGTGGTGGTTGTGGGGATGGTTAGGGTGGTGGTGGTAGGAATGGTTGGGGTGGTGGTGGTGGGAATGGTTGGGGTGGTGGTGGTGGTTGGGGCGATGTGGTGGTGGTTGGGATGGTGTGGTGCGGATGGTTGGGGTGGTGTGGTGAGGATGGTTGGGGTGGTGGTTGTGGGGATGGTTAGGATGGTGGTGGTAGGAATGGTTGGGGTGGTGGTGGTGGGGATGGTTAGGGTGGTGGTGGTGGGGATGGTTGGGGTGGTGGTGGTGGAAATGGTTGGGGTGGTGGTAGGCATGGTTGGGGTGGTGGTGGTAGGGATGGTTGGGGTGGTTGTGGTAGGGATGGTTTGGGTGGTGGTGGTAGGGATGGTTGGGGTGGTGGTGGTGGGGATGGTTGGGGTAAGCGACCAGGTGGTGGGAGTGGTGGTGGTGGGGATGGTTGGGGTGAATGGGATGAGAGTAAATAACAGGGATTCTGAGGATAATAATGTGTTATGGTGATAAGTGTTGTATTGCTTCAAGATGAGGGGAGGAGGGTGTGAGCCTGGTGTATTAGTGGGGGTAGGAGGGGGCCAGCCTGGTGTATTAATGGGGAGTGGGGTGTATGTTGTGTCTGGGATTGGGAAGGTGGAGGTCACTCAGAGGGCAGGGGAAGGAAGGAGATAACTCAGAAGGCAGGAAAGGGGGGAGGGGGTCACTCACGTCAGGGGGAAGGAGGGGAAGTGCTGGGGGGAGGAGAATATACTATAATGATCAACATAAGATTATGAAATCGTATTTCTGGCAGGTGGGAACCACTTAAGATGTATTCATAGGATGTTTAGTGTGGACAAAAAATAATTAATGTTAAGTGCTAAACCCATATGGATCATTCAGCGCAAGACGTTGTGGAGGCTTGATCCTCCGTCAGACGCGCTTCCTATTTGTATTCACTTATGTGTTGTTAAATGAAGAGTAAATCAACGCTTCCGGTTTAAATCCATCACCGGGAATGACCATGTCATAATAATATACAACTAAAGTATATAAAATAGGAAATACAATAAAACGTGAAAAACGTTTTAAAATATTAGATAAGTAAAGCAGTAAGCTTAGGGTGTTTTATGTGAGTCAGACAGTCCTCTAAGATGAAGAAACAACATTGACAGTGTCAAATAGTGTGTCTTCTGTCCTCTACTAAGGTTTTTAGAAGCGAGACTAAAGAAATGTCCCTAGATACACCACAGGGAGGAGTTCTCAGTCCCATGCTATTTAATGGCCTCGTTAATGCTCTCCTAAATGTCCTTAGATACGCCACAGGGAGGAGTTTTACGTCCCGTGCTATTTAATGTCCTCATTAATACTCTCCTAAACGCTTTACCTACCTCACTTAAACATATAGCTATAAGTTATGCTGATGACATGATGATCCTTACAGCAAGGCATAAGATGAGTATCATTCTTAGCGAGATTCAGATAATTTGTAGCCGACTAGGCCTCGTCATAGCTTTATCTGAAACAAAGACATTGGCAAGTAAACAACATGTCCCACCCATCTGTTTGCAGGATGAAAACAGCCACGTTAAATCTTACGGATATCTCAGTGTAGACGCACCCTTCAATAAATCCATTATGCCACAACTAACTAAATAAAAAAATGTAAAGATAGCCTAGTATATATGATCTCAGAACTGTTTCTGGCTACAACCCTAACTATGACGCTAATGTAAGAATAGTGATAATGATGTACATAACGTATATTAGATCCTTAATCGATTATAATGCACCCATGTTGATATTAGCTAAGAAAAATTATCTTCGGCTCTTAGAGATGCAAAACTGTTCTCAAAATTACTTTTTGCTGTCCAAATCTACGAGAGAGTTATTAACATGAGGAAGACGCTGGGTGTTCTTAGTATCACTCATTACACTGTTGAGATTAACACTGTACTTGGTATTAAAATGTTAAGAAATGAGACAGACACTGTCACTACAAATCTTGCTATATATCTAGAAGTAAATAAACATGGCTCTAAATGGGTTGTGAAAACGTGCAATTATATTAAGCTTTATAGCTTGCACGGACTGTATCATTGTAGACAGCAAGAGCATTTCACCCCAGCATGTAAGTTGTGTTAATTTAATATCACATATCTTGAAGCTCCGCCCAAGTAGCTCTTCACTCGTGGTCCTTGTTAATAATAATAATATATCACAAATTAAATCACTGATGGATCTAAGCAGGAGTCTGATGGCACAGTTACATCTGTTATTGTTTTTCTTAGTTTTGTACAAGGTTACCTTAGTTTTGTTCATGGTTACCTTAGTTTTGTTCAGGGTTACCTTAGTTTTGTTCAGGGTTACCTTCGTTTTGCTCAGGGTTACCTTAGTTTTGTTCAGGGTTACCTTAGTTTTGTTCAGGGTTATCTTAGTTTTGTTCAGGGTTACCTTAGTTTTGTTCAGGGTTACCTTAGTTTTGTTCAGGGTTACCTTAGTTTTGTTCAGGGTTACCTTAGTTTTGTTCAGGGTTACCTTAGTTTTGTTCTGGGTTACCTTAGTTTTGTTCAAGGTTACCTTAGTTTTGTTCAGGGTTATCTTAGTTTTGTTCAGGGTTACCTTAGTTTTGTTCAGGGTTACCTTAGTTTTGTTCAGGGTTACCTTAGTTTTGTTCAGGGTTACCTTAGTTTTGTTCAGGGTTACCTTAGTTTTGTTCAGGGTTACCTTAGCTTTGTTCAAGGTTACGTTAGTTTTGTTCAGGGTTATCTTAGTTTTGTTCAGGGTTACCTTAGTTTCGTTCAGGGTTACCTTAGTTTTGTTCAGAGTTACTTTAGTTTTGTTCAGGATTACCTAAGTTTTGTTCAGGGTTACCTTAATTTTGTTCAGGGTTACCTTAGTTTTGTTCAGGGTTACCTTAGTTTTGTTCAGGGTTACCTTAGTTTTGTTCAGGTTACCTTAGTTTTGTTCAGGTTATCTTAGTTTTGTTCAGGTTACCTTAGTTTTGTTCAGGTTACCTTAATTTTGTTCAGGTTACCTTAGTTTTGTTCAGGTTACCTTAGTTTTCAGGTTACCTTAGTTTTGTTCAGGTTACCTTTGTTTTGTTCAGGTTATCTTAGTTTTGTTCAGGTTACCTTTGTTTTGTTCAGGGTTACCTTAGTTTTGTTCAGGGTTACCTTAGTTTTGTTCAGGGTTACCTTAGTTTTGTTCAGGGTTACCTTAGTTTTGTTCAGGGTTACCTTAGTTTTGTTCAGGGTTACATTTGTTTTGTTCAGGGTTATCTTAGTTTTGTTCAGGGTTACCTTTGTTTTGTTCAGGGTTACCTTAGTTTTGTTCAGGGTTACCTTGGTTTTGTTCAGGGTTATCTTAGTTTTGTTCAGGGTTACCTTCAGGACAAGTCACTGTCAACAACACAACAACCTTCAGCACTAGTCACTGTCAACAACATGACAACTTTCAGCACTAGTCACTGTCAACAACATGACAACCTTCAGCACCAGTCACTGTCAACAACACAACAACCTTCAGCACCAGTCACTGTCAACAACACAACAACTTTCAGCACTAATCACTGTCAACAACATGACAACTTTCAGCACTAGTCACTGTCAACAACATGACAACCTTCAGCACCAGTCACTGTCAACAACATGACAACTTTCAACATCAGTCACTGTCAACAACACGACAACTTTCAGCATCAGTCACTGTCAACAACACGACAACCTTCAGCACCAGTCACTGTCAACAACACAACAACCTTCAGCACCAGTCACTGTCAACAACATGACAACCTTCAGCACCAGTCACTGTCAACAACACGACAACCTTCAGCACCAGTCACTGTCAACAACACGACAACCTTCAGCACCAGTCACTGTCAACAACACAACAACCTTCAGCACCAGTCACTGTCAACAACATGACAACTTTCAACATCAGTCACTGTCAACAACATGACAACTTTCAACATCAGTCACTGTCAACAACACGACAACTTTCAGCATCAGTCACTGTCAACAACGACAGAGATACAACCATTGACTTATGCGCATTCATTGTAGCCTCTTTGTAGCTTTTGACCCTTTGTATTGTGATTTTTTTTAATGTGATTCACCATGTGTAGGCTCCACAAATGTTCTGTGTATTCGAGGATTCGCCTTACGTATGTGGTGAATAGCACTCCAAATGAGTCCTTGTTCACATTTTAAAGGCTTCTCTTGCGGTGTGTGTGCGTGTGCTTGTGCGTGTGTGTACACTAGTGACGCAAGATGCATACCTGCAGAGCCTCACGGAGTGAAAGCTCTTCAGAGAAAGGCAGCGGAGGTAAAAAGTATTGAATAGCGAGTGTGGTAAAGTGTGAAAAATGTTCCGAGGAGGAGGCAGTGTCTTTATCTGTGGTCATTGCGGGGGTCGCAACGTTGATGATGATGATGGAAGAGGAGAAAAAGAATAAGAGAAAATGAAAAGGCGAATCATTATTATTTTCATTAACTTTCAGATCAGATGTTTATCTACTGGGGAGAACCGGCTTTAAATTGCGCTGTTGTGGTGTCTACTGTGATCCACGAAATCGTAATAAAATGACTCACTCGCCATGGGTTTAACCTCCACCCGTTCCGTGGTTTGTCTACAGTGATGTTCTCTAAGTGTGTCCATGGCACCTCTGCTTTTCACTGGGCTTATTTTACACCTTCCGTATCTCTCACTCCAATATGGCAGTGTATTCTCCATATAATATACACTATCATGTATAGCTTCGTGTTAGGTCTTATCTCTCATCTACCATGTTTATCTATTCCCGCTGTGTCGAGTTTTAGGGAAGTCCTGACTAGGACATCGGACTTAAAACTGTAAAATACTAAGTTGTTCTGTAAAACTATCGCTTATCGTCTGTAAATTCGCTGTTGTGACGGCAACAAAGTTTGCAATTGCCGTAACAAAGGCAGATGTTTTCAAGAGAAAACTGAAGCAGTTTCCGCAGAAAGTACCGGATCAGTCAGGTTGTGATGACTATGTAGTCAGTGTGTAAATCAGTGAGTCAGAGAAGTGTATCGCAAGGGAACGTGACGTTAATTGTGGCAGTAAATACTTGAAATGTTTCGGTGGGATTCTGCTACCCTGACCACATTTTAAGAGGCAGGTATTTTAAGAATACCTAACACGGGAATGTGACAGTGAAAGGAAGGGGGAGAAGGGAGGGCAGGGGTGAAGGAAGGACAGGGATGAAGGGAGGGCAGGGGTGAAGGAAGGACAGGGGTGAAGGGAGGACAGGGGTGAAGGGAGGGCAGGTGATAAGAAGGGGAAGGACACGGGAAGGACAGTGAAGGAAGTGGGGGAAGGGAGGGCAGGTGAAGGAGGCAGGATGAGGAGCAGGGTGAAGGAGGCAGGGATGGGAGGAGGGAAGAGACAGGGTGAAGGGGCAGGGGAAGGAAGGACACGAGTACATGGACGGGAGGCGGTGGGAGGGAATTGATAAAAGGTGAGAGATGATTTTTGGCTACGAAAATAGATACATCAGCATTTTTCTGCCAGATGTAAATGATTATGTTGTGGAAATAATTCTAGCTGTGTTTCCCCTGTCATATTCCTTCATACGTGGATTTCATACATAATATAATGATATCTGTTAGGATGAATTGATAGACAATAACAGTATAAGCATGAAAGCTGCCACTGTAGAAAAAAGAAAATTTACAAGCAGATATCAATAAAGTATTCCACTAGACTGAGGAAAAGAACAAGATTCTCAACGCTGACAAAGTCTAACTTGAAATATAGGAAAATGAAGATCTGAAAACGAGCACAAGATACATTAGGCATTCATACCATCCCATGATGGGGAAGGAAAATGTAGAAGACCCATTAATAATCATGTGAAATGACTTTTCGTTTCGAGAGCAAAATCAGGTCAGCGCATCGAAGGTCAGGAAACTGACCGGTTGGATTATAAGAACTCTTAAAACAAGAATATTTATGTTGATACTTTTCATTGCACGTGTGTTCTCACGTCTACAGTATTGTTCTGCACTAATAGTTCCTTTCAATCCAGGAGAGATATCAGAACTAGAAAATGTTATAGAGGCCATTTACTGGCTACATAGAACTAATGCATAGTAACTTACTGGGAACACCTCAGAACACTTGCAATATACTCACTGGAACAGAGAGAGAAATACCTGATAATGTATACATGGAAAATATTTGAGTCTCAGGTCCTCACTGCCATAATAAATTACTAAAATGAGAAACACGAGAATAAACTCAATGAAAATCATGGCCGTGATAGGCGGAGTTAGGAAACATTGTGTCAGTATCCGTAATGCAAGACTATTCAACCTGTCTGCTAAGTTTCCATCCACGTTTTTGCATATTCTTCAAATTTATTTGATAGTTATTTTTTGAGAAATGTTTTAAAACTTCTCTTTGAGTGCTCAAAATTATATTCACTCTTCCCCTCAAGGGAGGTTCCTTAACGCTGGTGAGGGGCTCTTGATCTAAGGAATTGGATCTGTACTCCAGTTCCCTGAATTGAGCCTGAATACCTTCCATCCCCCACAGGAGCTGTATAATCCCTACGGATTTAGCGCTCCCCATGATTATAATATATTCATCCTTTCTGCGTCTTCTCTTCCTTGTTCTCATTTCTTCCTTCTTCATTTTCTATATCCCTCCCGCCTTCTTCCTCTTCTCCCCTTTCCTTACCTCTTCCC
This sequence comes from Cherax destructor, assembly GCA_009830355.1. NCBI lineage: Eukaryota > Metazoa > Arthropoda > Malacostraca > Decapoda > Parastacidae > Cherax > Cherax destructor. The sequence goes on from WNWK01002104.1 coordinate 40,904, forward strand.
TCTTAGCACATTTTTTTCGAATTTATTTGTTACTCCAATAAACTGATAAATATATAGGCAGAGTTCTGTGAATTAATGTGATGCGCCTTGTTTTATTTTGCACTGAAGAAGTGTGGCCACTTAACATGTAATTGTTAAAATTAATGTATTATCATGCACTTTATTCCTGGTCCACTCATCTTGGGTCAACTTAAATTTAGGTAGTGTTGGTGACCATCAATGAAGCAGGTAGTGTTGGTGACCATCAATGAAGCAGGTAGTGTTGGTGACCATCAGTGTAGCAGGTAGTGTTGGTGAGCATCAGTGTAGCAGGTAGTGTTGGTGAGCATCAGTGTAGCAGGTAGTGTTGGTGAGCATCAGTGAAGCAGGTAGTGTTGGTGACCATCAGTGTAGCAGGTAGTGTTGGTGAGTATCAGTGTAGCAGGTAGTGTTGGTGACCATCAGTGAAGCAGGTAGTGTTGGTGAGCATCAGTGAAGCAGGTAGTGTTGGTGACCATCAGTGTAGTAGGTAGTGTTGGTGAGTATCAGTGTAGCAGGTAGTGTTGGTGAGCATCAGTGAAGCAGGTAGTGTTGTTGAGCATCAGTGAAGCAGGTAGTGTTGGTGACCATCAGTGTAGAAGGTAGTGTTGGTGACCATCAGTGAAGCAGGTAGTGTTGGTGACCATCAGTGTAGAAGTTAGTGTTGGTGATCATCAGTGAAGCAGGTAGTGTTGGTGACTATCAGTTTAGCAGGTAGTGTTGGTGAGTATCAGTGTAGCAGGTAGTTGGTGACTATCAGTTTAGCAGGTAGTGTTGGTGAGTATCAGTGTAGCAGGTATTGTTGGTGACCATCAGTGAAGCAGGTAGTGTTGGTGACCATCAGTGAAGCAGGTAGTGTTGGTGACCATCAGTGTAGTGTTGGTGACCATCTTCACGCTGGTGTTCACTGAGTTACTCTAGCAGTGAATTTACATTGTGGATATATGTATGTTTTTAAACGTATATAATTTTTTTTTGTCTCGCTCTGTGATGCTGTTCATGGCTTTAGAAATTTCATTTTCAACGTTCGTGGGTGTGAATTATTTTTAGTACCCAGTTTTAAAACTTTGGGGTCCAGTTCCTGGACCTGTTATGTTCCTCTGTAATCTTATGTGTGGTATGGGTCATCCAGAGGGATGATTATTCCAAATAATATTGACTCCAGCTCTGCTCAGGCTGACTCAATTTATAAATTGATGTGTAAACCCCATCCTCTGTGCTAGAATGTGACTGATACAGAGCAAGGTAGCCGCACACTGCGGCTGTATCTAATTGTGTTAGAAAAAAATCGAACCCTCTGACTTGACGAGGTTGTGTTGCCATGCTGGTGGGGCGCTCTCTACCGTGTGTGTAAAATTGCCCATTCGTAGCTACAGGAGCAGTTATGCTCGTGGTGTCCCGTCCTCAGTAATTTTTCATATGACTTTAAAATTTGCTTACTACTTCCTCTTTTTAATTCACACCCCTGGTCTACCATTCTGTGAAGTTTTTTCTAGTATTCCTTCGGCTCCATTTTTTTTCTCGATTTACTACTGTGTCATCTTGTCCCTGTTACGGTTACTAGGAAGTCATCTTTATAACCTTATATTCTTTCATGTTCTTTTATAACCTTATATTTGGTTATCATGTCTCCTGCTGCTGAGCCGACATGGGTATCTTTAGTGTTAACCTTTCATCATCCATCATATTTAAATTTCAAGTCATAACATGGCAGAAACAATTCACAGAAAAACCCACACTTATGGAAAGGAAGTTCAGACAACGTTTCGGTCCCTCCTGGATCATTGTCAAGTCACAAAGCTCGGCCCTGTCTCCACCCCTTTGTCTCCTCCAGGACGCCACCCACAATAATCAGCTAACACCCAGATACCTATTTACTGCTAGGTTAACAGAGCGTAATGAAACAAGCCTAACGTTGCTACCCGCCTCTAGATTGAACCTGGCTTCCCTGGTTGTCAGCCAAGGCGTTACCACTGAGTTATGAACACTTCTACTGCCGCCACTAAAATATTCAACAGAAGAAGCCTCTTGTGCAGGCGAAACATTTCGGCAATAAATATATACAAGTGCTGCACATTTGTCTTATTCTTGAACTTGTCGTCACTATATACTTTCAATAATTATTGAAGGTATACACTCTTAAGTGGTCATATTATAATATGAGCACTTAGAGTGTTTACAACATGGCCATGCATCAAACACCTCTTATACAGCTATAAGAGATTGGATTACATTACTAGATCGAGTTTAAGTCAGTAATATCATCAAGCGGTAAATATGTAAAGTGAATGAGTAGGCTACTTAACATGTGAAGCTGCAGTGACGAGAGGAAGTGACGCAGAGTATTACCGAGAGTTCAATGTTCAATTCTGTGTTCGTTATTTGTATTCCGGTAGTTTTTCTTGTGAATTTTTACGATAAAATGTGTCATTAACTACTATCGGCTGTTTCTATAACTGTTATACGAGATTTAATTTTCACATGAGACCGTTTCTCTATGTCGAGTGTGACAGCTGGGTGTGACAGCTGGGTCAAGTGTGTGTGTTTACTGGTGGGGAAACCTGAGTGTCAGGTGGCTGCTGTCTTGCTCTCTGAATATACCTGACCTGGATTGATTACATCTCCAGACACCTGTATGCCCTAGTATTCATAAGGATCTATGCAATGTGTAGAATAAAAGTGAATGGGTGGGTATTAGGTAGCAGAGATGGGTTACCTGAAGTACGGGGATGAGAGATGGACGACACGGGAGTGTCACTGGTAAACCCGTCCTCACCTCGCCCACAACAAACATAATATTTGCATCTATCAAACAATCGTAGTGTTTAATCACTTTCAGAAGTTATCCTCCCGTAATCTGGTTATTGGTGGTTAACTCTATGCAAACAGGATAATTTAGAGTTTAGATTAAAATAGCCTAACATGAAATAATTAAAATTTAATTTGTGTCAGGCTTCAGTCACTTAGAAACTGTTATGTAATTCATGGATGTTTTGCAGCGATGTTTCACCCGCCCAGTGACAGGTAGGGTAAGTTGCTAGGATAATCTCGCACAAAAAAATTGCACACCATATTAATTCACAAACTTGCCTACGAAAAACCCGCCATCCCCCCCCCACACACACACACACTGGCCCTGGTCAGTGTTACACACATGTGTACACTTTTTGTCACCCTTTTGTGTCTTGTATTAATGATGAGATTATAAATACTGGAGTTTGTGCGTGCGTGTGTTGTGTGTGCTTTTTAACCGGTTGGCAACAGGACGTGTAAACACCAGGACTTAATGGTGACGTAGTGTCCCGTCACCACCTGAGCTGTGGGTGACGGGGTGAGACGTGATGCTGTGAGGGTGATAAGAGTGGGAGGTGATGGAAGGGGTAGGGGTTATTAATGAAGTGAGGGTGATGGGGGAAGTGTGGTGAAAGGAAGGGGGTATTCAACGCATATACGTATATATATATATATATATATATATATACATATATAGGTGGGTCCATTTCTGGTGCAAATTGTGGGACCCATATATGCGTTGAATACAACCGTGGTTTTGGTAGTGATGGTTGTAGTGGTGGTTGTGAGGGTTGTGGTGTGGTGGTGATAGTGGTGATTGTAAGGGTTACGGTGGTTGTGAGGGTGGTGGTGGTTGCGTGGGTTGTGGTGGTGGTTGTGAGGGTTGTGGTGGCATACCTGGAGTATACCTGAAGAGGGTTTCGGGGATCAACGCCCCCGCGGTCTGGTCTATAACCAGGCCTCGTGGTGGATCAGAGCCTGATTAACCAGGCTGTTACTGTTGGTCGCACTCAAACCGACGTACAAACCACAGCCAGGCTGGTCAGGTACTAACTTTAGGTGCTTGTCCAGCACCTTCTTGAAGACAGCCAGGGATTTATTATGTAATCCCCCTTATGTATGCTGGGAGGTAGTTGAACAGTCTTGGGCCCCTGACACTTATTGTGTACACGTGGCGCCCCTGTTTTTCATTGGGGGATGTTACATCTCCTGTCCAGTCTTTTGCTTTCGTAGATAGTGATTTTCGTGTGCAAATTCGGGACTAGTCCCTCTAGGATTTTCCCGAATTTGTACACTACCACCACCACAACCACCACTACCACTGTCACCACCACACCACAACCCTCACAACCACCACCATCATCACCAAAACCCTCACAACCACCACCATCACCACCACAACCCTCACAACCACCACCACCACAACCCTCACAACCACCACCACCACAACCCTCACAACAACCACCCACAACAACCACCCACAACCACCACCCACAACCACCACCTCAACAACAACATTCTTACACTTTCTATGTTAGGTTGAAGGTTAATTGGGGTCAGGTTTTGGCTAGTGAAGGATGTGTGGGTGGCTGGGCGGCGCAGCATGTGGACGATGTGTGGGTGGCTGGCCGGCGCAGCATGTGGATGATGTGTGGGTGGCTGGGCGGTGCAGCAGGTGGACGATGTATGGGTGGCTGGGCGGTGCAGCAGGTGGACGATGTATGGGTGGCTGGCCGGCGCAGCATGTGGATGATGTGTGGGTGGCTGGGCGGTGCAGCAGGTGGACGATGTATGGGTGGCTGGGCGGCGCAACAGGTGGACAGTGTGTGGGTGGCTGGGCGGCGCAGCAGGTGAACGATGTGTGGGTGGCTGGGCGGCGCAGCAGGTAAACGATGTGTGGGTGGCTGGGCGGCGCAGCATGTGGACAATGTGTGGGTGGCTGGGCGGCGCAGCAGGTGAACAATGTGTGGGTGGCTGGCCGGCGCAGCAGGTGAACGATGTGTGGGTGGCTGGGCGGCGCAGTATGTGGACGATGTGTGGGTGGCTGGCCGGCGCAGCAGGTGGACGATGTGTGGGTGGCTGGGCGGTGCAGCAGGTGGACGATGTATGGGTGGCTGGGCGGCGCAGCAGGTGGACGATATGGGTGGCTGGGCGGCGCAGCAGATGGAGGATATGTAGGTGTTGAGGGGTGGTGGGGCGGCAGGTGGAAGGTCCTGAGGAGTGGTGGGGCTGCTGGTGGAAGGTCCTGAGGGGTGGTGGGGCGGCTTGTGGAAGGTCCTGAGGGGTGGTGGGGCTCCGTGGAAGGTCCAGAGGGGTGGTGGGGCTGCTGATGGAAGGTCCTGAGGGGTGGTGGGCTGCTGGTGGAAGGTCCTGAGGGGTGGTAGGGCTGCTGGTGGAAGGTCCTGAGGGGTGGTGGGCTGCTGGTGGAAGGTCCTGAGGGGTGGTAGGGCTGCTGGTGGAAGGTCCTGAGGGGTGGTGGGCTGCTGGTGGAAGGTCCTGAGGGTGGTGGGGCTGCTGGTGGAAGGTCCTGAGGGGTGGTGAGGCTGCTGGTGGAAGGTCCTGAGGGGTGGTGGGGCTGCTGGTGGAAGGTCCTGAGGGGTGGTGGGGCTGCTGGTGGGAGGACCTGAGGGGTGGTGGGGCTGCTGGTGGTAGGTCCTGAGGGGTGGTGGGGCTGCTGGTGGAAGGTCCTTAGGGGTGGTGGGGCTGCTGGTGGAAGGTTCTGAGGGTGGTGGGGCTGCTGGTGGAAGGTCCTGAGGGTGGTGGGGCTGCTGGTGGAAAGGTCTTGAGGGGTGGTGGGGCGGCTGGTGGAAGGTCTTGAGGGGTGGTGGGGCGGCTGGTGGAAGGTCCTGAGGGTGGTGGGGCTGCTGGTGGAAGGTCCTTAGGGGTGGTGGGGCTGCTGGTGGAAGGTCCTGAGGGGTGGTGGGGCTGCTGGTGGAAGGTCCTGAGGGGTGGTGGGGCTGCTGGTGGAAGGTCCTGAGGGTGGTGGGGCTGCTGGTGGAAGGTCCTGAGGGGTGGTGGAGCTTCTGGTGGAAGGTCCTGAGGGGTGGTGGGGCGGCTGGTGGAAGGTCCTAAGGGGTGGTGGGGCTGCTGGTGGAAGGTCGTGAGGGGTGGTGGGGCTGCTGGTGGAAGGTCCTGAGGGGTGGTGGGGCTGGGGGTTTAAGGTCCAGAGGGGTGGCTAATCTTTTCAACATATCACTGCAAACTGGCATGGTGCCAGATAAGTGGAAAATTGCAAATGTAATACCTATTTTCAAAGCAGGTGACAGGTCCTTAGCTTCAAACTATAGACCAATAAGCCTAACCTCCATAGTGGGAAAATTTATGGAATCAATAATTGCCTAGGCAATTCGCAGCTATCTTGAAAAGCATAAATTAATCCACGAATCTCAGCACGGTTTTACAAAAGGGCGTTCCTGCCTTACAAATTTAATAACTTTCTTCACTAAGGTATTTGAGGAGGTAGATCATGGTAATGGATATGATATTGTGTATATGGACTTCAGTAAGGCTTTTGATAGAGTCCCACATCAGAGACTATTGAGGAAAATTAAGGCACAGGGAATAGGAGGAGAATTTTTTTCCTGGATAGAGGCATGGTTGACAAATAGGCAGCAGAGAGTTTGCATAAATGGGGAGAAATCTGAGTGGGGAAGCGTCACAAGCAGTGTTCCACAGGGGTCAGTATTGGGCCCCTTGTTGTTCACAATCTACATAAAGCTGTGGGTTGATGGTCCTGATGGGTGGTGGGGCTGCTGGTGGAAGGTCCTGAGGGGTGGTGGGGCTGCTGGTGGAAGGTCCTGAGGGGTGGTGGGGCTGCTGGTGGAAGGTCCTGAGGGGTGGTGGGGCTGATGGTGGAAGGTCCTGAGGGGTGGTGAGGCTGCGAGTGGAAGGTCCTGAGGGGTGGTGGGGCTGATGGTGGAAGGTCCTGAGGGGTGGTTAGGGTTACATTTGCGATAAGCACAGAGGGGGCAGTTTATATCACAGGGGGAGGGGATGTATGTATATAACAGGGGGAGGGGATGTGTATATCATGGGGGTAAAGGGATATATATAACGGCAAGGGATGTTTATATCACAGGGGAGGGGGATGTATATATTTCCGGGAGGTGATATGTACATCACAGGGGATGGGGATACGTGTATAAAGGGGAGTGGATGTGTATATAACAGGGGAGGGGATGTGTATATCACGTAAGGAGGGGGATTTAGGAAGGGTAGGGGATGCGTTAGACAGGTGTTTTAAAGCATAACAACTGAGCAGTACTGAGCTAAGAGTAAGTCACTGTGCCACTTGATGGCTCTGGTAAAGGCAAGAGAGTGGATAGTGGAACAATATGCTAGATATGGGAGGTGAAGGTTATTGAAAACCGTAAGTAATTATTGTGGAGGTTGAAGCTCAGGTTAGGGTACGTACGAGAGAATGAGAATATTCTTCAATAAAAGTTGGATCTGAGAGGGATATAATAATGATCAGAGTGGTTATTTGTTTTTATAAATGTGGCTACACAAAAATTGAATGCTAGAATGGCGCGAGAGGTGCAAGCTTAAAGGATAATGAATCTGACAGAAACACTGACAGAAAGCATAACAAAGAGAAAGGTAATAAAAATAAGAACCTAGGCAGTGAAAGAACGGACATCGGAGTATAGTGAAAGCGAATGTATTTAAATAATTGAGGGTGGATGTGTATATGAAAGACGATATGAATCGTAGAATACACGAGGGTAAAAAAAAAAAAGTTGGTAGAGGGCTAAAACGTGTAAAAAATAAGATGTCTATCAGTAGCGTCGAAAAAGAGCAATGGGCCAGAGTGTAGTGGGTGCACTCTGAACGATGTGTGGGGATGTTGTGGATTGAATTGTGATGTTCTCGCACTTCTAGAAGAACAGCTATTAACTGAGTGATGGTGAACGGGCCTCCCTATCTGGTGGAAAACGGCCGATGTGGTAAACAACAACACTATAACACTTGCTCCTGAGTACCGTTTGGAGACCTTTTACGTCCGTGTCTTGGAATACTCACATTGGGGATAAATTCTGTTACCCTATAATAATCTTTCTTCCATTATGTGTTGGTGCTGTTTATACAGGTGGGTGGTAGGTTGTTTACGTTCAGATAACTGGCGAATATCCTCAAATACCCAACTGCGCATTCGTAAATAATCAGAATATAATCATGCTGTGATATCAAATGTACAGTTATATTGGTGGTACAAATATGTTTCAATATTTTACAATTGATCTTAACAGTGAAGATATATGTCGATACTTTGAACTGTGATTTATGATGGTAACCTCTCTTGATCTCTGGTAACTGCGTGTTCACCTTCACCTGGGAACCATCACTTGGGAGGATGGGGGATCATGGGAGGTGAACCTCTACAAGCAGTCACCTGGGGAAGTTATCACTTGGGGGATTGTGATCTCCTGGGAACGGATCTCCTAGGATCAGTCACCTAGGAACGATCACCTGGGAGTTGATCGCCTGATCTCCACATACGTCTACCTACCTGGAGTCTACCTGGAGGGCATTCCGGGGATCGACGTCCCCGCGGCCCGGTCTATGACCAGGCCTCCCGGTGGATCAGGGCCTGATCAACGAGGCTGTTACTGCTGGCTGCACGTAGTCCAACGTACGAACCACAGCCCGGCTGATCTGGCACTGACTTTAGGTATCTGTCCAGCTCCCTCTTGAAGAAAACCAGAGGTCTACTGGTAATGCCCCTTATGGCTGGTGGGAGGCTGTTGAACAGTCTTGGGCCCCGGACACTTATTGTGTTTTCTCTTAGTGTACCAGTGGCGCCCCTACTTTTCACTGGGGGTACGTTGCATCGCCTGCTAAGTCTTTTGCTTTCGTATGGAGTGATTTCTGTGTGCAAATTAGGGAGCAGTCCCTCCAGAATCTTCCAGGTGTAGATTATGATATATCTCTCTCGCCTTCGCTCCAGTGAATATAAGTCTAGTGCTTCCAGGCGTTCCCAGTAGTTAAGGTGTTTGATGGAACTTATACGTGCAGTAAAGGTTCTCTGTACATTCTCTAGATCTGCAATTTCACCTGCCTTGAATGGGGATGTTAATGTACAGCAGTATTCTAGCCTAGAGAGAACAAGTGATTTAAAAAGGATCATCATTGGCTTAGCATCTCTTGTCTTGAATGTTCTCATTATCCATCCTATCAGTTTCCTCGCAGATGTGATAGTGGCATTGTTGTGGTCCTTGAAGGTGAGGTCTTCGGATATTACCACACCCAGGTCCTTCACATAGGTAGGTACACAAATAGATGATAATTCATCTGTTATTTGCTATCGTCTTGACGGTAATGACCCGTGACCCGAGACGTTATCAGGTCAAGGAGGGTCACAGATACAGGATCTTGGCTGACACGGACCAGCCTGTGTGCGTGTGTGGGGGGGAACCTAGCTTCGTCCGCTCCCCGAGAACTTACACGCACACACACACAGGCGGGGCCAGGAGCTATGAATCGACCCCTGCAACCACAAATAGGTGAGTACACACACACACATGGTGGCTAGCGCTCTTGCTTCACGCACGAAGGGCCCGGGTTCAATTCCCGGCGGGGTAGAAACATTTCGAAGTGTTTCGTTACACACACACACACACACACACACACATACACACATATATACAACAGGCCTAGTGTCTAATCGACATGTGCCTAGGACAAAATGGTAACTAACACACACACACACACACACACACACACACACACACACACACACACACACACACACACACACACACACACACACCACACACACACACACACACACACACACACACACACACACACACACACACACACACACACACACACACACACACACACACACACCTAGGTGAGTACACACACACACACACACACACACACACACACACACACACACACACACACAGGTACGATAAAGGAAGTCGAACAATCTGGAGTGGTGTAGTAGAGGCAGGATCCATAAAAATAGGTTAGATAAATACTTGAGTGGATGTGGGTGGGCGTGAGTTGGACCTGCCTCGCATGGACCAGTAGGCTTTCTGCAGTGCTCCTTCTTTCTTATGTACTTATACATAGCTTTAAGAAAAGGTAACATAAAACTCATGGAGCAGGGAGAGAATGGATTTAGTAACGACTGGCAAAGAAGCAGGGCCAGGAGCTCTGATTCGACCCCCGCAACCACAAATAGGTGAGCGCGCGCACACACACACACACACACACACACACACACACTCACATACATATTTGTGTGTAAACAGGTATTTACGTTCTAGTTCTCCATGCGGTATTTTGATGCATTTGTGTCTGCAGTGTATGCATTAATTAACTTTTTGCTTATCCTGGTAAACAGTATTTAAATAAAATAAGAAAACACTCACCATCACTCATTCTGTCTTTCCGGAAGTACAGACAACACGATCATTGATGATCTATCTTTCAACATCTCTATCCTACTTTAAAATCTCAGGTACGTCTAACCAACTTACCTGAGTCCCCTCAAATGTTACCACCCCTCACACTGCCATAACACATTAAATTCCAAAGGCGAAAGCGATTGGATCACATATGAAGAGATACGGGTTTGAGTCCCATGCAGGGCAAAACGTATGGATGAGTCTCCTCTCACCAGCGGCTCCTGTTAAGTAGGTTTATTTAAGCACAGGTACACCTAAGCACAGTTATCATACATAGTGTAAATTACCTAGGGTAGCCCCAGAAAAGTCAGACAAAATTATTTGTTTTCATTTGGGTCCTTGCAATAAGTAGGTTCCCGGGTTTTAGTGGAATATTGTGATGTTGCATCTTGGGGGGTGTTGTGCCGTCGGGAGGAGTAGGCTTTGGAAGGAGCTGAGGCAGTTCTTAACCTGTCAAGTCAGGTATTATAAAAAAAGGCAAGTTCAACCACACTTAAGCTACCCAGACTGCCATAAATAAAACACATTCAATAGCTAGTCCTGCACTAATGTATTCAGGAATCTCCTTCCAAACTTTCCGTTCCTTACGTCTTTCTTCCCTCTCCCATCTCTTCCCCTCTTCTATCTTCCCCCATACCCTCTCTTCCACTCTCCCGTCTCTTTTTTCCCAGTCACCTGACCCGCCATATATAACAGTGGTTGTCTGCGTAGATTTCTTTCACCCTTCCTCTTTTTATTTTTAGTTTTATTATTCCTCTTTGATTTATAACCCGTTTCATACCAGTTTCTTCATCCCTCTTCATTTACCATCTTTATTATATTTATTAGCCTTATTTATTGGTTTCATTGGGCAACTTAATTCTACATATATTTTATAGTTGCTTATGTACTTCAGTTACAATTATATATATATGTATATAAAGGACTTGAACCCATGTTGTTTTGGCCTGCCTCATGGTGAGCGAAAACCACATGACGCTCTAACAATGAGGTGGGCCAAAGCAACATGGGTTCGAGTCTTTGGCTAGTCGCAGTGTTGTTATTGATCAATACCACTTGTTCGTGGCTACAATAATATAAAATACTGCTTGTTGAGGCTAGTACACCAAACGGGAAGTAGAATGAAATTAGTTCAGAGGCACCCACACCACCGTATGTCCTTGAATCACGGTAAAACATCTAGCTCTGCTGGGTGCGTGATTCTTGTAGGATTTGGTGGTCCTGTGGGTTAGAGCGTCATATGGTTTTAGCTCACAATGAGGCGGGCCAAAACGACATGGGTTCGAGTCCTTGGCTAGTCGCAGTGTTGTTATTGATATATATATATATATATATATATATATATATATATATATATATATATATATATATCGTGCCGAATAAGCAGAACTTGCTATTTTGGCTTAAATAGCAACGCTCATCTTGCCATATAAGACAAGCGAAAATTTGTGTATGCAATAATTTCGCAAAAATCATTCTGAACCTAACGAAAAAATATACTTCATTGTGTTTGTTTATTATTAAATTATCGTAAACGTATCAAAAATATATTTAGTTGGATTAGGCTAAATTAAATTGCGCTTGTTATAATAAGGTTAGGTAAGTTTTCTAAGGTTCTTTTGGTGCAAAATTAAAATTTTTTACATTAACATAAATGAAAAAAAATATCTTCAAACGTATAAGATTTTTTTTTAGAAAGGACTTAATTTTAGATGAGTTCTTGCTAATTGACCAGTTGTACGTATTAGGCACGACATATATATATATATATAAACACTGATCTCTGGCCGACGGAGACTCGAACCTACGAACCTCATGACAAGGTACGCAGTGCTTTACCGACCGTACCACACTGGTCCAATACCTTGGACCTAGTTGTGTCGATGCATGCAGGGGATGAGATGAAAAGCTGTAAGCCTTCCTGCCTGAAAGCTGGCTGCCTTGGAATAACGTCTAGCGAAAGCTGGATGCCAAGGTATTGGACCAGTGTGGTACGGTCGGTAAAGCACTGCGTACCTTGTCATGAGGTTCGTAGGTTCGAGTCTCCGTCGGCCAGAGATCAGTGTTTGTGAATATTTCGCCTGCTCTTGCGAATTCCTAGCATATATATATATATATATATATATATATATATATATATATATATATATATATATATATATATATATATATATATTTTTTTTTTTTTTTTTTTTTTTTTTTCGTTAAATACAATGAATGTGTTTTAAGCAGGTTTTAGTAATTTTTTCTACAATATTGAGTCTGGCCGCTTTGTTTACATGTTCTGAATTCGACAGATCTTTCGAAACTAATATTATAGTGTGGGGACTGCCACCTCGTTGTTTAATAACCTGTCAGAAACCTATTAGTTGTAAGGATACTGCATGTGTATCTTGGGTCAGGATCCCTTTTAGGAATAGCTGACTCATTCCTCACACTAGGCTTGACAATAGAGTTGTAAGCTTAGGTTACAAACCTAGAAGCTCTTGAAACTAAAACAGGTGTCTCCGACCATGAGTGTCTAGGTTGGACAGGAAGTTAACTTAAGTATATGTTGCAAAGTGAGAATGACAAGGTCCAGCAAGACCGGAAATATACAAGTCACGCCGACAATGGTCAAAAGGTTGGGCCCAAAGGCTAGAGCTCATCCCCCGCTAACTCAAGCAGGGTTGTTCTCCTAGGGGCCATTAAGCGCAGGTGGTAGCACCATTACCAGTGGTCTGGCACCATTAAACTCTGTTCCTGGCACCATTAGCATAATGCTCACTCCTCATGACTCTCCCCTCACTTCTTGACTCTTCATGGGGACCAGGGACTCGTGTTCACCTGGAGACTGGGGACTCGTGACTCGTAGACAGGTGTCCTATGGACTGGCGTCTAGCAGTGACTTAAACATTTGTTTTGATCTGATAACCGTTGAAAGATAAGCAAATATTGATTGTTTTTTTACGTCAGTTGTAAAATGTGTAAGGATAATTATCAAGTAGTTTCAGGTTGGGTAGCGGCGATCTTAATATAACTCCAGGTTGTACACTGGTGATTTTAGGATAACTCCTTGTAGCTTATTTATTGCTGTCGTGCATTTAACGAGTTTTTTTTTTTTTAATATTTATCCTTTTTCTTCCTGTCCGCTTCCCATAATTAACGTGTAAAAGATTGTGAAAATGCTGGGAGAAGAATGATTAAGGAAACGGTTATTACACACCGTTTTTTCCCTTAATTATGCAGTAGTGTATTTCTCCTCCGCGACTCTGGGTCACCTTAGCGAGGTGGTGGGGAGTGAACTGTGTATACCCTCGGGTAGATGCCTCTTTCCTGGGTAGGGTGCCACTCTTCCTGAAGAGTGCTTGCCTGACTAAGAACCCAGCGTCTCCTTTTGCATATATGGTGGGGACATTTCCCTTTTCGCCTAAATTTGCAGGTGGCAGGTGGAATATTGACTTTGTATAGTTTTATCTGCCTTGTGGTTATAATTTCTGTAATATGAGTTTAACACGACAGTAACAAGTTGATAATGATAGAGTAAATTGAATATAAAAAATGATATATGTTAAAGCACTAAATAACCAAACGGTTCTAGTGTTTTGCAATTTTTTTTTTTTTAAATTTAATTGGATAACACTCGTCACGCATGCATGGGTGCGCATACATGCGTAGGTAGAGGGAAGGTGTTGAGAGTGACCTTACCGGTGAGAGATGTACACGTCATCTACATATAGTAACGTTTGTCTTTGATTTTTTTATATAACAAAGTTGGATACATCTGTAATGTACTGCTCCCCTATTATGTATGCTCGTGCCATAGTGAGAATAACAGCCAGTTGTGTTTCCCTGTAGTAATTCCATCGCACAGGATAAATTTCACAAATAGTATTGAAATCTATAAACTTGAGCTGGGAGACTTCAGTAGGGACTGAGGATTTCATCATGTATTCCTTTAAAGGTTCAGTAGCTACAGGAGCTTCGAAGGATTCATTCCAACAGAGCTGGAGTCGCTATTACTTGGAACTGGTGTTGGTGTTTGAGGGAAGGGGGTCGTAGTTGAGGAACACTGGCGGGCCAGTCATGCAACTCTATCTGTAATTAACTATCTGCCTGTTAGATGGATGAAATGAAGGTGGGTGAGCTCTGGTTATTGGTCTCGCTTTTTTATTTTCGACACACTGACTTCATTTCACTTTTATGTTGAAGAAATTATTTTTATAGTCTTGTGGCTCATTTTATGTAATTTCCGGCCATGCCAACTTGTATAGTTACATCTCTGGTAAATAATCTACCATTGTCTTTCCTGTATCTACTGTTGAGTGTTTTGTACGTCGTAATCATGTCTCCTTGTGGTCATCGCTATTCCGGTCATATAAGTCCCGGCTCTAGCATTCTTCAAATTCCAACTACTCCGTTATGGAAAACTGGAGGAAATAATAGCTAGGACTGAGTATATTACAAACTCTAATCACACAATAGAGCGGAAAAGTAATGTGAAGGACCTGGGTGTGGTAATGTCCGAAGATCTCACCTTCAAGGACCACAACAATGCCACTATCACATCTGCGAGGAAACTGATAGGATGGATAATGAGAACATTCAAGACAAGAGATGCTAAGCCAATGATTATCCTTTTTAAATCACTTGTTCTCTCTAGGCTAGAATACTGCTGTACATTGACATCCCCATTCAAGGCAGGTGAAATTGCAGATCTAGAGAATGTACAGAGAACCTTTACTGCACGTATAAGTTCCATCCAACACCTTAACTACTGGGAACGCCTGGAAGCACTTGACGTATATTCACTGGAGCGCAGGGGAGAGAGATAAATCATAATCTACACCTGGAAGATTCTGGAGGGACTGGTCCCTAATATGCACACAGAAATCACTCCATACGAAAGCAAAAGACTTGGCAGGCGATGCAACATACTCCCAGTGAAAAGTAGGGGCGCCACTGGTACACTAAGAGAAAACTCAATAAGTATCCGGGGCCCAAGACTGTTCAACAGCCTCCCACCAACCATACGGGGCATTACCAGTAAACCCCTGGTTGTCTTCAAGAGGGAGCTGGACAGATACCTAAAGTCAGTGCCAGATCAGCCGGGCTGTGGTTCGTACGTTGGACTACGTGCAGCCAGCAGTAACAGCCTCGTTGATTATGCCCTGATCCACCGGGAGGCCTGGTCATAGACCGGGCCGCGGTGACGTCGATCCCCGGAATACCCTCCAGGTAGACTTCAGGTAGACCAGTCTTGACACACTATACGTTAGACGTTATAGTTTCAATTTCTTTTTACAAGTGAGAGCTCTACACCGGCGCAGAATTCTCAACAGTGAGTTGCACAATATTTTGAAAGGTTATATGTGTTAGTTCATTAATACTTTCTAGCTATGCAGCATCCTGTGCTGCTGCTCTTGTTCTGTTTATATTCCTTTCGGGAAGCAGGTTTTGGAGGAAGGTGGCCCGTAGCTTGTTTGCTAACTCACTCAGCTCACACTCTGAGTTCCGGCGGTCGATCTCCCGTACGGGTGGAAACATTAAGACTTGTTTCCTTAAGACACCTGCTGTCCATGTTCACCCATCAGTAAAATGGGTACCTGAGTGTTAGTCGACTGGTGTGGGTCGCATCCTGGGACAAAATTTATTTAATTTGCCCGAAGTGCTCTGCATAACAAGGGGCTTTCTATATAGTAGTATGTCATTGATGTCAGCTAGGCCTGTATACCATGTACATGTACTTGTAGAAATAAAGATTATTATTATTATTATTATTATTATTATTGCTTCTATGAGCTTTTTCTTCATAGCTTTTGTTGTGTATTCGGTCTTCTTCCTTTGTCTCCTAAATTAATAATCTTGTCTTTGTTCCGGTTACGTTACTGTAACAATTATTCCTTAAGTCTGTCCATGTCTTCCTGAAACATTTTTTTGGCCTCTTCAGTTTGTATTTTCATTATTTTGTTATCATCTACATAAATATGTAGTTGTTTTCTGTTTCCAAGTCATTAATATATACTAAAACGAACATGGACCCAGAGCTGATACTTGTGGAACTCCACTAGTTACACTCCCAGCCACATACCTCGTTCCTTTAAGGGACGCTTTGTTTTGCATTGTTCAGGTATTTTCTCAATGACATTATTCATGGTAATAGATTTTCTTTTACCATGAATAATGTCAGCTTCCGTCTACAGTTTAAGGAACTTTGTGTGTGGCACTGCATCAAAAGCTTTTTTACAGTCTAGGAATATATAATGCAGCCATCCATTTATTTTTTTCTTTTCTGTCTATATATATATATATATATATATATATATATATATATATATAATGTGCCGAATAGGTAAAATTGGTTAATTAGCAAGAATCATTTAAAATTAAGTCCTTTCTAAAATTTTATCTTATACGTTTAAAGATATATTTATTTTCATTTATGTTGATGTAAAAAATAATAGTTTTGTACCAAAAGAACCTTAGAAAACTTACTTAACCTTATTATAACAAGCGCAATATAATTTAGTCTAATCCAACTAAATATATTTTAGATAAGTTTACAATAATTTAATAATAAACAAACACAATGAAATATATTTTTTTCGTTAGATTCAGAATGATTTTTGCGAAATTATTGCATACACAATTTTTCGCTTGCCTTATCCGGCAAGAAGAGTGTTGCTATTTAAGCCAAAATCGTAAGTTTTACCTATTCGGCACGACATATATAGGAGCTATGCAGTGTTTCAAGAGGAGCACCAGTGGATTGAGGGGAAGTTCTCTTAAGAGTAGAGGTAGCGTGTTGACGCCAGCCGGTTAGTATGTATGTTGCATAAGATTTCTTAGGCACGGCCTTCCATTTCTGAATCCATGCTGCTGTTCTGTAAAATATTTCAATACTTTTGAGATGTTCGACATTAAATTGCTAACCCAGTGAGTTCCTTTACATTTACTCTCAAATCTAGATGCATCTCCCCTTCCTCTTCCTTTCCTCTTTCTAACCTCTTTCTTACCTCTTCGGTTCCCCTTTTCTCTTAGTTCCCTCCCTCCTTCCATTCCACCTTCCGTTGCACCTTCCTTCTTCCGTTGCACCTTTACTGTTTCACCTCCTTCCCTGCTGACCCCATCCACCTCACCCCCTCACCTCTGTTAAGTGCTGGCACAAGTGCCGTCGCACAAGTGGGGTGAGTGGAGAGGCTGCCTACGTGATACCTCAGCCTCGGAGGCCTCTCATCGATTGCTCGCAACTTATTGATCAGAACACTTTGAAGAACTGAGTGTTCTTCGCCTATTTTGTACAAGAACGAGGCGGGGGGAGGAAATGAACAGTGTAATGGTGTGGTGATGAACACTGTGGAACAGTAACGTACAGTTGTGATAGTGGAGGGTGAGGTTCTTAATATGGGCAACCACAAAGCTGGTTTTTATATAGCAGGATGTTCGACTCCCAGGGCTAAGGTCATTGTTTATGTTGTTGTGGGTCAGCTGGGAAGTATTGTGTGTGTGTGTTTGTGGACATGAATTAAACAGATTCTCGGTGAAAAAGACATGCAGTTTAATACTACTTTTCGTTGACAACGTTTCGCCCATGTAGATTTGTTTGTGACTTGATAAAGTCCACTGTGTGGTCAAAACGTTGTCAATAAAGGATCGCATTTGCTGCATTTCTTTCTTTCCACCTTGTGTCGGCATTTTATACAATTTTTCTCCGGATGTTCGGTGAAAACGTTTCTGAAATTATCTTAAAAAGGCCAGGGATCCTGGGAGAAACATCGCGTTAATGACTTGAGTGATCCGTGTGAGAGAAACATTCTACCACATCACTAAGGCCATGTGTTTTCTGACGATTAAATTGGGTTCTCTTGTGTTGCAGATGTTGCGGTGACCTCAGTGTGTTGCTGTCACAGTTGGTGAGTGTTGCTGAGTGTGGTTCCTTATTGCATGTTGCAACTAAGTGTTGCTGTTATTAACACCAAATGTCATAAGTTAGCGTCAGTTAATTATTTACCGTTGTCGAACCCAGTGTGTGTGTGTGTGTGTGTGTGTGTGTGTGTACTCACCTATTTGTACTCACCTATTTGTGGTTGCAGGGGTCGAGTCATAGCTCCTGGCCCCGCCTCTTTACTGATTGATACTATGTGTGTGTGTGTGTGTGAGTGAGTGAGTGAGTGAGTGTGTGTGTGCGTGTATGTGTATATTCACCTATTTGTGGTTGCAGATGTCGAGTCACAGCTCCTGTCTCCCGCCTCTTCGCTGGTCGCTACTAGGTCCATTGTCTCCCTGCTTCATTAGCTTTATCGTACTTCTTATTAAAGCTATGTATGGATCCTGCCTCCACTACATCACTCCAGATTGTTCCACTTCCTGACAAAGCTGTAACTGAAGAAATACTTCCTAACATCCCTGTGACTCGTCTGAGTCTTCAACTTCCAGTTGTGTTCCCTTGTTGCTGAGTCCCATCTTTGAAACATTCTGTCGCTATATACCTTGTCAATTCCTTTCAGTATTTTATATGTCGTTATATCATGTCCTCTTTATCCCTCCTGTCCTCCAATGTCATCAGGTCGAGTTCCCTTAACCTCTCCTCGTAGGACATATTCCTTAGTTCCGGGACTAGTCTTGTTGCAAATCTTTGCACTTATTCTAATTTCTTGTGTGTGCATTAAAGTAATTAATTCGAAACTTCTCCACTCGGCCACATCCCAGACCTGGGATGTGGCCGAGTGAGAAGATACCAAGTACTTTGATGTAGAGTGTCTAGGTGCGACATATATATATATATATATATATATATATATATATATATATATATATATATATATATATATATATATATAATATATATATATTAGAACATAAGAAAGAAGGAACACTGCAGAAGGCCTACTGGCCCATGCGAGGCAGGTCCAATTTTCCCACCGACTTGAGCCAATGACTTGACCTGGTCAGGTCAATCACATTCACTTAAGGAAGGAGCACGGCATCTGACCTAGTAGCACAAGCTAGTCAGGTCCAACTCACACCCACCCACACCCACTCATGTATTTATCTAACCTATTTTTAAAACTACACAACGTCTTAGCTTCTATGACGGTACTCGGGAGTTTGTTCCACTCATCCACAACTCTATTACCAAACCAGTGCTTTCCTATATCCTTCCTGAATCTGAATTTTTCCAACTTAAAACCATTGCTGTGAGTCCTGTCAATACTAGATATTTTTAGCACGCTATTTACATCCCCTTTATTAATTCCTGTTTTCCATTTATTCACCTCAATCATATCCCCCCTAATTCTACGCTTTTCTAGAGAGTGCAGATTCAGGGCCCTCAGTCTATCCTCATAGGGAAGATTTCTGATACATGGGATCAACTTTGTCATCCTCCTTTGTACGTTTTCCAGTGCATTTATATCCATTCTGTAATACGGTGACCAAAACTGTGCAGCATAATCTAAATGAGGCCTAACCAAAGATATATACAGTTGAAGAACAACTTGAGGACTTATATTATTTATACTTCGTGATATGAAGCCAAGGATTCTGTTAGCTTTATTGCGAACACTTATGCACTGTTGTCTTGGTTTCAGATTACTGCTAACCAGAACTCCTAAATCCGTTTTGCAATCTGTAATATTAAGATCTACATTATTCAGTTTATATGTGGCATGGTTATTTTCCTGTCCAACATTTAGAACTTTGCATTTGTCTATATTAAACTGCATCTGCCACTTCTCCGACCACTGCATCAGTCTATTCAAATCCTCGTGGAGTGCTCTAATGTCCTCATTTGAATGAGCAAATTTCCTTATGTCGCTATTTATTCCCTCATCTATGTCGTTTATGTAAATTGTGAACAACAAGGGGCCCACACTGACCCCTGTGGAACACATCAGCCGTCTCCCACCAAGGCAGGGTGGCCCGAAAAAGAAAAACGTTCATCATCATTCACTCCATCACTGTCTTGCCAGAGACGCTCTTGCACTACAGTTATAAAACTGCAACATTAACACCCCTCCTTCAGAGTGCCGGCACTGTACTTCCCATCTCCAGGACTCAGGTCCGGCCTGCCGGTTTCCTTGAATCCCTTCATAAATGTTACTTTGCTCACACTCCAACAGCACGTCAAGTCCTAAATATCATTTGTCTCCATTCGCTCCTATCTAACATGCTCACGTATGCTTGCTGGAAGTCCAAGCCCCTCCCACACAAAACCTCCTTTACCCCCTCCCTCTAAACTTTCCTAGGCCGACCCCAACCCCGCCTTCCCTCCACTACAGATTTATACTCTCGAAGTCATTCTATTTTGTTCTATCCTCTCTACATGTCCGAACCACCTCAACAACCATGCATATATATATATGCATGATAATCGCAAATAGGCAATCAAACAACTGCAAAACAAGGTACTAGATTGAAAAAAAATTGGTCTAGGCCTTTCACACTGTTGCTAGTGCCTCGTCAGGATCTATGCAATGTTGCAGTAGGTAGATGGAGTGGAAAATTCTCCGAGGTATGTAGGCACTGTAGTCTTACCGCCATATCTTGACTTCATGAATCAGGACATGGGAGAGTTGACTCTCGGAACACACTCTTAAGTAGACTCCAGGGAGGTGGATGGGTTCATTAAGTACTGGAGCCCAGGTTTCGTTGCAGCAGAACTGGAGTTACTATTACAAGAGGCGTTGTAAGCGGAGGACCGAGGGTGGGCAGATGTGGGTAATACAAGTACAACATCGATTTTCCGGACACTGATGGTCGGGATCTATACAAATTTACGAGCAGGAACTTGAAATTCCCGCGGAAGTGTATTTACCACCAAACTGTACGTCACTTATGCAACCCCAAGAATACTGCGCTCTCTAAAGGCGGAAAAATCAGTAATCCGGAAAGGCTTTGGAACCAAAGGTCCGGAAAATCGATGTTGTACTGTACAAAGATATGGAAAAGGACACCTATGTACAATTCAGGACAGTTATTAGAGGAAACGTTTCGCAACGAATGGCTTCTTAAGGACTGAAGAGGCCACTCTTGGCGAAACGTTTCCTCTAATAAATGTCTTGAACTGTAAATAGGTGTCCTTTCCCAGTCTTGTCGGTATCACCATACCATTTTTCAATACTGAGATACCAAGAACAGGGATTTACATTTTGAGATCCAGACATTCATTAAGACAACATTTCACTCCTTGAGATCTTTACCAAAGTTTACTTCGGCGAAATGTTGTTTTAATAAAGATTTGTTCCTTTCTCTTTGAAGACGCTATGTAAGGGAGAGACCTGGGTGGTGTATGGGAGAGACCTGGGTGGTGTATGGGAGAGACCTGGGTGGTGTATGGGAGAGACCTGGGTGGTGTATGGGAGAGACCTGGGTGGTGTATGGGAGAGACCTGGGTGGTGTATGGGAGAGACCTGGGTGGTGTATGGGAGAGACCTGGGTGGTGTATGGGAGAGACCTGGGTGGTGTATGGGAGAGACCTGGGTGGTGTAAGGGAGAGACCTGCGTGGTGTATGGGAGAGACCTGCGTGGTGTATGGGAGAGACCTGGGTGGTGTAAGGGAGAGACCTGGGTGGTGTATGGGAGAGACCTGGGTGGTGTATGGGAGAGACCTGGGTGTGTATGGGAAGACCTGGTGGTGTATGGGAGAGACCTGCGTGGTGTATGGGAGAGACCTGCGTGGTGTATGGGAGAGACCTGGGTGGTGTAAGGGAGAGACCTGGGTGGTGTAAGGGAGAGACCTGGGTGGTGTATGGGAGAGACCTGCGTGGTGTATGGGAGAGACCTGGGTGGTGTATGGGAGAGACCTGGGTGGTGTATGGGAGAGAGGGGAATTGTATTTAAGGGGTGGAAGGGGAAGGAGTGTACGAGAGAAAGTGTTAGTTTTGTAGGGGAGGGGAGGAAGAAGAGAGAGATGTGCCATTCACAATGTGATGAGCTCAGTTAGTGGAGGGGGGGGGAGAAGGAATGAGTGGAGGGGGTGGAAGAGGAAAGTAATGGGTGTTGGAGTGGTTGTGGAAGGGTAGAAATGGGAGAAAGGGTGACGGAGTAGGAAGAAATGGGTGGAGGGGAAGGAAAGTGGAGGGAGGCTTGTTGCAGTAATTGCAGACTCATGTTTGTGATGCAACAGTGAGCGGCACTGTTTACTTCTCTGTTGCTTGTTGATACTCACTGTTTGTATTCTGTGTTATTTATATATCTGAAGAGTGAAAGTTATATTCCTGCTCGCTGCTGATATATTAATATTGAATGCTGGCCCATTTGTACTCACCACTCAATGTTTGTAAAGGTTGATATATAGCTCCTGACCCGCTGTTTAACATACAATCGACCGGTGTGTTTTGTTTCTAGCCTTTTTCATACCCGTTCTTAAAGCTCTGTATGGAGTCTTCGGCTACTACTTATGGCTGGTTATTCTGCTTTCTATCTCCCTAGACTTAAAAATTATTTACTTTTTCTCTTTTAGTTCCGTATCCCTGTTACCCGTCTCTCCAACAATGTTTCCTCTTCCCTCCATGAAAAAGTCATCGAAGGATCTTGTACGTCGTAATCATATCTCCCCTGGTCATTCTATCCCCGGGTTTAATTATATTATACTTTCCTCGTAGTTCATTCACCTCAGCTCTGGGACAATTCTCGTTGTAAACCTCGGCCTTTTTTCCAGTTTCTTGACATGCTTTATCAGGCGTGGGCTCCATGTTGGTGCTACATACTCTAGACATATGTCGTGTTAAAGGTCATAAATGACTTGGGTGTTTAAGTTCTTGAAATCTAAGAGCCAGTCGTGCAGTTGCTCAGATGTTAATTTGATGTGCGCCTCTGCTTGGTACTGCGATCATCCATCCTTCCTTCCTGTGAATTTTGCAGCCTCTCTCTTCATTATGTATTCAGTTTCTGATCCTTGTTCCCCTTTTCTAATTTTCATAATCTGTCACTAAGAGTTCCAGTAGCCACCTTACCGTACCTGCAGTTTGTCCAGGTCTTGTAGTCACTTGTCTGAGTAGGCCTGCAGTTTGTCCAGATCCTGTAGTCACTTGTCTGAGTAGGCCTGCAGTTTGTCCAGGTCTTGTAGTCACTTGTCAGAGTAGGCCTGCAGTTTGTCCAGGTCCTATAGTCACTTGTCTGAGTAGGCCTGCAGTTTGTCCAGGTCCTGTAGTCACTTGTCTGAGTAGGCCTGCAGTTTGTCCAGGTCTTGTAGTCACTTGTCAGAGTAGGCCTGCAGTTTGTCCAGGTCCTGTAGTCACTTGTCTGAGTAGGCCTGCAGTTTGTCCAGGTCCTATAGTCACCTGTCAGAGTAGGCCTACAATTTGTCCAGGTCTTGTAGCCACTTGTCTAAGGCCTGCAGTTTGTGTAGGTCCTATTATAGCCTTTCTTATCTCGGGTTTATATTTTTCTTAATTTAGTCCATGCCAGTGATGGACTCTTGATCCAAGGAGCTAAACTTATCCTACAGTTCATTGAATCGAACCTGAGTGCCTCTCATTGCCCAGATATTGTTTAAACTAGAAGCAGTATTGGTCTTAGCTTTGATCCTTGTGAGATTCCATTACACCTCTGATATTTCCTCCACGACCATCATTTTCTGTCTCTTCACGGACCAAGCATTCATTTTGGGCAGTACGCCATTTGGATTAATTTTGTCTCTGTATCATAGGTCTCCTGTCATCCATTGTCGCGTGTTTTCCCATATCCTATTTTTGCTGTCCACCCAGCCCTCTTGCTTCACGATTATTACTATTGCATAAAATCTTAAAACAAGTTCGTGAGACAAGAGTTGCCCTTTCTAAATTCATGCTGGTTGTTGCTTATGTAACGGTGTGTGCGTAGGTGCTCTACTTCCATATTTCTTCTGATTGCCCTATAGTAAATACTGTGCACGTCGAGATTATTATCAAGTTCAGCTCTTCCTATCTGTCCCAGTACTTGAATAATGGGACATCATTCACTGTTTTCTATTTTTCTCGTAGTGTGTGTGTACTCACCTAATTATGGTTGCAGGGGTCGAGTCATAGCTCCTGGGCCCGCCTCTTCACTGGTCGCTACTATGTCACTCTTCCTGCTCCATGAGCTTTATCATACTTCATCTTGTGTGTGTGTGTGTGTGTGTGTGTGTGTGATAAGTCGTCTGTGTCATTACCATGCACGCAAATTTCCCCTCTCCCTTGCCCTCCAGAGACCTGTCGGCGTCAGTCGTGCATTACAAATTAATCTCTGGTTCTTCTGGTCGCCAGCCATTGTTTGCCCCACTCGGGAGACTTGCCAGGGAAGTTTCCTTCCTCTGCAACATAAACTGTCAACTCTTCCTAAACAGGTAGTGGTGGTGGTGGTGGTGGTGATGATGCGGAGGTTAGTGGTGGCGGTGATGAGAGGCATGTGGTGGTGGTGAGAGGCATGTGGTGGTGGTGGTGGTTCGGAGGTTAGTGGTCTGTCCTCTTTCTTCCCTGGTTTTCCTCCTCTTTCCCCACTCCTTGCTTGCCGCCTGTGCACCTCTGTTATCGCTGCCACGCCTGCCTTCATATACCTAGCGTTAGATAAGACACCCGTTGAGTTGGGTGTGGCCGCTCCTGCACATCAACACCATCTCTTTATTAACTTCTGCACTGCACTGTTCTTTTATTTCATGTATATATTAATGGTAGGGTCAGTGTTTCTTAAGAACAGTTAGTGGGCATTCAGAACATGAAAAGCTAGAGAGAGAACATCTATGAAGAGTACATATGAACTTATTGATCCATTATGTGCCTCTAACCTGTTGACTACCGCCAGCAGAATGGATACGGGCCGCCCACAGACTGGGTATGGGTCACCTTCAGGATAGATATGGGCCGCCCACAGGATGGCTGTGGGGTGGATTTTGAAACTGTGAAACTAACTTAACTTGTGTATATCCTGGTTGGTTGCACAGGTGAGGGAGAGCTCGCAAGGATTCAACTGGCTAATTTTGTGACGGGCTAAGATCCCGCTGTTAAACTTAATTTGTGCTTTAGGCTATATAGATCATAATACAAGGAAACTATATGTTTTTTTTAATAAATGCATTAGATGAAATGAATGTTTATGTAAGAATGTGGGAATACAAGAGTCGACACGGCGATATAGGACAGGTAGCGTAGCAACTGAAAGAGTCAAGACAATATTAAGTGTTGGAGAGAATAAACAGTCTCTGGTAATATATCGTAGAATGTAGCAAATTATAGGAATATAGAATTAATATCACTAGCTGTTATGAATAATATCAGCGTGTTTATAGCTCTTATTATTGAACAAAAAAAACATCAAGAGAGTTGTAGAGGTAGTGACACCTGTAGACTCGGAAAAGGATTTAGTTGACATCGCCAAAACTAAGGAATAATATTCCCACCAATGGTGTCGAAGTAGGGGATTTACTTTACTATAGTTCCAAATTCACTAGCACTAGGAGCCAGCAGAAAATTATGTTCCTAGGAAAGTGCTTGAGTAATGGTGAAGGGGTCTTAATTCAAGGATTTGGAGCTACTCTTCTCCAACAGATGTGATTACCTTCCAGTACCCAAAAGCTGCATAACACCTACGGGTTTAGCGCTTCCACGTGAAATTAATAATAATTATACTAATTACAGTAGTAATAATAATATTAATGTAATGAAATTCAGCAGACTGTAAAGCGAACATTAATATTTACAATTATAAATTCTGTTATTATTGTTTCATCAGAGGCTCACCAGTCTGGTTATAAGTGTAACTTAAGGTGCCTGATATATGGCGCGTCAAACCCTCACATCAGTTGATAGATGGAAGGGTAATTACTTTAAGGGTAACCACTGATGGGTCTTGACTTTGTAAATGTTTTTTTTTTCATTTATGAGATGGCGTGCTGTGGCTGCAGGTAGTTAAAGAACAATACAGGAGCATTATAGTAGCTTTGGTGCGCACACAGTGCCGAAAAAAAAAAGTATGGCAAAGTAGACTTACTATTATCATCTACGACTTTTCACCAGCAAGAGGCTTTATCAAATGCTTTACAAAGTCTTGCAGGTGAAACATCGTATTAAATAAAAGATCTGCTTTTGTTATACGTGTTTTTTTTCCCCTTACCAGCCTCAAGTACTTGTCTCTGATACAGACTTTACGATGCTTTAACATCTTTTAGAATTGCGAAATATTGTTCATCATGTAATGATATAAATGATGAGTTTATCTCACAGCTCATCAATGTCTGACAAGTGTATATCAGTTGACTTTAGTCCCGCGACTCCAAAAACCTCAATATTTACTCTCATTTGTTGAATCATTGGACATTGGCCGCATTTTTTGGAGGGGAGCAGAAGGCGCACTGCGGCCGTTGTCCTCTGCGCTGGCACTGGCGCTTGGTGACCGTCACCATGGCGACGCCCACGCTGCCGGGACTACGCCCATACGGTTGCCTACGCACCACCCACCAGAATTAACTGTTAATGATGTAAATGAGCGGTTTTTTCGGTCAACGGAGAGGAAACCTGAACTGTCAGGTTTCGGTTTTGTTCACCTGGTTGGTTGAACTTAATACTACGTCTGTCGCGTTCTCTTTGAGTTCATTTGTATTAGTTCACTGTTGTGCAGTCATCCTGTTTGTAGGTCATGCCTTTGTTTTCATAAAGGTGACTGTTTGCTTGCTGTCTCTCTCTCTCTCTCCCCGTCTCTCTCTCTCTCTCTCTCTCCCAGTCTCTCTCTCTCTCTCTCTCTCTCTCTCTCTCTCTCTCTCTCTCTCTCTCTCTCTCTCTCCCAGTCTCTCTCTCTCTCTCTCTCTCTCTCTCTCTCTCTCTCTCTCTCTCTCTCTCTCTCTCTCTCTCTCTCTCTCTCACACATACATACAACATTGGTGGTGACACCAAAAATATTAATCCATATTTTGAGTGGTGGTATGAGTTCCCCCACCTGAGACACTAACCCATATTATCAGTGGTAGTGGTAGTGGTGCTTCCCTCAGCTCCCCACCTGACTCACTCCTCTGGTTCGATATTGCATATTGATTCCCAGGTGTTTTGAATGTATTGTGGCAGGGAAACTGTTACATAGGAGGAAAATTTCACTGGAGAGAAGGTGAGGGAAGGAAGGGAAGCCTCGTGGTCAAGGAACATAAGCACGATGATGGTGAGGAAAAGGGGATGATGATGACTGACGAGAGTTACGTAAAAGTAGATCAAAACCAAATAAAAGCCACCAGGAAAACGAGAGACCACCACATTTAAATGCTTTATATAGAATATATAGATACGGAAAGCCCAACGGAGCTAATGCTAAGACATTATAATACTAATATAATAATAATAATAATAATAATATAAACAAAAAGGAACCAGATATCGTTGGTCTAACTGAAACCACATTCCAAGAACATACAGTAATTAGTGTAGCATTCAAAGAAAACTACTCAAAAGATCTAAAGCCTCGTAACAAGACTGGTGCTCGGTCTCATGGGGACCTAAATATATGGAGAGGCTTAAGGAGCTCAGATTAACAATATTACAAGCTATTATAAACTGGGGATATGATCAAGGTACATACAATATATCATATATACTTTTCCTCCTTCATGTAAATACACTTTCCCTTCTTCTTTTCCTTTTTTTCTTACGGTGTAATACACTGAAACGCTTGTAGGTAGAGCCAGTTTTTGCAGATGCTCGTTTTTCCATAAGGTTTGGATGAGTTTTTATCGTTACTGTATTGCTCTATAGAGAAGCGCTAAATCTGTAGGGATGGCAGATGGTCAGGTGTGATCCAGTTCCTTGGATCGAGATCCCTTTACCGGCATCAAGACAACACCCCTTGAAGGGGAGTGTTGTAAAAGAGCAGTTTTTTAACGATTAATAATTGATGTAACTGGTCTTAATTATTTTATTTTAAAACGTGAAGAGAAAATGTATTGAATAGCACCCATAAGTGTATATTCTCATATATCTCAAAGATATATACTTCATGATGTATACACATGTAATACATAACCGTTTGAGACATACACACCTTTGGGTGTATATGTCCTGGTATATTTAGCGTAAACATTATGGTGAATGTATATTATTATATAGGTACAAAATACAAATCATCATCACACAAAATATAAAATCATGAATTCACACTCAAAAGACAAGTTGTAGCACAAATTTTATCGTTGCAACGTTTCGCTCTGTGTAGAGGTTTACCAATTTTGATATAGTCAAGACGATGATACACAACGCACACCGTTTCGTTCTTCATGGAGCTTTATCAAGTAATAACTTGATTAAACTCTACACATATAACCCGCAAGTAGGGGAGAGAAAAGCTTATGGGGACGTTTCGGTCCGACTTAGACCATTCACAAGTCACACTGACAGAAGAGAGTGAGAGAGTCAGTATATATAGGCGAGGACAGGGATGGGAGAAAGATCTGAAGAAACAGCAGTAGTGGTAATGCTGGTAGTGGAAGTAGTAGTAGAAACAGTAGTGGTAATAGAAAGTAGGGGAAGTAGTTTTTGCCACAAGAGATAGAAAAGGGAGACAAATGTAGTAGTAGAAAAGGTAGAAGCAGTAATAGTAGTAAAGGAGTGATAGTCGTAGTAATAGCAGAAATGGGGTAAATCTAAGGACAAGAAAAAGGAGCACTGCAGGAGAGCTAAGGACCACAAGGGGTGGGACCAAAATCACAGGGGAAGGGGGAACTGAAGGACAGAACACACTAGTCAGACGAAAGGGAAAACAAAGAAAGGAATAAGGAAAAATAGGATAGGTTGGGAGAGAAGAAAATATCATGTCAAGTCACGAGTGTTTTGAAGCTTGGAGCATTTAACAATGTAAGGAGAAAGGAAGACATCTAGGGAGGCAATGCCAGGACTAAGATTCATACAAGGATAGTCAGTTTTGGCAGAGGACCAGTCGGAAAGAGAGCGGCCTATTTCTCCAACAGTATTGAAGAAAAAAAAAGGAGCATGAAATGGAGTAGACACCAGGGGCATCAATTGCAGGGTAAGAGGTACGAACTAGATTGCTGCGAAGGGTGTTAGTGTGGCGAAAAATAAATTTGATGTCTAAGGAACGGGGAGAGTTGTTGAGGTCAGAAAGACTGGTAGGTAGGTACAGGAAGATGAAGCAATTTTCATTGGCCTTCACTCTGAGAAAATGAAGAACATCATCAAGAGGGACATTAGTGAAGAGGGACACAACGTCAAGACTAAGCATTTTACAGGTCGGGAGAGAGCGAATACGTTCGATGAAGTCTTGAGAATGACGGAGGTGAGGAGAAAAAGTACCAAGAAAGGGAGTGAGAGTTTTGGCCAGTCAAGAGGCAAGAGAATAAGAGACAGAACCTCTGGAAGATATGATGGGACGTGGAAGGATATCAGGTTTATGAGTTTTAGGAAGACCATAGAAATAAGGCAGAGAGGGACAAATAACACGGAAACGTTGAACAAGGTCAGTCAGGAGGACAGAGATCGGAGTGTCCGAAGTTTACTGTTGAAAGTTCTCTTGATACGATCAAGAGGGTTGGAAATGAGAGGAGTGTAGATACGTGAGTCAGCGAGCAAGGCTTCCGCTTTACGGAGGTAATCCTCGTGATCAAGGACAGCCACCGAATTGCCTTTGTCGGAAGAAAGGATGACAATATTGGCATTAGATTTAAGTAGAAAGGGCAAGTTGATAGCGTCTAGGAAGGTGGCAATTCTTAGAAACAGGCTCTCATTGTTGCTCTTGATAGCCAGTTGTCTAAGAATTACCACCTTCCTAGACCCTATCAACTTGTTGTTTTAACCCTCTGGGTTAAAAATCCGAGCTAAATCTTCTCTTATCCTGTGGGCGGTAGTCTTATGTTTTAGTATTTTTATCTTTGAATAGGGTTTAGCGTTTAAAATTGTTGTTATTTGACTGAATTGCGGGTTTAGCGCTACTCGCGAATAATAATAATAATAATTATAAAAATAATTTATTATAAAAATGATGACAGTAATCTTAAAGGAACTAACTTCTATTTCCATGATATACTATTATACAGTACGTACATTTAAAAGCAGAGATGGAAAACCCCTTTGGTTATGCTGAGCATTTCCGACAAGTTAAAACTTAAGTCTAATATAACATGAGACAATCAACATTGCATATATGTGTACACAGAGACATTAAGGAGACATTAATTTTAATGAAGATACACACACACACAGATAGGGATGACTAGGGGGACATGATAACAACGTATCAAATACTGAGAGGAATTGACAAGGTGGACAGGGCTCGAATGTTTCAGAGATGGGATACAGGAACAAGGGGCCACAATTGGAAGCTGAAAACCCAGATGAGTCATAGGGATGTTACGAAGTATTTCTTTAGCCTTAGAGTTGTCAGGAAGTGGAATAATCTGGAGAGTGAAGTAGTGGAAGCAAGTTCCATACATAGCTTTAAGAAGAGGTATGATAAAGCTCATGGAGCAGGGAGAGAGTGAATTAGTATCGACCAGTGAAAAGGCGGGGCCAGGAGCTATGAATCGACCCCTGCAACCACATATAGGTAGGTACATATAGGTGAGTACACACACACACACATGACAGAAAAATAACTCAAGGTCCCGCCATATAAGATGTGTTTTCAGGTGGAATTTTTACATTAGTTGACATCTGATACAATAATTTAGTAACTAGAGATAATGATTAATTTAAGTAACAAAGCTCAGTTCAGAATATTGAGGAAGTAGTGCTTATAAGGGGAAGTCAATATAAAACATTAGAGGGTATTTACAAAAAAAAAAAAAATGGGGATACGTGATTTGACTTAAGTATTGAGGCACACAGTGCGTACTTAAGTTTAGTTCTAAATTTAGTAAGATTGTTGCAGTCCTTCAGCTCGTCTCCTAAGTTATTTCATATCTTTGATCCTTTAATTTTCAGAACAACGAGTGTGACGGTTACATTTAAAAGTCTCCCCCCCCCCTCACTGTTTGTTTTAAACAGGTGCTGCTCCAGGGCGGCCACTGTTGCCTCTTGTTCCTTGTTCTTGTAGTGCTTGCTTGAGTGCTTCTCAATACATTAACCGTTCTGATGTATTTTGAAGTATTTATGCACTTGATTTCGTAATTGTTCAGGTTATGTTGGTTTTCGTGTTCATTTGTGTGATGGTTTGGAACCCTCCCGTTAACGGCTCTACCATTCCTAGCCTTGATGTTGGTGAAAGGCTCTTGATTCAAAGAATTAGAGATGTACTTAACTTTGCCTTTAATGTCACTTTTATTAATTAAAAACTTTTATAATATAGCCTCGTCGTGTTATTGAAATATTGGTGTAATATTGACAGTCATATCTTTACAGGTATTATCCCCAGTTATAAAGTAGACAAATAATATTTCTAACCCTTCAGATAACGTTGCCCATAAAGTCAGTAAAGTTTTATGTCTGTGTGAAAGTAATAGCACAGGCAGGTTCATAAACGTTTCTTCACCTCCTTTTGGACACTTGTATCTGTTATTTTGACGCTCTTCTTGTACAAGATGAGATGAATCTAATAAATGAATTCTAGTGAAGCAGAAATCTAAATAAAAAACTTCTTCGTTCAGTGTTCAAAGGAATTTGACATAATTCTATAAACTGTGTACTTACAAATTTTATGCTGTTGCTTATATCTAAATACTGCGGGTTTTTCTTTTTTGTTCCTCTAATGATAAACAAGAAATAATAGTCAAACGTGTTAGGTAAAAGACACGCGCAACTAACGAGACATTTTATGGACATGTGTCCTTCTGCCTAGTATAATGCTGGCAATTTTACCAACATTATTACAATAGCTAAACACGCCGGGTTGACCTTGACAGTGAAGGGGTTGAGTAGGAGGGGACTGGATAAGGGGACGGGGGTTCTGATGAGGAGTCCATGACGGGATGCTATTTTCCGGGCTGCTTAATCCCCGACTTCTGTCCTCTCTCCCAGGGTCGATCTTCGGGAAGGGGGAAGGGGGAAGGGGGTGATGCTACCGGAGAGGGAGAGTTGACGATGTAGTGCTAGAAGGAAGCGTCAATCTTAGACACGAAGGGAAAGGCTAGAAGACCTTAACAGACTTCAAGAATGGTTAAACAAGATGTTTCTGACTTTAACTCCAGCAAGTGTAAGGTGATTAAAATCAGGGATAGAGATGGAAGGTTGGACACGGAATACGGACTGGGAGACAGAATCTGCGAACCATACAAATAAAAAAAAAAACAAGACCAAGGGTTACGCATAACACCAAGCATATGACCGGAGATAAAATCAGCTGCGTATGTGCGTGTGGCAAAGTTAAGAACTGTATTCAGATACTTCAGCAAAGAATCCTTCAGTTTCGTGTATATGATTTATGTCAGACCTATCATGGAAGTACGCAGCATCAGTATGGGGCTCTCACCTGAGCAAATCTCCAGGAAACAAAGAAATTCTTGAGGTTCGCCATACACCTATTCCATGAGACAAGTGTAATTATTTCTGAAGATAAACTAAAGGGAGCTAAATTTTGCAACACTGGAAAAAAGGAGAATCATTGGAGACATGATTACGACTTATAAGATAGACAAATGAGTTACAGGACTTCAGAAAATACTAATTCAGTCAGGGTAGTTATAAAATGAGTAGGTATGATAGAGCATATGGAAGGGGCAACAGGGAGTAAATGGAAGTTTAAACTCTGGTGATCCGCAGAGACATTGGGATATATTGCTACGCCTTCAGATTGGTCAGGAAGTGGAAGATTGACCTGGTGGAGAGAGTGACGGAACACAGCTTTAAGAATAGTCATAGCTGCACTGAGGCAGCGAATTAATGAAATCGGTGAGTACCCACAATTCATGGATGAAAACGAAGAGTAATAGCAATCCAGGAAGTATTATCAAAACAGGTACGGAATGAGGAGACAACTGTACGTGTAAAATTTAAAAATGTCGCAGTCTCACCAGGAATTAATTGTTTATTTACAAAAAAATTAGGCTACATAATAAAACTCAGTTATTGAGTAAAAGAAAACGTGTTTCTGAAAACTGTAAGCATAAAAAAATTATGCATCCTGAAGCACTGTATTATTAAATTGCTAACATGTTTGAAATTGCATACCTAAAAGAGACAGTTCCAGTATGAGCCAGACTTTTTTTTCGTTTAAAGTAAAGCCCAGTATTACGAGAAAGCATTAAAAAAGAAAAAGTTGAGCGGGTATTATAATGTCAGCGATTGTGATATCGAATTGCGGGTAGGTACTAGGTAGGCAGGAGTCAGGTCTAGCAGCGTGTGGCAGCCACCCCGGGCTTGACTGGGCCCTCCTCTTCCTACTCACCACAAGACCCTGCATCTTAAACGGGTTCCCAACAGCAGCAGCAGCATCTTGCCACTTACTCCGGGGAACAACAGTGAAAATGAAAATGCATTGTGAAATTCATAGTGAAAATGGATATGAGTGAGAAAAATGTGCAGTCGTGTTGTGGAGAGTAGAGCTAGGAGGTTGTCCCTGACACCATAAATTTACCACAAGAATAGAGGACATACATTACCCAGTTTATAAGGTAAGGGAACACAGTTGTTTGTTATCAGGCGTTAGAACTATTGAGTTAGGTAACATGGTATATATACGTGGTGTGTCTCAACGTATGTGTGTTGCTTTTTAGCCAGAACTTGCAAACTTTTTTATGAAACAATTCCTTTGCCAAACACCCCGAGCTTATATTTAGTTTTGTTATAATTGCAAAAAAAAAAAAAAAAAATATTGTCAAAACACCGAAATTAATATTTATATCAAATAATAACTAAATTTAGGCTGACTTTAGATAGGTTGGGTAGGATTAAGATATTACCTAGATTTTATTAATGTTGGGTCCCGTTGCTAAATTAGTTTCAATGAAAAATTAAAAATGTTCATATTAATTCACGTGAGCATATATGTCTATCATTAGGGTAAAAAAAATATTGTCTTAATAAATTTGGTTTATTTGACTGCATTGGCTATAAAGCACAACATAACCGGGATAATGCAAAAAGTAGGTTTAATCCCTATTTTAGGTATTAAAGTATTCTTGATGTTGATCATTTTCTGCATTAACTAGTTGATAATCTATAAACCTAACATGATAACTAAGAAGTTAAGCTATCTTAGCAAGATGAATGTGATATACGGGGTAGATTAAGAGACTTAGTGTATAATAAGATAAATACGGTTTTGCACTGGTGTGGAAAGTTTGAGAGATGTGCAACAAGTTCAGATAAATGACTGACTTGTCTGTAAAAATGGGAAAAACTTGCTGGTTAATGTGTGTGCTGATTCAGTCAGTAGTTTTGTAGACAGTAACTAATAATGTAGCTTAGAACGCGTGTTGGACATAACATGTGAGCTTATCAGTTGTGTTATAGTCACGAATGTAGACAGGCCAAAAGTGTCACAGTGAACGGCACAGTAGGATTTGCTGTGCATTAGACTTTTATGGTCACACTAAGACTGGTTCAACTCGCTCTTTGACCCTGTGGCTCTGACCTTAATCTTTGACCTTTCAGACTCAGATGCATTTGGTTTCCAGAGTTATCCGGAGACGACAGGTTTTTACAAAGAATTTACGATTTGAAAATTACAAAAGAACAAACCATTACTATTGATTTTGATTTTCTCTATAATACTTTTTGTATAATAAGTTATTGTCATCTGTGTTCTTCCTGCACTGGATGTAGGGGTATGTCTAATAAATTAACTCATATGCCATAATTTAAAAAAAAAAAAATTAATCCGCTCCTTCAGCCGATATAGCTGGTCCGCCATGGTGGTCTTCACGACCAGGTAAAGCTATAGTGTGAAAATGAATAAGATGAACAGTGCATAAATGTTTGAAATAAAAACGCCAGTTATGCACAATGATTCAGTCATACTTGTAATCGTAAGTAACACTACGAATGCAATCAGCAGGGAAGTCTGGACCCAGGCTGGCCTGCAAGGGTAGTGGAGCCCTCGAAATGGGCACCAGTGGGCTAATTGTCATTTTTATCTTGCCCTTGTAAGGTCTCACTTAAACAATGCTGTGCAGAAAGCTAAATTTACATTCTCGAAAGGCATAGAGTAAATTCTGGGCGACATGAGAGACAAGTGGATTAAAGAGCTTAATAAAAGCGATATCATTAGATTATGAAAATGTAAAGTGGAGATATAATTTAAATCAATGTATTCAAGTTGAAACAACTTGAGTAATATAAAATAAATGAACATTAGAAAATATGGTAACAGATGTGAGGATAAAGTTACCTCAAGGATCATTGATCATTGACCTCGTAGGATCATCTCCAGTTTGTGAGTGCGTTATGGCTAGTTTAAATATAGTTGGATTTAAATAGGTGATGCCTCGCATGAGTCCTATCTGGAAGGTGTTCCGGGGGTCAACGCCCCCCGCTGCCCAGTCCTTGACCAGGCCTCCCGGTGGATCAGGGCCTGATGAACCAGGCTGTTACTGCTGGCCACACGTAGTCTAACGAACGAACCACAGCCCGGCTGATCGGGTACTGACTTTAGGTATCTGTCCAGCTCCCTCCTGAAGGCAGCTACGGGTATATTGGTAATTCCTCTTATGCCTGGTGAGAGGCTGTTGAACAGTCTTGGTCCCCAGACACTTATTGTGTTTTCTCTTAGTGTACTAATGGCGCCCCTACTCTTCATTGGGGGGTATGTTGTATGTTGCCCAGTCATTTGCTTTCTTAGGGGGTGATTTCTGAGTACAAATTTGGGACCAGTCCCTCTAGGATTTTCCAAGTGTAGATTATGATGTATCTCTCTCGCTTGCGCTCTATTGAGTACAGGTCAAGTGATTCCAAGCATTCCCAGTAATTAATATGTTTGACGGAACTTATATGTGCAGTAAAGGTTCTTTGTACATTCTCTAGATCTGCAATTTCACCTGCCTTGAATGAAGCTGTTAGCATACAGCAGTATTTCAGCCTAGAGAGAACAAGTGATTTAAAAAGGATCATCATTAGCTTGGAATCCCTTGTTTTGAAGGTTCTTATTATTTTCCTAACAGATGTGATAGTGACATTGTTGTGATCCTTGAAGGTGAGATCCTCTGACATTAACACTCCCAAGTCCTTCACACTACTTTTCTGCTCTGTTGTGTTTGATTTTGTAGTATACACTACTTTTCTGCTCTGTTGTGTTTGATTTTGTAGTATACTCAGTTCTAGCTATTATTTCCTCCAGTTTTCCATAACGGAGTAGTTGAAATTTGTGCTCATTGAACATATTTTTTCCGTTGCCCATTGGAAAACTTGTTTTATATCTGCTTGGAGATTTACCGTGTCCACAATGGATGACAGTCCCATGCAGATTCCAGTATCGTTTGATATGAGGATGAAGAACAGGATGGGGGTGAGCACTGTGCCTTGTGGAACAGAGGTTTTCACTGTGGCAGCCTCAGACTTTAAACTCTGTTTACCACTATATGTTTGATTGCTTAGAAAGTTAAAGATCCATCTGCCCACACTACCAGTTATCTCTTTAGCACACATTTTGTGCTATTTATTATACATAAACAATACAATGGTTTGAAAAGTGTATAGTATACATATTTCGGGCAAGCACAGCTCAGTTCCCTTTAGTCTTACTTTCATATGATAAGCTTACATACATCTAGAACTTACATGAACGTAGATAAGCACATTACTGCTCAACTTGTTGTAGTAGGTAAACTTAGGCGTGGTTAAAAGTATTTCTGGTAGTTTGGTACATACACGAAGACAGACGGTCAAATTAGATGTGAAGTATGTAGTCAGTCTTATGGTCACTCTTGAGCATGTGCCTGAGTGCCCACTTATTAAGGAATGTAGAGATGAACAGTACAATAACATGTGAGATGTCAAGGTATATTGTTAGTGAAAATAAGATACCAGAAAGTTTGAACAAGTATCCTAAATTTGCTTATGCAGATACAAATATTAACTTGAAAGTACTCAAATGTATTCATGTTAACCAGTTATAAGGCCTTTAGTGTCCATATGCTCTTAGAGTCCACAGGAGAAAAACAGGGTGCACAATAAAGTAGCTGCTTCGATTGCAAAATCTAACTCTGTCATCTGCTTTCCACTTCTTTTCCCCATCTCTGTAATTCTAAACTTCTTTTCCTCATTCGGCACCTTCATATCCAACCTTTCCACCTGCTCCCTCATTGAGCTTTTATTTATCTTCTTACTCCCTTCCATCTTCCCTCAGAGTTCCTCCCCCTCCCTCCACATTCCCCGTCTCTTCCCACTTCCCCCTCCACTCTTCACCTCCATACCCTCCTCCTCGCGAGAGTTTGTTGGGGAGTGAGAGTCAACAAGGGTGAGTGTGTGTGGCGGCGGTGAGGCGCTTGGCCTCTACTGGTGCAGCTGCTGGCGGGTTCCTGCCTCCCTGCTCACCTTGAACCTCTCCTCTCCTCCCTCAAGCTCATCCTAACCTGCCTCTTACCCTTCCCTCCTCTCTTTCTACCTCAGCCTCCTTCATACAAGTCCTATAGCGCTCCGCCCCCTCGTCCCCACTTTCCTTCAATCTAGTCTCCAACAAACCCGTGACAAGTTTCGGGATTTTATTTTAATACCGGGAACCAGTTGCTCAGTCTGGCTATATATATATATATATATATATATATATATATATATATATATATATATATATATATATATATATATATATATATTTGCTGGAAAAGCTGTGATCTTTTAATGATGACACTGTTCATTTTAAACCATTACATGTCTTTCATTCCTCCCTTCCTCATCCTTTCGCATCTAATTTACAGATAATAGTAAGTTTCGGCCTGATGGAATATTTTTTTAATTCTGACGTAGCTGCTGAACCCATAAGAGGGGGGGGGGAGGTTAAAATTTTGCAATGCAGATTTGAAGCCAAGCAGGAGAGACATTCAAAATTTATCGCTTGGAAATTAATATACCAATTTCTCCGACAAAAATGTTAAATTGACACCAACACAGCCGAAACCCAGATACACCAACCTTGAAAGTTTAAACCCAGTCGAAAGAGGCATTCTCTGGTTTCCCAAAATTCATCGGTGCTTTAAATCTGAAGTAAGTAGTTGCACTTTCAAGTTAGCAGTGATGAAGTTTGAAGCCAATCGGATGAGGCATTCCCTGATTATTGCATGAACTAGTATTTTAATTTTCTCAATATTCTTCAATAAAATTGCAAATTGGGACCCATAACGCCCAAAATCAATCCAAACCTTTCTCCAAGTTGATAGCTTAATTAGCAGTCAGGGTGGATCAGGGCACTGCGGTGAGAAACCCTGCTGGAATCAATTTTCCTGTAGTTAGAAACCATATTGCAATAAGTCTTGCTATAGTTAAAAGCCATACTGGATCAGAGCTTACTGTAGTTAGAAACCATACTGTATCAGGGCTTACAACAGTTAAAACCCATTCTAATAGCATACTGTGCTTAGAGACAAAATAAAAGTTTGTCAGACATCTTGAGTTCAGGGTTGATTATCATCATCCTTTAAATAAGCCACAGGGGTTGTGAACAAATCAGTAACAAATTTAGTTGTATTTAAAATTCATTATCAGCATATCAGTCTAATCTAAAGAATAAACACTGTAAAAATATAATATAAATTTTCTAAAGGTCGTAAAAAATTAAGAGAGAGGGAGTCACACTAGTTATATATATGAGGTCATTTTGTTTTTTTCAAGAGGGTATTGATGAGAAGCATTGCCACTGTTTTTAATGGATGCTTTATATAGTATAAATTTATCTGATAGACTGAGATTAGAAATTCAGATTTTGCCGCGGCAGCGGCTAATTTATTGTGCACCATCCTGTGGATGGTAATACAGAAGCATATGAATGCCCGAAAGACCTAGCAACTAGGCTCCAAAATATGAGTGGACAATTAAGCACAGTTTTCACGAATGGGACCATATGACTGGCCACAGGTTTTACACTTATGTTTAAACACGTTATTATTATTATTATTATTATTATTATTATTATTATTATTATTATTATTATTATTATTATTATAATCAAGGGGAATGGAAGGTAATCAAGTTTGACAGAGAAAGGTGAGGGTAACTAAGTCCTTGGATCAAGAGCCCTTCAACATCAGGGCACCTACCTTAAAGGAGTGCAATTGGAAAATTCTGAAATGTGTGAACATAGCTATGTTTTGTTCCCACTGTGTAACCTGTGTAACTATCCTATGGAATAGAGTAGCAGCACACTTGTAATATATTCAGTTTTGTTAAAAAGGAAACAACGTCCATTTGTTTTCTGAGGAAATTTTAATTGATGGGAGACTAACTTTGGCAACAGAGTCGTAGATGAGTGATACAAACTCCTAAGTAACGTCATTATAGCCAGGCATATGAGTGGGTGTGAATTGAACATGCCTAGCGTGGGCCAGTGAGCCTACCGCAGTGTTTCTTCATTATATTTTTATGTTAAGTTGCTTCTGTGATCAGGTTGAAGAATAATTTTAATTTAGTATTATGTTCCTTGATTTTGGGAAATCTGATTAGGATAACGAACAGCAAGTTTTGGAAAGAGACCAGGTAATACATTATTAACTTTCACTGTAAAGTAGGTACATGAGGCCCTTGTCCCAAATCTGCATACTGCCATAACAACATACTGGAGCGAGAGATAAGGGAGAATAAACCCATTGAAAAGTAAGGGCTTTGGGGGCCAGATCAACCAGGCTGTGATGGATATGTGGGCCAGCGGGCCGCCAGCAGCAACAGTCTGGATGATCAGGCCTTGGGCCAGACAAGCCTGGCCCAAGGCCGAGCTCCGGGAATAAAAAAAAATCGAAATTCATCAAAGGTATATATGTATCAAAGGTATCAAAGATGTAGGATGCTTTATATTCTGCACATAGATTAAGCTGATATGCATAATTTGCTCAGTATAGATATGCCTGGTGTCAGAGTTCAAAGGTGATGATGGGTTCACTGTTAACGTGATCCTCTAATGTTTCCAATTGAAATCGATTAGCTGGAGAATGGGTATTATAGATGTTAAGGACGTTGCAAAGCAAGTTTTTATTGCATCGTTTTGCTCATTGCTCTAGAGCTTGCTTTGTCATATGACTTGATAAAGAGCTGTACACAGAATGAAGCTTGACCGAGCAGTACGCCACTGGGAGACATTAATACATGTTAATTGTTAGGTTGCTCTCACATACTTCAGCATCTTATTATTGCGTGTTTACTCGACTTAGCATTTATGAGTGAATGAGGCAAGTTCTTCTGAACTATTTGACATAAGAGGTTGTTGATCTTCACTTATATATACTACATTTCTAGGCACCTTAGTAGGACTACGGCACATACTAAGGAAAATGCATATTAAATATCTAGAGGTTGGAAACAATGGGAGAAATACGTTAAGGTGGTGATATTATCTTTGTCAGAAAAAATATAAACATTTCTCCTGATGCGGGTCTTTGCCATGTGATGATCTATTCAGTGGTGATTTTGGTCACATGACTGAGGCCTTCCGCTGGCTTACCGGCCCTTACAGTAAAAATAAATATCACATCATATGAAGTAATGGTAAGTTTTCCATAATATAAAAAAAATCTACCACAGCGTAGTGTCTCAGGATTAGATGCGTTAATTATTATTATAATCAAAAGGAAGCGCCAAACCTTAGATACGTTAAGAAATAGTGTATAGTAAGTCGGAGAAAGAATGGTCGAGCAATTTCAAAAGAGGAAAGACAATGTAAAGTGTGTGTGGAGATTAGGATAAACATATACTGGCACTGTATGCAGGATTTCCTGCAATTAGATAAGGATAATTTGTAAAGGTAGTCATACCTGAATGTTGCAACGTCCAAGGAAACAGTGGATATTGCCATTGTCGTATTGCATCCTAATGGTGGTATGTTCACTCACAGGATGAGTAGCGCTGCGCAATAACCTCACCCTCTGGGCAAAGAAAAAATATTTAAGTATAATTGTTTCCATGGAACGAAACCAGAACTATTTTGTTAAGTCGAATGCTCTGCCCACTGAGCTACAGTCTTCCCTGAGGCGAGGCTTCTATTAGTAGCTCTGCTCTCCTGTTCTCTTGGACTATTACTAATTATCTTGTGTATTTAAGAAAGTGATCATGATACAACTGTATCAGCTGTAAAAACATAGATATTTGTTGCCATGGTAACGTTTGTAAATACAGTCCTTGTGAAGATGTTTGTTGATGTGGGCTGCCAGGCAGAGTTGCTCTTGTTTGTGAAGGCTAACCACTTGACCCAGGCACGCCACCATGTACTTCACCATGGCACGCGCTACATCCTAGTCAAGAGATTTTGATCCAAGGAATTGGAGCTACCCTAATTTCTGGGATCAAAGAAGGACCCCAATGGTAATAAGTCACTCTTGACTTTTTTGGCTTATCCTAGGTTCTTTACACATGCTGCTGTTAGTTACCATTTTGTCCTAGGCACATGTCGATTAGACACTAGGCCTGTTGTATGTATGTGTGTGTGTGTGTGTGTGTGTGTAACGAAACACTTCGAAATGTTTCGGCCCCGCCGGGAATTGAACCCGGGCCCTCCTGTGTATGATAATCTGTGTAACTAACTGTATTTGTGTATACCTGAATAAACTTACTTATAACCTCCCATCCCCCAAGCGCTGTATAACCCGTGTGTGTAGAGCTTAATCATAATAATAATAATAATAATATAATACCCAAAATCCTTTCTCCAAGCAGGTCAACCTGTGATGGTTACCCTGTGATGGTAGTTTGGTAGGTATTGTATCCCCATAGTTACCATATGATGGTAGTTTCATAGTTTATGTATCCTCATGGTCACCCTGTGACGGTAGTTCGATAGTTTGTTGTCAACAGAGAAACTTGTGTAGTATCTAAGTAACTAAGTAATTCAAATACCATTTATAGTCAGGATCTCTTGCTAACCATGACGTCACGGACTCCCATGCGCCCTGCGTATGCGCCGTGAGTTTCCCTCTGGTGTATCCCCATGGTTACCCTGTGATGGTAGTTTGGCAATTTATGTATCCTCGTTGTTACCTTGTGATGGTAGTTTAATAGCTCATTTATCCCCATGGTTACACTGGTGGTAGTTTGATAGTTCTTTATGTATCCTCATCGTTACCCTGTAGTGGTAGCTTGGGATTGTATATCCTAAGGTTGCCCTATGCAAAATAATTACATAGGTCAAAAGGGTTTTTTATCGGACCTTTTAGTATAACTAGTTATATCTCTGGATATTACAGAAGTCAGCATAGATCACAGTCTCATTGTTTAGGTTAATATTTGATGTAAACTGGATAATCTCCAGATTCCTGATAGCTTATAAGAGTAATGGGCTGTTTCTACCAGAGTTGATTTCTTCGGACTTATCTGTAACGCGTTGAATTTTAGGCCAATAAAATATAGTATTTTAGTGTGGGATCCTGTCTTTGTCCACACACTACAACTCATCTAAGATCATAAAATTTGAACTGTGAAATACTTTTTTCTTATATAGTTTTTCTTAACTGGCTAAGTAAGTACTGTTATTCAACCTTAGTTTATTTTAATGCCTAGCCCTATATACATTGTATACTCCCATAGTTCCCCAGGATGCGGCATAACAGTTGATTAACAATCAGATATCTATTTACTGCTAGGTAAACGGGCACTAGGTGTAATGAGATTTGTCCATTGGCCTCTCCTTGCCTAAGGGCCTTTAGGTTGTGAGCCGGCTACTCTAGCCATCGAAGTACAGGTCAAACATGGTGTAGTGTACTGATCTGGTAGCTTTCTACGTACACGTGTTTTCCTTGACATATTTCCTTGTGGTGTTTGTTTTCCTAGAGACCCTGTTTGTAACAACATTTCGGTGCTCCCTCACTGACGCCTCGACCAGTGAAAAAAAAAAGATGCATATTGCAGAATAAGCTTTTATTGGAATAACGTCTCGTTTCACTCACGTTATGACTTAATGAAGCTTTACACAACAAAACGTTGCCCTAATGAAAGCTTGTTTTTCAGTGTCATTTCTTTAGTACGTTGTTTTGATTCGACACCAGGACTAGTGTGAAGAACGTCCACCTCTGCCACCCGCTATTTCTGACCTTCCTTAGTTTTTGTACAACGTTATTTGTAAGTTCCAGTGTGTTTATTCCAGCACTTGCAGCACGATGTTCTTGCTCGCCTTAACATGGTGCTTCCAGCTGAGTTGTTTGGATCTGAATTTTTTTTTTATTTAGTAAGATACCTGGGTATTTAGGCTTTTTTACTTGGTGCTGTTACTAGGGGATTAGTGAACACCGTAGTGCTGGGGAAGGGTACTCACCGAATGCTGGGGAGGGTACATGGGAAGATGTGTGCTGGAGAGAGGGGTGCCTTGGAAAACAAAACTTGCCGAAGGAGAGAGGTTAATTACCTTCATAGGGACATCATCTGGGCAGAGTTTTCCAATGGGCAACGGAGAACAATATGATGTTCAATGAACACAAAATTCCAACTACTCCGTTATGGAAAACTGGAGGAAATAATAGCTAGGACTGAGTATATTACAAACTCCAATCACACAATAGAGCGGAAAAGTAATGTGAAGGACCTGGGTGTGGTAATGTCCGAAGATCTCACCTTCAAGGACCACAACAATGCCACTATCACATCTGCGAGGAAAATGATAGGATGGATAATGAGAACATTCAAGACAAGAAATGCTAAGCCGATGATGATACTTTTTAAATCACTTGTTCTCTCTAGGCTAGAATACTGCTGTAGGTGAAATTGCAGATCTAGAGAATGTACAGAGAATATTTACTGCATGTATTAGTTCCATCAAACACCTTAACTACTGGGAACGTCTGGAAGCACTTGACTTGTACTCAATGGAGCGCAGGCGAGAGAGATATATCATAATCTACACCTGGAAGATTCTGGAGGGACTGGTTCCTAACCTACACACAGAAATCACTCCCTACGAAAGCAAAAGACTTAGCAGGCGATGCAACGTACCCCCAGTGAAAAGTAGGGGCGTCACTGGTACACTAAGAGAAAACGCAATAAGTGTCCGGGGCCCAAGACTGTTCAACAGCCTCCCACCAGCTGGACAGATACCTAAAGTCGGTGACGGATCAGCCGGGCTGTGGTTCG
Source organism: Cherax destructor (assembly GCA_009830355.1). Classification (NCBI taxonomy): domain Eukaryota; kingdom Metazoa; phylum Arthropoda; class Malacostraca; order Decapoda; family Parastacidae; genus Cherax; species Cherax destructor. Next base: position 85,188 of record WNWK01002104.1, read on the forward strand.
TATGTTGGACTGCGTGCGGCCAGCAGTAACAGCCTAGTTGATCAGGTCCTGATCCACCGGGAGGCCTGGTCGTGGACTGGGCCGCGGGGACGTTGGTCCCCGGAATACCCTCCAGGTAGGTAGTAATTATGATAGCTATCTCTTGTACCTACTATGTAACCATTATAGAGAATAGGGTAGCAGCACACTGCAGATGTATAAATTTTTGGTAAATACAAATAAATAAAGCCTTAATTACATGTTCCCAACTGATTATCTCATCACACACTTTCTTTTCTCTCCACACCCTTTTCTCCCTCTCTCCATGCATTATCCTCACTCCCTCTCACACTTCTCGTCCTTCTCCAGTTCCCTTATCTCCTATCCCTTCCTTCCATCTGATGTTTTGCCCTATGTCTCGCCCTTACCTCACCTTACCTCACCTTAAGACTCAGTCTATCACACTTCAGTGTTTGAGTGCCTATGATATACCTGTGAGCGGTTTCGGGATTTTTTATTTTTTTACTTCCACAGCTCTGGCCAGACTTTTCTGATGACCACCTGATTTGCCAGGCTGTTAATACTTGCAGTTCGTAGCCCCGCATCTCCGCCACAGCCTGGCTGATCAGATACCTCTTGCAGAAACTTTTTATCTGCTCCTCGGTACAAAGAGAGTTTTCAAGAGAAAACCGGATCGTTACCTCTTACAAGTGCCAGATCAGCCGGGCTGCGATGGTTATGTAGGCCTGCCTGCCTGCCTGCCTGCCTGCCTGCCAGCCTGCCTGCCTGCCTGCCTGCCAGCCTGCCTGCCTGCCTGCCTGCCTGCCTGCCTGCCTGCCTGTTAGCCTGCCTGCCTGCCTGCCTGCCTGCCTGCCTGCCTGCCAGCCTGCCTGCCTGCTGCCTGCCTGCTTGCTGCTGCCTGCCTGTGCCTGCCTGCTCTGCTGCCTGCTGCCTGCCTGCCTGCCTTGCTTGCTGCTCTGCCTCTGCTGCTGCCTGCTTGCCTGCGCTCTGCCTGCCTGCCTGCCTGCCTTGCTGCTGCCTGCCTGCCTGCTGCCTGCCTGCTGCCTCTGCTGCCTGCCTGCCTGCCTGCCTTGCCTGCTGCTCTGTTGCTGCTCTGTCTCGTTGCCTGCTGCCTGCTCTAGCCTGCCTGCTGCTGCTGCTTGTCTGCCTGCCTGCCTGCCTGCCTGCCTGCCTGCTGCCTGCCTGCTGCCTGCCTGCCTGCCGCTGCCGCCTGCCTGCCTGCCTGCCTCTGCCTGTCCTGCTGCTGCCAGCCTGCCTGCCTGCTCTGCCTGCCTGCCTGCCTGCCTGCTGCATGCCGCCTGCCTGCCTCCTGCTCTGCCTTGCCTGCCTGCCTGCTTGCCTGCCTGCTTGCCTGCCGCCTGTCTGCCTCGCCTGCCAGCTGCCTGCCTGCCTGCCTGCCTGCCTGCCTGCCTGCCTGCCATGCCTGCCAGCCGCGCTACATCCTGCCTGCTGGCCAGCTCCTGCCAAGCCTGCCTGCCATGCCTGCGCCTATGCCTGTCTCTGCCTGCTACGAGCAACACTGACCTGGGTGGCCAGGTAGTCAACAAGAAAGCCGTCATCTTCACTATCCCTTTATCGTATTTTCTGGTGTTTTACGGTAATTATTCCTTACATCCTTTATCTTCACCCCCTCTCTTCCTACCTTTCTTCACCCCACTCTTCCTGCCTTTCTTCACGTCTCTCTTCCTGCAAGAAACCTTGACATTTTAGAATATTGTTACGTTTTTTCAGCTAAAATATGTATAAAAATAAATAAATATATATTATATCGTGTAGAAACATATATTATAATTTTATGTATAACTTGCTTTCTGGACTGCATCCTATCTTCACCCTCTCATCCTGCCTCTCTTCACCCCCTCTCATCCTGCCTCTCTTCACCCCTCCCATCCTGCCTCTCTTCACCCCTCCCATCCTGCCTCTCTTCACCCCTCCCATCCTGCCTCTCTTCACCCCTCCCATCCTGCCTCTCTTCACCCCTCCCATCCTGCCTCTCTTCACCCCTTCCATCCTGATTCTCTCTACCCCTCTCATCCTGCCTCTCTTCACCCCTCTCATCCTGCCTCTCTTCACCCCTCCCATCCTGCCTCTCTTCACCCTCCCATCCTGCCTCTTCACCCCTCCCATCCTGCCTCTCTTCACCCCTTCCATCCTGATTCTCTCTACCCCTCTCATCCTGCCTCTCTTCACCCCTCATCCTGTCTCTTCACCCTCCCATCCTGCCTCTCTTCACCCCTCCCATCCTGCCTCTCTTCACCCCTCCCATCCTGCCTATCTTCACCCCTCCCATCCTGCCTCTCTTCACCCTCCCATCCTGCCTATCTTCACCCTTCCATCCTGATTCTCTCTACCCCTCCCATCCTGCCTCTCTTCACCCCTCCCATCCTGCCTATCTTCACCCCTCCCATCCTGCCTATCTTCACCCCTCCCATCCTGCCTCTCTTCACCCCTCCCATCCTGCCTCTCTTCACCCCTCCCATCCTGCCTCTCTTCACCCCTCCCATCCTGCCTATCTTCACCCTCCCATCCTGCCTATCTTCACCCCTCCCATCCTGCCTCTCTTCACCCTCCCATCCTGCCTATCTTCACCCTCCCATCCTGCCTATCTTCACCCTCCCATCCTGCCTATCTTCACCCCTCCCATCCTGCCTATCTTCACCCCTCCCATCCTGCCTATCTTCACCCTCCCATCCTGCCTATCTTCACCCTCCCATCCTGCCTCTCTTCATCCCTCCCATCCTGCCTATCTTCACCCTCCCATCCTGCCTATCTTCACCCTCCCATCCTGCCTATCTTCACCCCTCCCATCCTGCCTATCTTCACCCCTCCCATCCTGCCTCTCTTCACCCTCCCATCCTGCCTATCTTCACCCCTCCCATCCTGCCTCTCTTCACCCTCCCATCCTGCCTATCTTCACCCTCCCATCCTGCCTCTCTTCACCCTCCCATCCTGCCTATCTTCACCCTCCCATCCTGCCTCTCTTCACCCCTCCCATCCTGCCTATCTTCACCCTCCCATCCTGCCTCTCTTCACCCTCCCATCCTGCCTCTCTTCACCCTCCCATCCTGCCTCTCTTCACCTCTCCCATCCTGCCTCTCTTCACCCTTCCATCCTGATTCTCTCTACCCTCTCATCCTGCCTCTCTTCACCCCTCTCATCCTCTCTCTTCACCCTTTTCATCCTGCCTCTCTTCATCCCCTCTCATCCTGCCTCTCTTCACCCCCTCTCATCCTGCCTCTCTTCACCTCTCATCCTGCCTCTTCACCCTTCTCATCCTGCATCTCTTTACCCATCTCATCCTGCCTGTTCACTCTTTTCATCCTGCCCCTCTTCACTCCCTCTCATCCTACCTCTCTTCACCTCTCATCCTGCCTCTCTTCACCCTTCTCATCCTGCCTATCATTACCCGTCTTATCCTGCCTCTCTTCACCCCTCTCATCCTGCCTCCGCCCTCCACACCCTGCCAACACCGCCCTCCACCGCCCACACCCTTATGTCCTTTCACCCCTCCCAACATCCTCGCTCCCCACCGGCCCTCCCTGCACCCCTGTCTCCTCTCCAAACATGCACACAACAGGTGACACAAGGTGCCAGGTGAGGAGGGTGTCATAACTCACCTTCAACACAGTACACAGGTGTCAGTGCTCCAGTAAGTGACACAAGGTGTCGGGGGAAGGGAGGTGGTAGGCTCTTAAAGGTGACATGCCCAGGGTGATCAACACACAGTACTAACAGCTTCATCACGGTTACCTGTCATTTCATACTCCTGATACTGCTAAGGGCTCTTGATCCAAGGAATTCCAACTATCTTCCCTTATTCGTATCAGACTTGAATATTGTTTTTATTCACCAAGCTCTGTATGACGCAGGTTAAGCTCTTCTTCGGGAGTAAAAATAACAATAATTGTCAATACACTTCATGCTCACTCCACCTTGTTAACTCCACCTCACCTAACTCCACCTCACCTAACTCCACCTCACCTAACTCCACCTCACCTAGCTCACTTCGCTTGGCTGGGTGTGTAGCAGAGAAGGATGAACAGCAAGGAGGGGGGGGGAGAGGTTCGTAAAAGTTGTGTTGTAGGTTGACGACCTGTATTGGCCTACCATTCCCTGAAGTGTGTTTTCTTGTATTGAGTTGGTGGCCTGTTCTTGCCTGCCCTGGCTGCCTAGTGTGTAGCATGGAGAGGATGGTCTGTAGGATGGTACACCTGCTCTCACCCATCCTGACTGATCACGCTTTACTCTCACCCTTCTTCATATCCACAGGTGTTATTCACGCGCACACAGCTATGGATTGACCCCTACAACCACGTATAGGTGGTGCACACACACACACATACACACTCTCTCTCTCTCTCTCTCTCTCTCTCTTGGCATAAAATATTCAAATGGTGTTGATAAATCCAGGTTGTTTGCGACGCAAAAGGGAGTCAGGGGACATAGATGACAGTTAAGGACTTATATGAGCCTGTTGTCTGGTACCATTGCCTTGTTACGTCATGCTCTTGTACTAGTTTCATCACTTCTTTTGTTGTGTTGATGCTTTCTAACTCTTGTCAGTATGTTCTGATTATAGTGCCTTCATGTAGCTCTTTCTTTTGTGACTACCTCTTTGATAAGCTCCTCAGAGAATTTTCTGTCGTCCTCCATTAGCTTCCCATACTGTTTTCAGCCTTATCAGTTGGTCCTACATTCATCTTTTTTATGTGGTGGTAGATTAACTTGGGTTCAGTTTTGGCTTTTTCTAACTATTTTGTCAGCATTCCTTCAAATCCTCGTATGTTTGTTACTTGCTCTCCTACTAGCTTTTTATTTTCCATTTCGATATATTTTGTATTTCTTCGAAGCCCTCTTACATCTACCCTTGAGTTTTCTCTATTCCTGGTTGAACCATGGGCTCTCTGTTTTTCTTTTTCTTTATAATGAGGTTTTGGCTCTTTGCCTCCATTACCTCCATACCTTCTTGTACAGTCCTGCCCTCCACGTTCCTTTCCCATTTCATTATCAGAAAAACTTTCATGCTATCATGTTTCTCCTTACTGTAATCCTGTTCCCTTATACTCACTTCCCCCCATTTCTTTCTACATTACCATTTCTACCATGAAACTTTGTTCACTCTGAACAATTGGATATGCCTGCTGAATGCCACACACGGGTATAAATTATTCCACACTGATAGAGCTAACAGGAAAGGGGCGGAGTTGTTAAGTATGTTAGAGAAAACAAACAAATCATTATATGAATCATTGTCCTGGTTATCATACTCCTCCTTCGGCATCCTATTGTCTGGCCGTGAATTATATGTCACTGCCATTATGTTACTTTCGTCTCTCCAGACATTACAGAACCTACCATATTAGTTCGTGAAAACTAATATGGTAAGTTCGGGTTTAACGCTGTGGTGAGGGTTCCTAGTTCCTCAAATTCCCTATGACTTCTGACTGACACTCTTTCTTTGTTTTCCTTTTCTTATTATTTGGTACCCCTTTGGGAATATTGCATTTATTATTACTGGGAGTTTCATCTCTAATAAATAATTTCAGGGGTTTCCCTTCCCTACTCTTTTTAAAACCTCACTTTTATTGGTGACTCCACCTGCATTCGAGTACTACGCTGTAAGTCTTTTTTAACTAGCTCTTTTCCGTACATTTTTTTCTTATTTCACATATACAGATAATGTTCAGAGTCTCTATGGAGCTTTGTGGCATTTCATAGGCTTATATTAAGTATTTATGGAGTTACCACTGTTAAGTTCCTCTTCTGTTTCATTTTCCTCTCCTATGTCTTCTTTTCTGACTTTCATTCCTCTTCTGACCGATTTTCTTTGATAATGACTATCGAAGTTGCGCGATCCCCAAAAATTGGATTTACTTCTCAGTACTAAGTTTGTCAGACACGTGCAACATTTAGGTATCTTTATTCCGAAACGTTTCGCCTGCACAGTAGGCTTCATCAGTCGAATGTAGAGATGGCAAATATAGAGACAGCAGAAGCAACGAAGAGGTAAATATGATGTTATCAGTCCATCAACCTTGAAGAAATAGTTTGACTATGAAGTTGAACACGTCGCCAGGCTGAGGCTACACTGGCTGAGGCTACACTGGCTGAGGCTACACTGGCTGAGGCTACACTGGCTGAGGCTACACTGGCTGAGGCTACACTGGCTGAGGCTACACTGAGGCTACACTGGCTGAGGCTACACTGGCTGAGGCTTCACCGGCTGAGGCTACACTGGCTGAGGCTACACTGGCTGAGGCTACACTGGCTGAGGCTACACTGGCTGAGGCTACACTGAGGCTACACTGGCTGAGGCTACACTGGCTGAGGCTACATTGACTGAGGCTACATTGGCTGAGGCTACACTGGCTGAGGCAATACTGGCTGAGGCTACACTGGCTGAGGCTACACTGGCTGAGGCTACACTGGCTGAGGCTACACTGGCTGAGGCTTCACCGGCTGAGGCTACACTGAGGCTACACTGGCTGAGGCTTCACCGGCTGAGGCTACACTGAGGCTACACTGGCTGAGGCTTCACCGGCTGAGGCTACACTGGCTGAGGCTACATTGACTGAGGCTACATTGGCTGAGGCTACACTGGCTGAGGCTGCACTGGCTGAGGCTACACTGGCTGAGGCTACACTGACTGAGGCTACACTGGCTGAGGCTACACTGGCTGAGGCTACACTGGCTGAGGCTACACTGGCTGAGGCTACACTGGCTGAGGCTACACCGGCTGAGGCTACACTGGCTGAGGCTACACTGGCTGAGGCTACACTGGCTGAGGCTACACTGACTGATGCTACACTGGCTGAGGCTACACTGGCTGAGGCTACACTGGCTGAGGCTACACTGAGGCTACACTGGCTGAGGCTACACTGAGGCTACACTGGCTGAGGCTACACCGGCTGAGGCTACACTGAGGCTACACTGGCTGAGGCTACACTGGCTGAGGCTACACTGGCTGAGGCTACACTGGCTGAGGCAACACTGGCTGAGGCTACACTGACTGAGGCTACACTGGCTGAGGCTACACTGACTGAGGCTACACTGGCTGAGGCTACACTGACTGAGGCTACACTGGCTGAGGCTACACTGACTGAGGCTACACTGGCTGAGGCTACACTGGCTGAGGCTACACTGGCTGAGGCTACACTGGCTGAGGCTACACTGGCTGAGGCTACACTGACTGAGGCTACACTGGCTGAGGCTACACTGACTGAGGCTACACTGGCTGAGGCTACACTGGCTGAGGCTACACTGGCTGAGGCTACACTGACTGAGGCTACACTGGCTGAGGCCTACACTGGCTGAGTACATGGCTACTACACTGAGGCTACACTGGCTGAGGCTACACTGGCTGAGGCTACACTGGCTGAGGCTACACTGACTGAGGCTACACTGGCTGAGGCTACACTGGCTGAGGCTACACTGACTGAGGCTACACTGGCTGAGGCTACACTGACTGAGGCTACACTGGCTGAGGCTACACTGGACTGAGGCTACACTGGCTGAGGCTACACTGGCTGAGGCTACACTGGGCTAACTGCAGGCTACTGGCTGAGGCTACACTGGCTGAGGCTACACTGGCTGAGGCTACACTGGCTGAGGCTACACTGGCTGAGGCTACACTGGCTGAGGCTACACTGGCTGAGGCTACACTGGCTGAGGCTACACTGGCTGAGGCTACACTGACTGAGGCTACACTGGCTGAGGCTACACTGGCTGAGGCTGCACTGCTGGGTGAGGCTACACGGCTGAGGCTACACTGAGGCTACACTGGCTGAGGCTCACGGCTGAGGCTACACTGGCTGAGGCTACACTGGCTGAGGCTCATTGCTGAGGCTACATGGCTGAGGCTACACTGGCTGAGGCTACACTGGCTGAGGCTACACTGGCTGAGGCTACACTGGCTGAGGCTACACTGGCTGAGGCTACACTGGCTGAGGCTCACTGGCTGAGGCTACACTGCTGAGGCTACACTGGCTGAGGCTCACTGGCTGAGGCTACACTGGGCTACACTGGCTGAGGCTTCACCGGCTGAGGCTACACTGGCTGAGGCTACACTGGCTGAGGCTACATTGCTGAGGCTACATTGGCTGAGGCTACACTGGCTGAGGCTGCACTGGCTGAGGCTACACTGACTGAGGCTACACTGGCTGAGGCTACACTGGCTGAGGCTACACTGGCTGAGGCTACACTGACTGAGGCTACACTGGCTGAGGCTACACTGGCTGAGGCTACACTGGCTGAGGCTACACTGAGGCTACACTGACTGAGGCTACACTGGCTGAGGCTACACTGGCTGAGGCTACACTGACTGAGGCTACACTGAGGCTACACTGACTGAGGCTACACTGGCTGAGGCTACACTGGCTGAGGCTACACTGGCTGAGGCTACACTGACTGAGGCTACACTGACTGAGGCTACACTGGCTGAGGCTACACTGACTGAGGCTACACTGGCTGAGGCTACACTGGCTGAGGCTACACTGACAGGCTACACTGGCTGAGGCTACACTGGCTGAGGCTACACTGGCTGAGGCTACACTGACTGAGGCTACACTGGCTGAGGCTACACTGGCTGAGGCTACACTGGCTGAGGCTACACTGGCTGAGGCTACACTGGCTGAGGCTACACTGGCTGAGGCTACACTGGCTGAGGCAACACTGGCTGAGGCTACACTGGCTGAGGCTACACTGGCTGAGGCTACACTGGCTGAGGCTACACTGGCTGAGGCTACACTGGCTGAGGCTACACTGGCTGAGGCTACACTGGCTGAGGCAACACTGGCTGAGGCTACACTGGCTGAGGCTACACTGGCTGAGGCTACACTGGCTGAGGCTACACTGGCTGAGGCTACACTGACTGAGGCTACACTGGCTGAGGCTACACTGGCTGAGGCTACATTGGCTGAGGCTACACTGGCTGAGGCTACACTGACTGAGGCTACACTGGCTGAGGCTACACTGGCTGAGGCTACACTGACTGAGGCTACACTGGCTGAGGCTACACTGGCTGAGGCTACACTGGCTGAGGCTACACTGGCTGAGGCTACACTGGCTGAGGCTACACTGGCTGAGGCTACACTGACTGAGGCAACACTGACTGAGGCTATACTGAGAGACTGACCACCTCAAGCTATTCAAGGTTCTTCTGTCTCCATATTTACCACCTCTGTATTTGACTGATGAAGTCTGCTGTGTAGGCAAACCGATTAGGAATAAAGATACCTTCAACTGTCGCAAATGTGTTTTACCTATCTGCTTATCGGTATTGTATTCCATTATTACATCCAATACTAGGCGTATTTTTTTTTCCTTGTAAACAGGATAGTGTGTTTGTATGTTTATGTACTCACTGATTTATATACCTCTATTTATGGAGGCGGGGAGGGGAGGGAAGATAGTTTCTTGGTTCCTGGCTCATACTTTTAACTGAATTTTTTTCTGCATCATTGTTTACTAGGGTAGTAGTGTGGCAGTGGTAGCAGGGATCTTCTCATCCTTCTATTGCACTGTCCCGTCCATCTATCCCTAACCCAGCTCGCGCACCCACCTGCTCGATCATCTACGAGATCCCCATGCCCACCCACGTGCTCAATCCCCTGCCCACCCACCTGCTCGCCAACCTCTCGACGCCTCCAATGAATGGACACCACAAAGAATGCCACCGCCCCAGCTTTCTTAAGACGACCGTACCTTATTAAGACGAAGTGCTGGGGACCCAACACTCAGGCTGCCACAATCTGTGGTTTTGTACCATTTTGGGGCTCCAACACTGCCTGCCACACTGTGTGGTGTTGTAGTATGCTAGGGTCCTACCACCTTGGCAGACACATTACACCTTACCTGTGAGTGTAGGCAGCAGAGGGACGGAGGAAGGGGGGTTCTATATAGTTTTACATCCCTTGCAAAACAAAACAGGTTGTATTAGTATTGGCGTTGACTGTGTGTGTGTGTGTGTGTGTGTGTGTGTGTGTGTGTGTGTGTGTGTGTCTGTGTGTGTGTGTGTGTGTTGCGATGTGCTGTTACTGGCCCACGTTACTGCAAGTGTAGCCAGTTTTTACACTGGACCCAGTCAAGAGGGTGCCTGTTTGCTGGTAAAGGGTTCTTGATCCAAGCAAGTGAAGCAATTCTCCCCTTGGATCTAACCTGTTTGCCGTCTATTCCCAACGCGTTGTACGACAGTATGCATGATACAGTGTGTGTCAGAACCCTGTTCTCGCATGACTTATTTATAATACTTTATATAATATAACAAGCTAAAACCTCGCCATTTTTAAGGTAAAAATTAAATATGAAGGAAAAACACTCATAATAAACGTCACAGTATCTGGAAGGCCAGAGCAGGGAGACATGACGGCATCAGCAACATCACCCCCAGCTTCAACATTAGCAACATCACCCCCAGCTTCAACATTAGCAACATCACCCCCAGCTTCAACATTAGCAACATCACCCCCAGCTTCAACATTAGCAACATCACCCCCAGCTTCAACATTAGCAACATCACCCCCAGCTTCAACATTAGCAACATCACCCCCAGCTTCAGCATCAGCAACAGCAACAGAAGCTACATCACCATTACCACTAGCAGTACCAACAGCAAAAGTAGCAGCAGAGCACCAGCAGCTACACCACTACCACCACCATCACTAACAGCAGCAGAAAGAGCACCGGTGTTATGTGGTTCACCCCAACATGATCAACAAGTGGCATTTGACGCTCCAGAATTACCCAGGAAGGGAAAGCTGTTCAACGCGAGTCGATCTCTTGCAACCTGCATGCAATAACCATGTTAATGATGAGGATGAGAGAGGGGGGAGTTAACTAGGAGACAGAACAGTGAGGAAAATTATATAAAAACTAGGAGACAGAAAAGAGGAATATTAGGTACAATCTAGTGGGAGCAGAAGTCTACGGGATAAATTACAAATGAGTATTTTACTCCCGGACTGCGGGGGTAGAAGAGCCCTCGATACCGGTGACCTAAAAAGAAAAATACAGAAGTTTTTAAAAATTTAATAAGTTTTACAGGAGAAGGGGTTATTAGCCCCTTGCTCCCTGCATTGTCATGTAGTCGCCTCTTACGACACGCATGGCTTACGGAGGAAGAATTCTTTTCCACTTCCCCAAGGAGATAAGAGGAAATAAAGAACAAGAACTATTAAGAAAATAAAAGAAAACAGATGGATATGTAAATATATATGTATGTGTAGTGTAACCTAAGTGTAAGTAGAAGTAAGAAAATGTACCTGTTATCCCGCGTGTGTATATGAAACAGAAAAAAGACACCAGCAATCCTACCATCATGTAAAACAATTACAGGTTTCCGTTTCACACTCGCTTGTCAGAACGGTAATACTGCCTACCAACCTACTACCTAGGATATATATATATATATTTCCCTGAATCCCTTCATAAATGTTACTTTGCTCACACTCCAACAGCACGTCAAGTATTAAAAACCATTTGTCTCCATTCACTCCTATCAAATACGCTCACACATGCTTGCTTGAAGTCCAAACCCCTCGCACACAAAACTTCCTTTACTCCCTCCCTCCAACCTTTCCTAGGCCGACCCCTACCCCGCCTTCCCTCCACTACAGATTTATACACTCTCGAAGTCATTCTGTCTCGTTCCATTCTCTCTACATGTCCGAACCACCTCAACAACCCCTCCTCAGCTCTCTGGATAATAGTTTTGGTAACCCCGCACCTCCTTCTAATTTCCAAACTCCGAATTCTCTGCATTATATTCACACCACACATTGACCTCAGACATGACATCTCGTTGCAACATTCATCACCCATGCTTCACACCCATATAAGAGTGTTGGTATAACTATACTCTCATACATTCCCCTCTTTACTTCCATGGACAAAGTTCTTTGTCTCCACAGACTCCGAAGTGCTCCACTTACCCTTTTACCCTCATCAATTCTATGATTCACCTCATCCTTCATAGACAAATCTGCTGACATGTCCACTCCCAAATATCTGAATACATTCACCTCCTCCATACTCTCTCCCTCCAATCTGATATCCAATCTTTCATCACCTAATCTTTTTGTTATCCTCATCACCTTACTCTTTCCTATATTCACTTTAAATTTTCTTCTTTTACATACCCTACCAAATTCATCCACCAACCTCTGCAACTTCTCTTCAGAATCTCCCAAAAGCACAGTTTCATCAGCAAAAAGCAACTGTGACAACTCCCACTTTGTATTTGATTATCTTTTAACCCCACACCTCTTGCCAAGACCCTCGCATTCACTTCTCTTACAACCCCATCTATAAATATATTGAACAACCACGGTGACATCACACATCCTTGTCTAAGGCCCACTTTTACTGGGAAATAGTCCCCTTCCCTCCTACACACTCTAACCTGAGCCTCACTATCCTCATAAAAACTCTTCACTGCTTTCAGTAACCTACCTCCTATTCCATATATATATATATATATATATATATATATATATATATATATATATATATATATATATATATATATATATATGTGTGTGTGTGTGTGTGTGTGTGTGTGTGTGTGTGTGTGTTACCATTTTGTCCTAGGCACATGTCGATTAGACACTAGGCCTGTTGTATATATGTGTGTGTGTGTGTGTAAGGAAACACTTCGAAATGTGTGTCGTGCAGAATAGGTAAAATTGGTCGATTAGCAAGAACTCATTTAAAATTAAATCCTTTCTAAAATTTTCTCTTATACGTTTAAAGATATATTTTTTTAATTTATGTTAATGTAAAAATTAATAATTTTGTACCAAAAGAACCTTAAAAAACTTACCTAACCTTATTTTAACAAACGCAATTTAATTTAGCCTAATCCAACTAAATATATTTTAGATAAGTTTACAATAATTTAATAATAAACAATGAAATATATTTTTTTCGTTTGGTTCAGAATGATTTTTGCGAAATTATTGCATACACAATTTTTCACTTGCCTTATTCGGCAAGAAGAGCTTTGCTATTTAAGCCAAAATCGCAAGTTTTACCTGTTCGGCACGACACACACACACACACACAGTGAAGAGGCGGGGCCAGGAGCTATGACTCGACCCCTGCAACCACAACTAGGTGAGTACACACGCTCGAGGACGGCCGTTTTCCACCTGGGTAGTTTATGAACTAACGTCAAGTGTACCTTGAACATAGTGCCTTAATTGTATCTAGTTGAGCTAGATATTTGATAGATGCTTATCCAGCCAGGCATTTAAGCCCATTGTGTGTTTGCAAGTATAAATTCAGTATGCAGTGAGTTCCCCTGCTCTATAGGTCTTCTTCTGAGTGATGTTACTCCAAAGGTGTCATGTAATGCTACAACTTGTCGTTTACTCCACAGAGGTGATGTTTTACTGAGTGATAATTCCCGGAGTTGACGTGTTTTCTTTTTTGTTTCAGCGAGGCTGTGTGGATGTGTGGACCAGCACCAGCCCGGTAAGCATGTAATTTGTACTGTTTTTGTCTTTGTCTACTTAGTCAGCTAATACATATTCACTTTTGTTAAGCAGCAATACAGGTCCAGGCAAAATATGAGATGCAGCAACCTGTACACAAGGACATGACCAGCAGTGCATCCTGGTCTACAAGAAATACTTCGCTTGTAACGTAACCTTATTCTATAAAGTTTAGATTTATTCCAGAATTAAATTTTGTCTTTTGTTTATGTAATATCAAAACGGTAATATTTGATGCAGACTGAATAAATTGTAAATATATACGTTGATGATATCCTATTAACTCTTTTATGGCCTAGTTGTTAGGCCTTTTGTGGGATAGATTCCTCGTGCACAATAAACAAAAAGCCTATGTCCACGGAATAGATATGTGGTTCAGCATGGTAACTGCTTCAACAACAAAATCTAAATCAGAACAAAAGTATTTTATTCGGATGTTTTCTTATGCAGAATATGGCAGCCTAGTGACTCAGTGTGATGGACTAGGGTAGGGACATAAATTTGTTTTTAATGACTATTTCTACAAAACTAGGTACACTGGCAGTGTTGCTACGATATTCTGTATGATAATTACGTAGAGGGAACAAACGCTAGATATGTTTCTCCGTCATATTTCATAACACAGAGAGGCTTTGACACACGAGGTAATAAAATGTGAACCTGAGTTGAGAGACTTGGGTAAGACGATTAGGATGAAGCAGCACTCTGTGGGGTCAGTAGCTACGACACCTTGAAAATTTCATTCCAGGAACACACACACACACACACACAGTAAGTGCAAAGGTTTGCGACAAGGTTAGTGCCACAACTCAGGGGACTGCCATATGAAGAAAGGTTGAGGGAAATAGGACTAACAACACTGGAGGACAGAAGGGTTAGAGGAGACATGATAACGACATACAAAATACTGCGGGGAATCGACAAGGTAGATAGTGACAGGATGTTCCAGAGAGGAAACACAGAAACAAGGGGACACAACTGGAAGCTGAAGACTCAGATCAGTCAGAGGGATGTTAGGAAGCAATTCTTCAGCCATAGAGTAGTTAGGACGTGGAATAGTTTAACGAACGATATAGTGGAGGCGGGAACCATACATAGTTTTAAGACAAGGTATGATAAAGCTCATGGAGCAGGGAGAGCAGAGACCCAGTAGTGGACAGTGCAGAGGCGGGGCCAGGAGCTGAGTCTCGACCCCTGCAACCACAATTAGGTGAGTACAATTAGGTGAGTACACACACACACACACACACACGGGACAGCTTTCCCCCAGAAAATTCTTAAATTCTCAGAAGAGAAAATGTAAGAACAACCACAAGATGCCAATAATTGTTGGAGTTTTGGAGAGGTGACGGTTACTGCCTGTCTCTACAACCGACAACTGTATAACCCCGTACGGGTTTAGCGCTTCCCACTGATTATAATCAATCTACCACCGACAATGCCTGTCCCCACTGCCCTCGAGTGTTGGTGAGGTGACTAACACTCCTGTCCCCACTGCCCTCGAGTGTTGGTGAGGTGACTAACACTCCTGTCCCCACTGCCCTCGAGTGTTGGTGAGGTGACTAACACTCCTGTCCCCACTGCCCTCGAGTGTTGGTAAGTGACTAACACTCCTGTCCTCACTGCCCTCGAGTGTTGGTGAGGTGACTAACACTCCTGTCCCCACTGCCCTCGAGTGTTGGTGAGGTGACTAACACTCCTGTCCCCACTGCCCTCGAGTGTTGGTAAGTGACTAACACTCCTGTCCTCACTGCCCTCGAGTGTTGGTGAGGTGACTAACACTCCTGTCCCCACTGCCCTCGAGTGTTGGTGAGGTGACTAACACTCCTGTCCCCACTGCCCTCGAGTGTTGGTGAGGTGACTAACACTCCTGTCCCCACTGCCCTCGAGTGTTGGTGAGGTGACTAACACTCCTGTCCCCACTGCCCTCGAGTGTTGGTGAGGTGACTAACACTCCTGTCCCCACTGCCCTCGAGTGTTGGTAAGTGACTAACACTCCTGTCCCCACTGCCCACGAGTGTTGGTGAGGTGATTAACACTCCTGTCCCCACTGCCCACGAGTGTTGGTGAGGTGACTATAATAACCTGTTTCCACCACCCACGAGTGTCGGCGAGGTGACAGTCACTGCCTATCTCCACCACCCACGTAACCACATTACCATCGGCAACAACAACAGTCAACACTACCACAAACTAGAGCAGCAGTTCTCAACCTTCTTCAGCATATCCTCTTGTTGTCATCAGGATGTATACACCAGTATATATAGTTTACTTTAATTCCTATTTTAGGGATTAAAATAATCTCTATGTTAATGTACAGGTGAATTACAGCCTTAATATTAAAACCCACGTGCAGTCCATAGGTTTCACACCTATCTGATAGCGACTTACCGGCTTCTTAGGATATTACCCATAAACCGACTGGTGACGAAACGATGCCAAAAATTTTGCCTGTGCCGATACCATCAAAATTAAACAATATCCACCACTAACACTAACAGTCTGGTTAACAATAAAGTCTGACCTCATGCCGGGCGGCATCGATAATATAGGAACTTTCGAAATCGGTCACAGGTATATTTTTGTGTTAAATATACCACTCCATCTAGCAAAGGAGAACGATAAAGACTTGAGAATCATATAGTCTACTCTTCAAAGGTAAGGTATATACTTATTGTAGTTAAAAAAATTAACATTTTTACGATGTTTCTGGTTGTTTTGTGAGTAATTACGTTTTCGTTTGTAGACGTAATTACTCACATTGCTAACATCACTAAAAAATATTATTACTTATGTAATTTTTTATTTAAAAATAATCGACTCATTGGTTACAAAATTTTTTTTTTTTTTTTACTTTGTGCACTTATATGAGAATAATTCACTCACGAACTACGTACTACAGAACATAAACATCATAATGATCAGAGATTAATGAAAATCATCTTACCGTGAAGGTTGTTCTTGCTTCTTGTTTGATGGTCGTCTTATGCCTGAGTTAGTAGTCTCAGAGCACATTAGAGGTCGTCAGAGCGTATCATCGGTCATCTTCTACAACCACTTGATTCCATTGTGCTGTTTTGTCTTGGTAATCAAGATTTAAATCCATATGTCGTACTCAGAAGAGCTTTATCAAGTCCTGACAAAGCAGTGTATCTTTCCATCAGTAACCAAGAGGGAGGAAGATCCTGCTGGCACCGACATGTAGTGCTCAAGGAACCAACAGCAATACACGGGTCCCGAGGTTACCAGAAAGTTTTGGCAGCAAAGCAGTCTTAGAAATTTGCTAAACTATATCCTAATCTTCTCTTGGAATGCTCCTATTTTCTCATATTGATCAGTGAGGCGCTTGATCTTTTCCTCGAAGCGAGAAGTGATGTGACTCATTTCTGTGAATACATCAACCAAATAGCATGTCTTTACAACAAAATTTTTATCTTTGTTGAAAAAATATTAATATTTGCCCACGGAGTACATAGGAACGGTTTAATGTTATATCCTTTGGTAACTATAATATATACATTTTTTAAGAAAAATTTTCTTGGACTTCCGAGACTTTCGCAAAGCAAAACTCATATCAAGTACAAGTATTGAGAGCATTTTCCAGGGTGAAGTTCACTGCCTTCACAATAATTGCTGACATCTCTTACCTCCCGTGGGAATGTTGTTGCAGCTAAGCTTTAATGAGTGATAATTTATATCAGACTACTGCTAGATGCTTCTGAACAACACTGTTGAATCTGATTGTTCAGCAATAAAGGAGAGAGCACCATAAGTTTAAACTGAGAGCAAAATATATGATAAAGCTGTCAGGCTTTTTCAAAAT
>WNWK01002104.1:107500-156025 GCA_009830355.1 Cherax destructor
AGATCAGCAGACATAATTATTCCCAAGTCCTTTACGTGTTCCTTTCGTTCTATGTGGTGACCCTCTTGCGTTTTGTATATAGTGTTCCTTTTGAGTTCTTCATTTTTTCCATACCTAAGCAGCTGAAACTTATCACCATTGAACGTCATGTTGTTCTCCACTGCCCACTGGAAGACCCTGCTTATGTCCTCCTGTAATTTTTCAGTGTCCTCTACCGTAGTGACTTTCATGCTTATTTTAGTGTCATCTGCAAATGATGATACAAAAGTGTGCTGGGTGTTTTTATCTATGTCTGCTATGAGGATCTGTGTATGTGTGTGTGTGTTAGTTACCATTTTGTCCTAGGCACATGTCGATTAGACACTAGGCCTGTTGTATGTATGTGTGTGTGTATGTGTGTGTGTGTAACGAAACATTTCGAAATGTTTCGGCCCCGCCGGGAATTGAACCCGGGCCCTCCGTGCGTGAAGCAAGAGCGCTAGCCACCATGCCATCGGGGCGTGTGTGTGTGTGTGTGTGTTTATAGAGTGCATAATGTAATTACAGCAACGTCGGAATCAATGTGAGTTATTAATAGTGTGAAGTTGAGTGAACTGTTTGAAGAGCAACGCCACCATAACATATTAATGTTGCTAATTGGCTTCTGTGTCCCGCCGGATGTGTAGTCCTTCCCACCTACACCCCACCTGGTGTGTGTGTTCGTTTGTTCCTGGGGGCGAACAGAATCCTACAGTGCTAGTGCAGCACTATACTAGCACTGTAGGTAAGCACTACCATGGATGCAGCATAAAGTGCAGTCCGTCCTCATAATATATCGTTTGCTTTCAAAAGCTTTTTAGCATAGAGTCCTGGGTGTCCGTCAGGCAGTGTCTCCCACCCTGGGAGTCTTGCAAATAAATGCTATAAAATACCGACACAATGGAAATATAAACACATAAGCAGTATAATGTGATCCTTTATTGACAACGTTTCGCCCACGCAGTGGGCTTTATCAAGTCACCAACAGATCTGTTTGTGATTTGATAAAGCCCACTGCGTGGGCGAAACGTTGTCAATAAAGGATCACATTATACTGCTTATGTGTTTATATTTCCATTGCTGAATCTTAGTGATTATGCCTTCCCTGTCATGCTACTACTACTACTACTACTACACTACTACCACTACTACCACTACTACCACTACTACTACTACTACACTACTACTACCACTACTACTAGTAATAATAATAATAATATGATATGCGCACAGCGACAGAGTTAATGAGTGAGAGCGTTACTTACACTGTTATTAATGTCAGTACGTGAGAGCACTCACACTTTACAGCCTTAAATCAGAGAGAAAGCATTTTTTCTCTCTATTATTGCGGAAAGGTTGACCCAGTTCTTATTAATCTGGTGAAGTGATCCACCAGTAGCTAGTTCGTCCACGGTTACTACCACCCCTACCAGCACCACCACTACCAGCACCACCACTACCAGCACCACCACTACCACTATAACCACAGCCATCACTGCTACTACCAGCACCACCACTACCAGCACCACCACTACCAGCACCACCACTACTAACCACAGCCATCACTCACTACCAGCACCACCACTACCAGCACCACCACTACCAGCACCACCACTACCAGCACCACCACACCAGCACCACCCTACCACTACCAGCCACCTACACCAGCACCACACTACCAGCACCACCACTACCAGCACCACCACAACCAGCACCACCCCTACCACTATAACCACAGCCATCACTGCTACTACCAGCACCACCACTACCAGCACCACCCTACCAGCCTACCACTACCAGCACCACCACTACCAGCACCACCCCTAACAGCACCACCACTACCAGCACCACCCTACCAGCACCACCACTACCAGCACCACCCCTACCACTATAAACACAGCCGCCATCACTGCTACTACCAGCACCACCCTACCAGCACCACCACTACCAGCACCACCACTACCAGCACCACCACAACCAGCACCACCCCTACCACTATAACCACAGCCATCACTGCTACTACCAGCACCACCACTACCAGCACCACCACTACCAGCACCACCACTACCAGCACCACCACTACCAGCACCACCACTACCAGCACCACCACTACCAGCACCACCCACTAACCAACCACCACTACCGCACCACCACTACCAGCCCCCCTACCAGCACCACCACTACCAGCACCACCCTACCAGCACCACCACTACCAGCACCACCACTACCAGCACCACCACTACCAGCACCACCCTACCAGCACCACCTACACCTACAGCACCACCCTACCAGCACAACTACAGCACCCACCCTACCACAACACACCGCATCACCCATACAACACCACCCTACCCAACACCACTACTACAGCCACCATCATTACAACTAATTTTCACTACCACGTCTTTAAATAACTAGTACTCTTTAGTCTGTAATACTGCTGTGAACTGACAGCTTCAGTTAAGGTAACGAATGTGTGGATAAATTCAATTAAACATAATTTACATATAAAAGATGCTGGAGGCAATGGTTTCGAATCTGCACTTTGAAATCACTTCTTACGAGAACGGTAGGTACAGTAGACTATACAAAGCACATCCCAGTGAAAAAAACAAGGCTTCAGTAAGTGCATTAAGAGATAACTCAAGAAATATGATACTCACATAATTTAACGATAAGGGGAATTACCAAGGGTCTCCTGTCTTCAGGAGCTAACTTGACCAGCTCTTGACCAACCTGGCTGTGGAACTTATACTGGGCTGTGTGCAGCCAGCACCAACAGCCTGACAAATCAGAACGTCAACACGAAGCCTGATTTTAGACCAGCCCTGGGGGCGATGATCTCAGGATCCATCTACA
Organism: Cherax destructor; assembly: GCA_009830355.1. Classification (NCBI taxonomy): domain Eukaryota; kingdom Metazoa; phylum Arthropoda; class Malacostraca; order Decapoda; family Parastacidae; genus Cherax; species Cherax destructor. The sequence goes on from WNWK01002104.1 coordinate 110,378, forward strand.
AGTCACAATTACTTGTCACAGTTAATAAACCACTATGACAAAATTACGGACAAGTTGGAAAAAACCCAAGACGAAAATGTGGTATACACGGATTTTGCAAAGGTTTGAGTATTGCTGTATACTAAAAGCTCCCTTCAAGGCAGGCGAAATTGCAGAACTGGAAAATGCACGAGACCCTTCACAGCTCCTGTAAACTCGGTCAAGTACCTAAATTACTGGGAGCACTTGAAGTCCTCTAACTGTACTCCATATAACATGGGCGAGAAAGATACATCATAATCTACACCTGATTCTGGAGGGATTGGTCTTAAATCTGCACACCTAAGTCACTATATGTAAATATAGATGCTTGGCTGACGATGCATGATACCTCTGGTGAAAAGCAGGGAAACAATGAGTACAATGAGAGAGAACTCACTGAGTGTAAAGGGATCACGACTCTTAACACCCGTCATGCATAAGGAGGATCACAAACTCCCTAGTTGTCTTCAAAATGGAACTCTATAAATTTCTCAAATCATTTGCTGATCAGCTGGTCCGTGGGACATACGTTGATCTACAGGCAGTGAGCACCAATAGCCTGATCGATCAAGTCAGCAACCTGGAGGCCTGGTATGGGGTGATTGCACACAAAATAGGAGCAATAGGGGAAAACAGACAAATGGATATTCAACTTTCTGACCGATAGAGCACAAGGAGTAATAATTAACAGAACAAAATCTAGTATTAGCAAGTATAAAGCACAGTACCCCCAAGGCACGGTCCTGGCACCTTTACTGTTTCTTATTCTCATAGAGGACATAGATAAAAACACTCGCTACAGTTTCGTATTATTTGAGGATGACAAAATATGAAAATCACCATGGTAGAAGACACTGCAAAATTACAAGATGATATAAGCAGGGTTTCCAAGTTGTCAGTGGAGAACAACATGACGTTCAATGGTAACAAGTTCCAGCTGCGAGAATGAAGAACTTTGGAAAGGGACTCTGTATAGAGTTAGAATGAAAGGAACATGCGAAGGACATACGTGTAATAATGTTAGTTGATCGTTCTTTCAAAGAACACAATAAGGCAAATAACACGAAAACCAGGACGATAACGGGGTGGATAATAAGAATTTGCAAAACAAGGGGAATAGTGCCATTGGTGACACGATCCGAACCGCTTGTGCTCTCTCGCTTAGAGCATTGTTCATTGTTGGCGGCTCCTTTCAGGATATAAGATAAATCGGAGTTAGAACAGAGATTTGCTCGTATAGAGCCAATAAAGTATTTAAGTTAATGGGAACGCCTCAAGTCTTAAATATGTACTCGCTGGAGTGGAGAGAAAGATACATGATGACATATACCTGGAAAGTAGTTGAGGGCCTAGTTCTAAATCTGCACACTGCCATAACAATATACTGGAATGAGAGATGTTGGAAAAAAAATGGTAAATAAATCCAGTGAAAAGCAGGGGCGCTGTGGACACAGTATGGGAACATTATATCAACATCTTTGGTCCCAGATTTTTTAACATCTCCACAGAAGATATAAAAAAACACCGTCAGAACAAGTGCAGAAGTCTTCAAGAGAAAACTCGAAAAGTACCTCTATCAAATACCAGAACAACCAGGTTGTGATGGATATGTGGGCCAGCGATCCTCCAGCAGCAACAGCCTGGTTGATCGAACAAGCACCAGACAAGCCTGGCTCAGGGCTGGACTGCGGGAGTATCAAAGGTAAACATATATGAGCAGCACTACAAGCTGGACACTCGCCTGCATCATGAAGCTTGACATATAAGCACTACCTACCCGGATCCTGGAGACCAGTGGGGGCTGGGGTGACCCATTGGTCTCCTCTCCTCCACCTCCCTTTGTCGACCCCTTAAGAGATCAAAGACTCATTTAACTTCTTGAAGGATGAGGAGGGGGTCATTGGTACTTAATGTAAGGGATGGGGACAGGGAGAGAGGAGAAAGAAGGGGAAGAGGGAGAAAAAGAAGAGGGAAGGGATGAAGGGAGAGGGAGAGGGAGAGGAGGGGATTCGGAGAGGTCAACTTTCTTAGTGTAGGTCACACCCACACGCCCACTCAGCACGCCTACACACCAGCCTACTGATGAGCGCATATGTAGGGCGGGGGCAAGCATGGGAGAGCCTGTGTGGGCGGGGGCAAGCGTGGGAGAGCCTGTGTGGGCGAGGGCATGCATGGGAGAGCCTGTGTGGGCGGGGGCATGCATGGGAGAGCCTGTGTGGGCGGGGGCATGCATGGGAGAGCCTGTGTGGGCGGGGGCAAGCATGGGAGAGCCTGTGTGGGCGGGGGCAAGCATGGGAGAGCCTGTGTGGCGGGGCAAGCATGGGAGAGCCTATGTGGGTGGAGGCAAGCATGGGTGGGGAACTATCTTGTCTATTACCATTGTTGTTCTTTAAACTTTTCCCCCAGGATGCCACCCACAGCAGTCGACTGACACCGAGGTACCTACTTACTGCTGGGACAACAGGAACAGCAGGTGTAATGAAACATGCCCAACGGGGATCGAACTCGGGTCCCTCAATGTGTGAACTGAGGACGCTATCCAGTTTGTATAAATTGAATACATCTGCAGTGTGCTGTTATTAGCTGTAGGTTTATATGGGAGGAGGCGTGCGTGAGCAGGAGGAGGCGTGCGTGAGCAGGAGGAGGCGTGCGTGAGCAGGAGGAGGCGTGCGTGAGCAGGAGAGGGCGTGAGTGAGCAGGAGAGGGCGTGAGTGAGCAGGAGGAGGCGTGCGTGAGCAGGAGAGGGCGTGAGTGAGCAGGAGAGGGCGTGAGTGAGCAGGAGAGGGCGTGAGTGAGCAGGAGAGTCCGTGAGTGAGCAGGAGGGCGTGAGTGAGCAGGAGGGCGTGAGTGAGCAGGAGGGCGTGAGTGAGCAGGAGGGCGTGAGTGAGCAGGAGAGTCCGTGAGTGAGCAGGAGGGCGTGAGTGAGCAGGAGAGGGTGTGCGTGAGCAGGAGAGGGCGTGCGTGAGCAGGAGAGGGCGTGCGTGAGCAGACGGGGCTGGGATGTATGAGCAGGAGGGGGCGTGAGTGAGCTGGCGGGGCGGGGCGGGGGCGTACGTGAGCAGGAGGGGGCGTGCGTGAGCAGGAGGGGCGTGCGTGAGCAGGAGAGAGCGTGCGTGAGTAGGAGGGGCTTGCGTGAGCAGGAGGGGCGTGCGTGAGCAGGAGGGGGCGTGCGTGAGCAGGAGGGGGGCGTGCGTGACCAGGAGGGGGGCGTGCGTGAGCAGGAGGGGGGCGTGCGTGAGCAGGAGGGGGGTGTGCGTGAGCAGGAGGGGGGCGTGCGTGAGCAGGAGGGGGGCGTGCGTGAGCAGGGTATTATCAGCAGATGTGATAGTAGGCAATCTGGTACATGACGTCACTATGAGTGGTGGTAGTAGTGGTTGGGGTGGTAGTAGTGGTTGGGGTGGTAGTAGTGGTTGGGGTGGTAGTAGTGGTTGGGGTGGTAGTAGTGGTTGGGGTGGCAGTAGTGGTTGGGGTGGCAGTAGTGGTTGGGGTGGCAGTAGTGGTTGGGGTGGTATTAGTGGTTGGGGTGATAGTAGTGGTTGGGGTGGTAGTAGTGGTTGGGGTGGTAGTAGTGGTTGGGGTGGTAGTAGTGGTTGGGGTGGCAGTAGTGGTTGGGGTGGCAGTAGTGGTTGGGGTGGTAGTAGTGGTTGGGGTGGTAGTAGTGGTTGGGGTGGTAGTAGTGGTTGGGGTGGCAGTAGTGGTTGGGGTGGCAGTAGTGGTTGGGGTGGCAGTAGTGGTTGGGGTGGTAGTAGTGGTTGGGGTGGCAGTAGTGGTTGGGGTGGCAGTAGTGGTTGGGGTGGTAGTAGTGGTTGGGGTGGTAGTAGTGGTTGGGGTGGCAGTAGTGGTTTGGGTGGTAGTAGTGGTTGGGGTGGCAGTAGTGGTTGGGGTGGCAGTAGTGGTTGGGGTGGTAGTAGTGGTTGGGGTGGTAGTAGTGGTTGGGGTGGAGTAGTGGTTGGGGTGGCAGTAGTGGTTGGGGTGGTAGTAGTGGTTGGGGTGGTAGTAGTGGTTGGGGTGGTAGTAGTGGTTGGGGTGTGTAGTGGTTGGGGTGGCAGTAGTGGTTGGGGTGGCAGTAGTGGTTGGGGTGGCAGTAGTGGTTGGGGTGGTAGTAGTGGTTGGGGTGGCAGTAGTGGTTGGGGTGGCAGTAGTGGTTGGGGTGGTAGTAGTGGTTGGGGTGGTAGTAGTGGTTGGGGTGGTAGTAGTGGTTGGGGTGGTAGTAGTGGTTGGGGTGGCAGTAGTGGTTGGGGTGGCAGTAGTGGTTGGGGTGGTAGTAGTGGTTGGGGTGGTAGTAGTGGTTGGGGTGGCAGTAGTGGTTGGGGTGGCAGTAGTGGTTGGGGTGGTAGTAGTGGTTGGGGTGGCAGTAGTGGTTGGGGTGGTAGTAGTGGTTGGGGTGGTAGTAGTGGTTGGGGTGGCAGTAGTGGTTGGGGTGGCAGTAGTGGTTGGGGTGGTAGTAGTGGTTGGGGTGGTAGTAGTGGTTGGGGTGGTAGTAGTGGTTGGGGTGGTAGTAGTGGTTGGGGTGGCAGTAGTGGTTGGGGTGGAGTAGTGGTTGGTGTGGTAGTAGTGGTTGGGGTGGCAGTAGTGGTTGGGGTGGCAGTAGTGGTTGGGGTGGCAGTAGTGGTTGGGGTGGTAGTAGTGGTTGGGGTGGCAGTAGTGGTTGGGGTGGTAGTATGGTTGGGTGGCAGTCAGTGTTGGGGTGGTAGTAGTGGTTGGGGTGGTAGTAGTGGTTGGGGTGGTAGTAGTGGTTGGGGTAGTAGTGGTTGGGGTGGTAGTGATGGTTTTCATAAACTCCAGTACTTGTACTGCAGTGTTGGGTTGAGCTGCAGTACTGGGTTGTGTTGCAGTTCTGCAGTACTGGGTTGTGTTGCTCTGCAGATATCTTTGTTTATATATATATATATGTCGTGCCGAATAGGTAAAACTGGTCAATTAACAAGAACTCATTTAAAATTAAGTGCTTTCTAAAATTTTCTCTTATACGTTTAAAGATATATTTTTTTTTCATTTATGATAATGTAAAAATTAAATAATTTTGCACCAAAAGAACCTTAGAAAACTTACCTAACCTTATTACAACAAGCGCAATTTAATTTAGCCTAATTCAACTAAATATATTTTAGATAAGCTTACAATAATTTAATAATAAACAAACACACACAAAAAAAAATTCGTTAGATTCAGATTGTTTTTTGCGAAATTATTGCACACACAAATTTTCGCTTGCCTTATTCGGCAAGAAGAGCGTTGATATTTAAGCCAAAATAGCAAGTTTTATATAAACACACACAAAATAAATATTCGTGCATTCAGGTAAACAATTAGCACCATTAAAATTAATCCTTTCAAAATATCGTAAAGATGATATATATATTAAAAATATAATTTTACCAATGAGAAACTTACTACTAACTATAATATATATATATATATATTATATATATATATATATATTTATTTTTATAATATATAAAATATATAATGATGATTGATATATAGGTATATATATACCATATATATATATTGATGGATAATAGTTAACCTATAGGGGTTATACAACTTCTTGAACAGTGGGAGACAATAAGATTCAATCCAAGAAAGGTTAACTCAGGTTCATTCCTTGGATCAAGAGCCTCTCACCGGAGTCAGAGTCTAATAATAAACATTGACATGAAAGTATGAGAGGGAACCAGAAGTCACAATGGGATATACACCAGCTGATAGTCTTGGTGGCTGGAACGATTACTACTAACAAGGTAATCGAACCAGCCCCCAACTCCCCACTGACACACAACAAGGTAAAAAAACAATCTAGCGATGCATACCTCTACAAGATAAGCTCTGCTTTTTCTTGCTTAAAGCAGGGAAGTATGATAACCAGATTTGTGGTTTATCTTGTATAAGGCAAGTAAATATATATCGTTCTGTGCTCATGCATTTGTTGGTAGTATTGGTGGTAGTGGGCGGAGTGGTGGAGGTGGTAGTTGTTGTTGTGGTACTTGGCAGGGTGGTGATGGTAGTTGTAGTAGTGGTGATGGTGGTTGTGGTAGGCGGGGTGGCGGAGGTTGGTAGTTGTTGTAGTGGTGTTGGTTGTGGTTGTAGGTGGGGGTGTTAGGTCGCCCACGCTCATGATACACTCATGACCAGCTTGCAGTGATAAAGACACCAACCAGGCTTATAGCTTGGCCTCTCCCACCTCACTAAGTGTCTGTGTTTGTTGAGCTGCAGAAGCCGGAACTCGTGTTGTACGTGCACTCTTATGGAAGTATATAATCACTATATACTTCAACATACACTATATTATAGTTTATATTGATAGTTACGGGGATCATCACTTCTGTCCCCCCCCACCCCCGCTTTCAGACCAGGCCTCCTAAATTGGAAAAAAGAATTTCACTAATGAGAATTATTACGAAACACACAGGACAGTAAATGTGTGTACTCAGTGTATTGTACATAGATTTTTTTCAGATTAATCAGCACCTGGGCTTGATTCATGGAATGCAGTATTTATAAAGATATATAAACTACCACTAGTACGAGTATTATTGTTCTTTAAAGAAGCTTAGAATCCGGGGAAATCGAAGAGGGTTTTAAATTAGCATAAATAGGCCCTCGTCACAAGGGAGACACAGCAGAGAGATGCAAAAAATTACAAACTGTTGCACTAATATCACATTTAAATCTTCCCAAAGGTACTGATGCGCTGACTTAATGTTGACAACCCAAGTCAGCATGGTTGTAGAGCAGGAAAATCATGACCTATCACAACTGTTAGATCATTATGACAGAATCAATGAGGCTTTAAAAGGAAACCAATCGCAGATGCGCTTTTCACGTATTTTGCAAAGGCACTCGACAGAGTGCGACCATGAAGTGATACCTCATAGAATGAAGTTAATAAGTATAACAGGAAAAGTGTAGAAACGGATATTCGAATGTCTTAGCAAATAGATCACAAAGAGTAATGATAAACAAAATGCAAAGTCAAAAGTTCAGTACCTGAAGGCTCGCTCCTGGTGCCGCTGCTTGTTCTCATCCTCATTAACAGACATAAACAGTAGCTATGCTCCGCATCACTTATTGCGGATACCAAAATAACTATGAAAGTCGCCTCAGTAGAGCACACCAAGTACGGTTATCAACAAAGTCTTGTAATGTGCAAAGGAAAATAAGATGGTGTTCACTGGTAACAGATTCCAACTGCTTATAGAAATAGTGAATAACTCCAAACGAGAACAGGATACAAAATAACAGCAGACCATCTCGAAGAACGAAAACACGATAAGGAAAATGCAGCAAACGCCAGATGTTTCGTCGTATTCAAGTCAGTTGTGCTCTCCCGTCTAGAATATTGTTCTCTGCTCACAGCTCTGGTCGAGGCTGGGGAGATACCCGAGCTAGAAAGTGTACAGGTCGTTTACTAGCCTTGTAGAATCACTAAAACATCTGAACTACCGGGACTTATCAACATACCTGATATTGTGAGCATGGGAAATACTTGAGCAGTCAGCTGCCCAATTTACACTCTACCATAACTTACTGGAGTAAAAGATGTGGGAGAAAGTGTAGAATATTCTCAGTGAAAACCACGTGTGTCATAGGCAATATTATAGGACACTGCCAGCATCTGTGATTAAAGACTAATATAAATATTACTGACAGAGGTAGAAGTTTTCATGAAAAAACCGGACTGTTACCTGTTTCAAGTTTCAGAAGGAAGTATGATGGCTACGTAGGTTTGTTATCCTGGTTGATCAGAAGAGGAAGTTTGGCCTCGGGTTAGTCTGCAAGGGTAGGAGAGAACCTTCGAAACTGGCCACAGGTTCCAGGCCGCCTTCCTAGTTGATGACCAGGCACATTCTGTTGGTGCTTTCTGCTCGCATTCTGTGATGCGAGATACTACATATAAAAATTAGTCTTGGATCAGGAATAGTTGTTTGGAGGAACTTGTTAAGTTCCTAGTTAAAGCTCGAGAAAGAACTTGTCAAGTTCCTAGTTAAAGCTCGAGAAAGAACTTGTCAAGTTCCTTCTTAAAGCTCAGTGAAGAAATTCGCCGCTTGTTTCCTTAAAACGTAAGACAAGTGTGTGTGTCTAGGGAGAGCAGACTTGTAACACTCACTATTATGTCTTATGATTATTACTTAAGACTCGGAATTACGGCTCAAAACTATGACTTAGGACTATGATATCAGCTTCACTCTCTTTTTTTTTTTATTAACACATCGGCCGTTTCCCACCAAGGCAGGGAGGCCACCAAGGCAGGGTGGCCACCTAGGCAGGGAGGCCACCAAGGCAGGGTGGCTACCTAAGGCAGGGTGGCCCGAAAAAGAAAAACTTTCATCATTCCCAGCCCACGAGAGGCATTTTGAATTATAAGACGTCAACCTTTTTATTTTAATATAATTTTATTTTAATATAATTGAAACGTACCTCAAGACTTGTGTTGACAGTAGAAATTGCAATTGTCAACATTCTGACTGATCAGAAACCGAACCGCGATTTGCGAATGGAGTGTCGAGCCTTCACTCCATGTGCTGAATCACTCACACTGGTTAAGCACTAAATAATAATAATAATAAGGCAAGCTATAATACATGATAAGGAATTATTAAAATAGCTACATGCGCTGTATGACCCCTTTTTGCTTAACAGTTTCCCATGAACACAAATAAACAAGAGCTAAATACAAAGAAAAGAGACGTCACCTGACGGGTGTGGGGAAAGATGGGTTTATTGTTTACGTCAAAGACAACACCAGTGGTGACAGGAAGTTTGGCGGAAGGAAATGGATTACTGGCGACTTACAGGTTACAGGTGTGTGTGGGGCCAACCTTTCCCACGACACAAACAGATTATGGTGTCATTCAGTTTACTATGAAAGCATTGTGGGGAAATGGATTACAGGGGTGGACAATGAGAACTTTCAAAATAAGAGAAGTAACACTAGTGATTTTACTATTCAAATCGCGTGTGTTCTCAAGTCCACAATATTGCTGTGTGTTTACAGCTTCGTTCAGGGCAGGAGAGATATCAGACCAGAAAAATATGCAGATAACATTTACTGGGAATACCTCAGTGTTCTTGGAATGTACTCTCTTAGGCAGAGAAAAGAGAGATACTTGATAATATACACCTGGAAGATATTGAAGTGCCAAGTCCCAAAGCTACACATTACCATAACAACTTACTGGAGTGAGAGTGATGCAGGGAAGTGTAAAATAAATCCAGTGAAAAGTAGGGGCGCCCTAGATACAATAAGAGAACACTGCGTCAGTATCCATGGCCCGAGATTCTTCAAATTGCTACCAGCAGATATCAGAAATATTTCCGGAGCAAGTGTAGAAGTTTTCAAGAGGAAACTGTAATGGCTGTGTTGGCCAGCCATTACACTTGGCCAGAGCCTGAACTGGTGGTAGAAAAGCTCTTAAATTGGTCTCAGGTGTGTGTGTATGTGTGAGAGGAGGGGGATGGGTAACTCTCGAAACCGGTCACAGGTAAATCACCAATGAGAAGAGGGAAGGTTAGATCCTGAAGAGTGTGTATATATAAGTGTGACCATCACCCACTGCCCTCCCACAACCACCTCTCCCGTGAGTGAGGCAACCTGACTTGAGGGAGTCACGACGTTGTCGTCTTCCCTCACGGGGAGGGAAATGAGGAAGACGTCGTCTTCCTCATTTAGAATTATAAGACGTCAACCAGGAGGGGTATCAGTACTGTGGGTTCGAATCCTCATGCTGGCTCATATAAAATGTTTCTTCGGATTTCGCTAGTTCCTGCAGTCATAGCATTTCAAATATATCAGGGGATGGCTTTAGCCCTCGCTGCTAGAGGGGGCTAAAGCAAAATAAATTTTACGTTCTGCCAGGTGGTGTGTGGGTACTGCAGGTTCTAATCCTCATGCTGTATGAGCTAAAATGTTTTCTACATCTATATCTGTACATTTTATTATATAATGATATATTCAATATATTCTCTATGGGAAAGTGGAAACGAGTCTTTCCTCCGTAAGCCATGCGTGTCGTAAGAGGCGACTAAAATGCCAGGAGCAAGGGGCTGGTAACCCCTTCATAAACTGCTCAATTAGCAAGAACTCATTTAAAATTAAGTCCTGTCTAAATTTTTTTTATATTGGATAGGGAGATTTGTGGACGATTTAAGTGCTTGATGGGAGGTTCACCCCATCACTTCTTCCCTCTCTTTAGCCTACTCGCCCCTTTCCTTGCTTGCCCCTCCTTCTTAACTCTTCCTACCTGTGTTTGCTTTAGCCCTTTTCCTTTATCAGTCTCTAGTTGTCTCTCGGGTGGTTGGATGCTTACCACACCCGCCCTGCTGACATTCTCACGTAGTAAACTGTGCATATATCAGGGATGAGGCAGAAAGGAGTAGAGAGGATACCAGAGAGAGATAGACAGATTTAAGTTGCGCAGGACGGGGGGGAAGGAGGTGTGTGTGTGTAGAGGTGAGATATGGAGGTGTGTTGGAGGCAGGTCCTTGAGAGGTGATACTGGAGGCAGGATCTGCTGCCCCTGGTGTGCCTCAGGCTCGGGTATCACACTTTTAAAGCTCACCAGCATCTCAAGGCTGTGAACACTTTAGGGTCATGGTCTATATAAGGTCGTGGGTCGTTGTCTGTGTAAGGTCGTGGTCTACTTACGTAAGGTCATGAATTTTTTTAAGGTCAAGAAGTTTTCTAAGGTTAGGTAATCTTCTATGGTCATCTTGTAATGTCAGGGACCTTTGCAAGGCCGGGAATTTTAATATTATGATCAGAATATCTTTATCTTCGCAAAGTCACTGTTTAGTGGTGACTCGTGACTAAATGGTAGCGCCTTCGACTCACAGTCGAAGGACCCGGTTGTATCTGAGGGCGAGTGGAGACATTGAGAATGTTGTCTTTCAGTGTTGCGGGTCGCAGTTTGGGGAGGAAGGAAAAAATAGGACTAATGGCATTCGGCCACAGTAATTGGCTTTCTTGGGTTACTTACTCTCCGGGTTAATATGGAGTATATTGAGTACCTTGGTCTTCTTTGGGGACCTACGCTGTATAATCCTACGGGTTTAGCGCTCCCACATGATTATAATTATAAATTTAGGGACCTACAGTATGACTCACGAAATCGTAATGACATGATTGCAAACAAACCATACCACGGCGGGGATAGAACCCGCGCGTCGGTCTGGAGTTTTATGACTGATCGCGGGTTCTACCTACAGTGTTATTTTGGCCCCCTTTTTCCTTACACCTGACTGCTGCCTGACTTCATGCCTTCTCTGTCTACCTTACTACTGCCCGCTTGCCTTCCCTACCTGATTGCTGCCTGTCTGCCTTTCCTGCGTAACTGCTGCCTGCCTGAATTCCCTACCTGACTGCTGCCTGCCTGCCTTCTTTACTTGACTGCTGCCTGCCTGCCTTCTTTACTTGACTGCTGCCTGCCTGCCTTCTTTACTTGACTGCTGCCTGCCTGCCTTCTTTACTTGACTGCTGCCTGCCTGCCTTCTTTACTTGACTGCTGCCTGTCTGTCTTCCCAACCTGGCTACTACCTGCTTGCGTACTCTACCTGACTGCTTGCTTGCCTTTCCTACCTGACTGCTGCTTGCCAGCCTACTTTACCTGACTGCAGCCTGCCTTTCCTACCTGACTGCAGCCTGTCTTTCCTACCTGACTGCTGCTTGCCAGCCTACTTTACCTGACTGCAGCCTGCCTTTCCTACCTGACTGCAGCCTGTCTTTCCTACCTGACTGCTGCTTGCCAGCCTACTTTACCTGACTGCAGCCTGCCTTTCCTACCTGACTGCAGCCTGTCTTTCCTACCTGACAGCTGCCTGTAAACATGACTTGCATTTGTGGACACAGTGGTGCCTATGCTAACCTTCCTATGGTGTAGACATATACCTAGTTGGATGAATCTTATTGAAGCTAGCTGGCCCAGTGGCTTACCCGACGGTCTGGAGTTTTGAGACTCTCTGACCGCGGGTTCGAACCCCACCCGTGGTATGTTTTTTTTTTTATTTTTTTTTATTTTTACTGTCTGTACCCCCTTCACCTGACTTGTCCGTGGGAAACCCAGCATGGTGCCTCACGCCTATCTCCCCCTCCCTTCCTACCCCTCCACTACCCACCATTCCTATCCCACTCAAAGTCAAGTGCGTTTGTTTATAGAACCATTGTATATTTTCTATTCTTCTCTGATTTCCTGCTGCAGAGACATAAACTAACAAGGTGTTTATTCTGTTAGTTTGTAATCTTCACAGTGTATGTACTTGTTTACGCTGTTTAGAACGTTTTCAGACGTTAAATTGCATTCTATACTAGGCAGGGTACGTGCTACTCAGCACTCCTCTACAGTCTGTGATATAGTAATGGAGAGTCTATCCTCCTCTCTCTCTCTCTCTCTCTCTCTCTCTCTCTCTCTCTCTCTCTCTCTCTCACACACACACACACACACACTAGCGAAGAGGCGGAGCCAGGAGCTGTGAATCGACCCCTGCAACCACAAATAGGTGAGCACACACACACACACAGACCAGTGATAATTTGTAAATTCTGATTTTTCGTAACTAATAATATATGTGTGTGTTTGTATGTGTGTTTTTTGTGTATATGTGTACTCACCTAGTTGTGGTTGACGGGGTCGAGTTTCAGCTCCTGGCCCCGCCTCTTCACTGGTCGTTACTAGGTCCACTCTCCCTGCTCCGTGTGTGTGTTACTGGCAACTTGTCAAACTACCGTCAACTTGAGGTAGATAAGCAGGTTCTTGAGCGTGAGTTGAGACGCAGCACGACCTGCTCTAACAGTGCCGTCCCGTTAACAGATAAAACAGTCACCTGTTTTGAGGAGTGCAGGTGGTAGGTTCCGGGGACGGGGGGGAGGGTGAGGTAGGAGGCTCCTGCCAGGCCACCTCTCAAAGGAGGTCCACTTGTACCTGTGATGGGCGGCTCTTGATCCAAGGAATTGGAGGTGTCCTTAGATCAAGCCTGATTACCCTTCAGTTTCTCAGGCGCTGTATGCCCCCCCCTACGGGTTTAGCGCGTCTAATACTACTCATAGCCACTGTGTCTCACGCTCACCCCCAAGGTAGAGTGTAGTGGCCTGTCGTGTGTATAGTACACAGCATGATCTAGTATTAACCAGCATATGTTGGGGGTTGGGGGGGAGGTTCGAAACGTCGTGGGTGCGTCTGGAGAAGTACACAATTGCTCTGCACGTTGTTTATTGGGTAAAGTAAGTGGCGTTGTCTGCCAGGGTATCCTGGCAGCTTGGCGTCAACATCTTGACTGGGCGTCCAGCCGGGGGGGGGGGAGGAGGGGTTGAAACTAGAGGTCAGCCGTGACACGGTAACAGCTAACATACTACATACATACTATTGACACATGAACCAGCGTGAACCAGCATGTACTAGTATGAATCAGCATGAAACAGTATGATGAACCAGTTGTAAAGGTATGCCAGTATGTACCAGCATGAAGTAGTATGAATCACTGTGACCCAGTATGAGCCACCATGAAGCAGTATGAACCAGCTTGAAGCAGTATGAGCCAGCATAAGCCAGTATGAGCCACCATGAACCACCATGAACCAGCATGAACCAGTAGAAGACGCAGGAGCTTTGTGCGTGTGTGTAAAAAAGTACATAATATATTCCCTACGTCTTTGTTAGCAGAGTCTCCCGGCCCAGACGAGACTTTCGTTGAAGACTCCTGTACAGGACACGTCGACACAGCAGTAGTAGGTAGACACTATTACTCAACCCCCCCCCCCCTGGTGTGCCCTCTGTGGGCAAGTGTGGGCAGGAGAGCGTGAACTCATGTAGATGTGGACGTGGGGGTCCAGTCTCAAGTCCTTACCTCGTAACTCATTTATTCTCGACGAACATAGGTTTTGTTGTGCCTACTCTTAAAGCTGTGTATGAAATGTTTCCATGTCTTCACTACCCCCAAACTGATATTCCTGTGACTTTGTTACCATCTTTAGCTTTAGTCTCTACACCCTTGCACGTACTCGTCTTACCTCAGAGAGTGAGTGAGTGAGAGGAATGATCTGGCAACCGTTGCTTAGCACTTTGTTTTTACTTTTAAAAAAAATAGTAGGTGCTTGCCAGTGCTTCCTGTCCACTACCTTCGTGGAATGCTCGACTGCTAAGCATGCCGCCGCTGATGGTTGTGGTAGTTAAGGTGCGAGTCATCATAGTGACGTCGGGGGTGACATCACCTACCAACGACCTGCCTTCTTGTGCAACACCGGAGAAACGGAAGCAGAATGTAAATATGTGCTCACTCTTATTAGTAATTTACCGGATACTGATGGCGGGTGGAGTGTGCACCAAACCCTTCTATGTAATATATTTTAGTATAATATTTGTGGCTGTGAGGATCGTAGGTACATTAGCAGCGCCACTAGTCAGCTGGCTGAGTGTTGACTTATCTACAGAGTAACTTGAGTAATTATCAATAGGTTTCCCACTCATGCTTCAGTCTGTGCAATACTTTCATATAAAAAACGGTAATTGTCTTCGCTACGACCTTAATGAAGTTGCAAGATTATTGTCTTTAAAGAGACATTAAAGAAGTTATAAGATGATTAACAGTTGTGTTTATAATTATATGAGGGCTTTATTATTAAGCATAATAATCACCTAGATGATAAATTAGACATATGTACAACACTTGGGTATCTTTATTGTGGAAACGTTTCGCCACACAGTGGCTTCATCAGTCCAGTGCAAAGAAAATGGTGACGATCAGGAGTTTGAGGTAATCAGTCCCTCAGCCTGGAGTCGATGTGTTCAGTCTTGATGGACTGATTACATCGACTCCATTTATCTACAAATCACCTAGACGACCCGGCGGAGCATCACCTAGACGACCCGGCGGAGCATCACCTAGACGACCCGGAGGAGCATCACCTAGACGACCCGGAGGAGCATCACCTAGACGACCCGGCGGAGTATCACCTAGACGACCCGGCGGAGCATCACCTAGACGACCCGGCGGAGCATCACCTAGACGACCCGGCGGAGCATCACCTAGACGACCCGTGAGGAGCATCACCTAGACGACCCGGAGGAGCATCACCTAGACGACCCGGAGGAGCATCACCTAGACGACCCGGAGGAGCATCACCTAGACGACCCGGCGGAGCATCACCTAGACGACCCGGCGGAGAATCACCTAGACGACCCGGCGGAGCATCACCTAGACGACCCGGCGGAGCATCACCTAGACGACCCGGAGGAGCATCACCTAGACGACCCGGCGGAGCATCACCTAGACGACCCGGAGGAGCATCACCTAGACGACCCGGAGGAGCATCACCTAGACGACCCGGCGGAGTATCACCTAGACGACCCGGCGGAGCATCACCTAGACGACCCGGCGGGCATCACCTAGACGACCCGGCGGGCATCACCTAGACGACCCGGCGGGCATCACCTAGACGACCCGGCGGAGCATTACCTAGACGACCCGGAGGAGCATCACCTAGACGACCCGGCGGAGCATCACCTAGACGACCCGGCGGAGCATCACCTAGACGACCCGGCGGAGAATCACCTAGACGACCCGGCGGAGCATCACCTAGACGACCCGGAGGAGCTTCACCTAGATGACCCGGAGGAGCATCACCTAGATGACCCGGAGGAGCATCACCTAGACCACCCGGAGGAGCATCACCTAGACGACCCGGCGGAGCATCACCTAGACGACCCGGCGGAGCATCACCTAGACGACCCGGCGGAGCATCACCTAGACGACCCGGAGGAGCTTCACCTAGATGACCCGGAGGAGCATCACCTAGATGACCCGGAGGAGCATCACCTAGACGACCCGGAGGAGCATCACCTAGACGACCCGGCGGAGCATCACCTAGACGACCCGGCGGAGCATCACCTAGACGACCAGGAGGAGCATCACCTAGACGACCCGGCGGAGCATCACCTAGACGACCAGGAGGAGCATCCACTTACAATAATGAGAGCTTACTAATAATGACCAAGATATATGTTCCATTCTTAACTCTTATTTTCTGAGTTTTCACACAGGAAGGGGCAAATCAAATCCCGGAAAGCCATAATTATACAGGAGCTGAGGAAAGCAAATTGATTGAAGGGTACAAAGGAAAAAAATAGCATTAAATTAATTAAGGTGATATGAATATACTGCTGAAAATACGTAACAAAAAGAAAACGATGTATTGTAACCAGTTGAAAAACGAACATGCTGTTGGAGGAAGGATTGTAGTGGCAGACAGACACAGAGCAACTTTAGATGCGGCAGGCAGACATGCAGACATGCAGGCAGGCAGGCAGGCAGGCAGACATGCAGGCAGGCAGGCAGGCAGACTGCAGGCAGGCAGGCAGGCAGACATGGCACAGTAACATGTGGGAGGCAAACTGATGTAGCCAGGTCGCCAGTACTCACCAAACTCACTCTTGTATAATTATACATTCAGGCTGCCCTGTGTCTGCCGGAGGAGGAGAGAAGACCCTGACTACAAAAGAGGAGACTGTACAGCGCTTGGATATTATTTGTTCAACGGGGCACAGTGAGAAAGGGAAAGGGAAGGTGAGACATCTTGTAACTTAATGGAGGACGCCAGTCACTGCTGGGAGGCCACTGAAACATTTCTGCCAGTAAAGAGGTAATGAGAATTAGAGAGAGAGCCGTACTGAGAATTAGAGAGAGAGCCGTACTGAGAATTAGAGAGAGAGCCGTACTGAGAATTAGAGAGAGAGCCAGTGTTTAAAGCAGAGTTACAGGGAAG
Organism: Cherax destructor; assembly: GCA_009830355.1. NCBI lineage: Eukaryota > Metazoa > Arthropoda > Malacostraca > Decapoda > Parastacidae > Cherax > Cherax destructor. The sequence goes on from WNWK01002104.1 coordinate 127,152, forward strand.
ACAAAGTGAAAATCAAAGGAGAATAGAAAAATAATGTTGAACACAAAGAGGACAGAAAAATTGAACGAGAATAGCTAGGATGGATGATGACCTTAGAGGTTCAGTAAGACTGGAGTATGAAAGAGACTTGTGGAAGACAACAGAGAAGTATGTGAGCAATTGAACAGAAGATTCAAGGTTTTCATTATGAAATCAGGGACGATAGTAGAAAGCAAGAGTGAAAGGACAAATCATCAGACACCGGACAAGATCCATGCATAAAAGGTTAAAGGATAACGCGACAAATATTAGATAAGATGCACACAACTAAGCAGGACAACTGAACAAGAGAGCCAGTACGAGGCCAGAAGAAACATCTCCAGGGGTTTTGAGAAGGAGCAAGAGAACTGTATTAACCTGTTGCAATGATTTACAAGACGTTACTTTGAACTGAGCCACCACCGAATAGCTGGAAAACTGCAAATGTTGTTCCAAAGTATAAAGACGGGGATAGGGCAAATGCACTACTACGCGACAACACTCACCCACCTATCTCTCTCTCTCTCTCTCTCTCTCTCTCTCTCTCTCTCTCTCTCTCTCTCTCTCTCTCTCTCTCTCTCTCTCTCTGTCTCTGCTCTCTCTCTCTCTCTGTGTCTGTCTGTCTGTCTGTCTGTCTGTCTGTCTGTCTCTCTCTCTCTCTCTCTCTCTCTCTCTCTCTCTCTCTCTCTCTCTCTCTGTCTGTCTGTCTGTCTGTCTGTCTGTCTGTCTCTCTCTCTCTCTCTCTCTCTCTCTCTCTCTCTCTCTCTCTCTCTCTCTCTCTCTCTCTCTCTCTCTCTCTCGTTCCTCCCACATACAGCTGTGAATAATATCCTCGCCATTACGACTCTCCTTCCAACATTTTTCAAGTATCGGGGCGACATCTGTTGGTCGCGTGCGAGAGAGGGAATTTGGGTTGATCGTATACTTTTAGGGTAATTATGTCGCGCTTACGTTACCTGTGTGTCACCGCGGACTACAAGGAATTACACCCAACAGGTGTTGGCGAGGAGCACCCACCGCTCCACACATCGTCCTCTATATTAATGTTTTTCTCCCCCGTGTGTTGTAGGGTGTAGCTCTTGTTGCTACTGCTGCTAGCAGAGTATTCTGCATGAGGTAGCTATCACCATGACGTTACTGATCCTACGAAGACACCTGTGAGCAGTATTGGGAATTATATTTATGGAGAATACTAAAGCAGTATTGACAAGCGTCTTGGCCAGATTTCTGTATCAAGGATGGAGTTAATATCACAGTGAGGTATCAGCTATTTGGGCTATAACGTAATGTCATTATATAGGTGTGTTCAATCACACGATGCTCGAATATCGTCGGCAAATAAATTTGCCCCTCGGAACAGTCATAAGAGCGTAAGGCTGTATGACCCTTATGGTTTAGCTCTTAGTTTTGATTATAATAATAATAAAAGCATAAGAAAGAAGGAACCCTACAGCAAGCTTACTGGCCCATGCTAGGCAAGTCAAATTCACACCCACTCATGTACCCGTACAACCTGTATCTAAAGCTACCAAAGTTGTTGCCTGAGTGACGCTGCCTGGGAGTTGCTCCACTCATCTACACCTCCATTGACAAACCAGTACTTTTTAAATTTAAATTTCTCCAGCTTGAATCCATTGTTGCGAGTCCTGTCTTAGATATTTTTAACCAGCTATTTGTATCCTTTATTTATTCATGTTTTCCATCTAGTAATATCTTCCCTAATTCTACGCCTTAACAAAGAGTACAAGTTCAATGCCTTCAGCCTATTTTCGTAGGAAAGGTTTCTAATACAAGGAATCAGCTTCACCATCCTTCTCTATATTTTCGAGCGTATTTATGTCGCGCCTGTAATATGGAGACCAGAAGTGAGCAGCATAATCTAAATGAAATCTAACAGGAGATATATAAAGTTGAAGTATAATCTTAAGACTTCCATTATTTATACTTAATATAAGCCAACAATTCTTTTAGCTGTATTGCAAACACTTAGGAACTGTTGTCTTGGCTTAAAATTTCTGCTAACCAGAACTCATCCAGCACAAGTTGTTTCTTCAATATCTGGAGCTAATTACTAAATTTTAATCCTTCGAGAGTGTTGACAATAGTAAAATCTTCCAGATGACTGGTATACGAAGGAAATATGCGTTATCATGAAGATACAGGAAGTTAATGAGTTTGAGTGAAGGTTGGGACACTGCAGGATGCTCTCTAAGAGTGTCCACACCAAGACACTGCAGGATGCTCTCTAAAGTGTCCACACCAAGACAGCCAGCTCGTTCTAGCGTCAGCCTTTGATAAACAATTCATGACACCACACTGAGTACGTCAGCGATACTTGCGACTCCTGCTGACACTTGTCCGGCATTTATACTGACGAGGGTGTTGTACCTTGGCAATGAGTACAGGTGGATCAGTCCCTCACCCCGCATCCTTCGTGGGAGTGCCTGGGGGTGAGCACAAATGAAACATGACACTCTCAACCCTCGCAGGGGTGAGCACGGGTGAACCAGGACCCCCATCTCTCCTGGGAGTGTTATCCCGGGGAAAGGAGGAATGCAGGATCCCTCTTTACCTCCTGATAGACACTTGGTAACACTTAACCTCCACTTAATTGCCCCAGTTGAGTTCAGAACACTAATATGCTTAATACACTATATAGACGCTCTATTTAATAGAAAGAATGAATCACTTTGTGTTCATGAGGGATACTGTTGTGGGTCGGCAGTATTTGCACCCAGCATCATATGAACGGTAGCACACAAAACAAGGTTACTTAGATGACACTGAGGCTTACTCAGAACCCATTTACTCATGAGCTGTATAATACTCCCCCTCGCAGTGAATTCACCTGTGTATTATATACATTTTAATTTTTGCCTCCAGAGCATCTAGATCATTGTGCATCTTTTACTCATCGTGTGAGAGGTAGCGCTCATCGTGTGAGAGGTAGCGCTCATCGTGTGAGAGGTAGCGCTCATCGTGTGAGAGGTAGCGCTCATCGTGTGAGAGGTAGCGCTCATCGTGTGAGAGGTAGCGCTCATCGTGTGAGAGGTAGCGCAAACAATGGCGGTCATAATAAGTGACAGTAGGTCTTCATCAAAATCCCTTGTTCTTCCTCTGCCTGAACAGTATTATATCCCTGGTCTTGCTGAACCCCATAAACAGGAGGAGCTTCAAAATAAGAACTTATACCCGATTACTTAGAAAGTAGTGTAAACCTGTGTGTTTTGTGGGAACTGGTTTGTGTTGCGATGTTTGGAGGTCACCTCACCCTGAGAGCTCTACGCTGCGCCAACATCACATTTATATGGTAATTCTTCATCTTTCCAGCGCTTGTTGCAGACTTGCCTACCGCTGCCCAGTTCACCCATGACCCATATATATTAGGTTAATAATTAACAAGATTGAGCTGGTATTTTGTCCCCACACAGCTGGCGAGCAGTATGGGAGAAGCATTGGTCCTGCAATGACGCAGCACCTGACCATCCCTCTGCGTCTTCGCCATAAACGGAGACGACGCAATGTGTCAGTTGTAAGTAGTGTTGTGGCGCCCTCTGTCCCTCACACCGTAAAGACTGAAACTGAAAGTTCATACAAATTACACGTATTACACGTATTGTCCCTCACCACCTGGAATATTTAACCTAGACAAATAAGCGCCTGTGTATCGAAAGTGCACGGACACCGAAGGTGTAACCAGAGCAATGATGGTTTAAGAGGCACGTAAGTTTCTCCGTCTTCTAATAACATGTTCATTTTTCCACTATAATCTAGTAGATTATAGTGGAAAAATAAACATGCTCCTTAATGTATACATTCCACGTGAAGACTAATCAAAGAAAAAAAATGAGGTGTGTACACTCGGTCTTCACTCGTCACGCCCCGACCCACCATCATAAGGGAGTAAGGTGTCCAGGGAACGGCTTAGGCTAAATGTTGTGGTTGAGATCACACGTTTTGCTCACTTTGGTACTGACCCGCACTGCCTACACGCCCACTATCCCCCCTCATAAATTTAACTTAGCCTGACATATCCTTTATTCGAATTGTCCTGTATAATAACACTGCCTTCCCCCCCCACACACACACGAAATGTGTGAGGAACTAAACAGGAGGTTTATAAGAGGCTTGGTGACAGATCAAGCAACGATAAGAAAGCGATAAACATTTGAGCAAAGGTGTTAGACCAAACAGACCTGGAAACCATACAGTTACTGAGGAGGAAGTGTAGAACTATTGTAAAAGAGCTGGACATGGCGAAAGCAATGGGACCTAACGTGTCACCAAGGACAATGAAAGTAAGAAATTTTAGTGGTCCCATAGCAAGGATTTTTAGAGGGTTCCCCTCAACAGAGGTGCTCTTGTTCCAAGTGAATCTATCCTTCCCTTAGTTGGATCGAACTTGATTGCCTTCCATTTCCTGTTCGCTGTGTGACCCCCTACGGGTTTAGCTCTTCTTCCTGATTGTGATAATTTTAACGGATCACAGAACACTAAGCAACTGCCAAAAATGCTGTAAAAAAAAATACTAGTTTATATCCCCATATTTAAAATAACGCAAACTCTGACCTATACACTATTCTCACTAACATGTATAGTATTAAATGTTCTGGAAAAAATGTAAGGATGAGGTTAGTGAGGCAACAGAGAGGAGGAGATTGTAAGATGGGGAGAGGAGGAGATTGTAAGATGGGGAGAGGAGAAGTTTGTAAGATGGGGAGAGGAGAAGTTTGTAAGATGGGGAGAGGAGAAGTTTGTAAGATGGGGAGAGGAGAAGTTTGTAAGATGGGGAGAGGAGAAGTTTGTAAGATGGGGAGAGGAGAAGTTTGTAAGATGGGGAGAGGAGAAGATTGTAAGATGGGGAGAGGAGAAGATTGTAAGATGGGGAGAGGAGAAGATTGTAAGATGGGGAGAGGAGAAGATTCATGAGAAATAAACAGGACAGATTTAGGGACGGGAAATCCTGTCTGTGATATTGAGTTCTACAACACAGAAAGAAAACGCGATCAGCAGGGATGGGTGCATTATATCATTGTGGATTGTCAAAAAAAAAAAGGAAAAAGTTTTGATACCTTACTCACTCAAAGATTAATCCATAAAAACAGGCAGGAGTTTAGGGTCAACTGGTCCAGTGATTCAGAGAGTACCTGAGTGGTAGTCAACAGTAGCAGTTGCGAAGGAAACTTCAGAACGGAAGTGTAAAGAGTGAGGTACCACAGGGTTCCATACCGGGTCCTGAGCTGCTTAATACACGTAAATAATCGGGCTGATGAGGTCGAATGTATAAAGCATGCAGCCCCAGCATGGACTTCAAGCCTGATCAAACATTAAAGCTGGAGGTCTAAATATTTTCCACTAGACTTATTACAAAGCCGAAAGGAATGTAATATAAAGGAGAGACCCTCGAGGAAATGAACCTAACGTCCGTGAAGAAGAAGTAAAGTGGGTTATTGATTTAGTTATAGAATAGCAAGAGGTTTTGTGGGTAGAAAAAAAATTCAAGAGGGTACCAGAAATAAGATGTCACACGTAGTGGTGCCAGTAAGTCTTCCCCACTCTAGGCATATCAAATCTTGCCGTCAGTGGCGCTATAGGCTCGCCTATTCCTGTGCTCGTCCTTGATGCCGGTGAGGGGCTCTTGATCTAAAGTACTGGACATATTCTCCTTAGGATCGAACCTGCATTATTCCCATTCATCAGGCACTATTTGACCCCTAAGGAGGATTTAGTGCACCCTATGATTAAATATTCCCTAGCTCATGCGCAGAACATTTAAATGCCTTGGAGGTGCCAGCTCTCGGTGCGCAGATAGGCCATCACCCTCGCCCTCTTCTGCAATAAACATAAAGAGTAGTGTATTTTTCTTTGTGAACCCCCGTCACACCCTGGTATCTCCTGGAAATCCTGGACAGGCTAAAGACACAGGTGGGTTAAACAATTCTTTAGACTCGTTTCGACAGGGAAGTGCTTGCCAGGTCAACCTGTCTGTTGCTTCTGGCGGCCCACTGGGCCACATCCATAACAGCCTAGTTGATCTGGCACCTGGTGAAGGTACTTGTCCAGTTTCCTCCTGAAGACTTCTGCACTTGTCCCAGCAGTGTTTCTGATGATATTGCCCAGGAGACCAGCATCCAGTAAATGCCAGTCATGCTAATTTAAAGAGTCGGTGTGAGGAGCAGTTGTATCTACCCTGAGTACATACACACGCCCCTTAGACGTTTCAAGTATAGTAATTTGAAAATACAGTAGTGTTACCGAAACTACGCGTCTCTTATATTTACATTTTGGTATGGATACAGAAGCAAACTGTTGTTAGGGTGACGTGTGATGGGGTGTCTTGGGCGTCATGCTGAGAGTAAATGGTTGATATCTCATCAATATTGGTTAATTCATATACGATAACTTTCTCGGAATACAGTAAATACATTGCAGGATTCTAAAAATAATCTCACAAATCTTTGCAAATAATGAGTATGACGTAGCTGTGATTAACAACGTGTTACTAAAATCTGTAGACCTACAAATACATTCCTGAATACTTCAGGTTTTTAGTGGCACTAGTGGGTCAGTAAGCTGGACTGAAGTGTGGTGCCGTGAGGGAGGGGGAGAGAGCAACGTTCACCGAAGACTGATACTACCTGGTATATTGAACATTCAAAGTAAAAGCTAAACGCGTGAGCCCTGCAGCAGCAGAAGCATCATCATCATCAGCAGCAGCAGCAGCAGCAGCAGCAGCAGCACCACCACCACCACCACCACCACCACCACCACCACCACCACCACCACCACCACCACCACCACCACCACCACCACCACCACCACCACCACCACCACGATTTGTTGCTATGAGGGGTAGTGAGCCTTGGGAACGAACTAGAAACGTTGTAGCAGGCTAGCACGAACTAAAATTGGATAGGGTAACACCCGAGATGATAAGAGTAAATACACCAAACCGATAAAATATGGAAAAGCAGAAACATAAACCTCAACTCCAGCAAGCTCACTCAGTTACTGTGTTCTGAGTTCAAAGTTGGTCTCACATTAAAGAGGTGAACTGAATGTTGGGAGGTGCCGCATATCTGCTGGAGCAGGTAGTGGTGCAACAAGACGAGGCATGGCGTGTGATAGGCTGGCATGGTGAGAGTAATAATGCAGGGAGTGCAAGACGAATGTTTGCACCAGAGTCAACAAGGAAGTGTGGCCTCAGGCCCTTGCTGCGAGGGTGACCTTGGAAACCCGTCACATGTGTGTCAAAAGACAAGGTATGAAGGGAAGCAGGTTGGCGTGATGAGACTAATAATGGAAGGTGTGTAGGAGGATGTTCTCACATGTAGTGCGTCATCTGTGTTTTGATGACGATCAGTAATACAAATGTCCCCCAGAAGGACATTTACAGGCATATTCTTATACAGGACTCCGCCTTAACAATACATCATTGTCAACATTCAATTGGTTAAACGATCCTCTTCTTCAACGTGCTAAGAGCACCGACCTTCTCCTTTGCTCTTATCCCAAAATATTTTATTTGTAAAACTAACAAAAATACTCTTTACTCTCTTCTTGAGGAATTACATACATGTGCAACACCTGGGTGCTTATATTGGAAGACGTCTTGCCAACAGTGGCTTTTTCAGTTCAACACAGAGATGGTACAACCTCTCCATGTTAAATTGTATATCATTATTGTAGTGATATTCATGTTAAGTGCTGATGCTTGTCATCACTAACCCTGCCTTCTTCTATCCTCTCATCATCCTCTGCTGACGCTGCTCGTGAGTGAAACTCCTTGTGTGAATACTCTTAATAATAATATATGTCAGTGTCACCCAATACATGTCTCAGATGCGGCTGCAGGAACAACCTTCTCTGTCAACATCACTCACACTAGTTAAAGAACGCATTTACTTTGTGAAGCATTCAAGAGGTGATTGCACTTCACCGGGTGCCTTGAGGCCAGTGAGGGGGGCTCTTGGTCAAAGGAGTTGGAGGCCTGCCCTCCCATTTCTCGGATCAAACCTGATTACCTCCCATAAGGGTTTATCGGTGCCACATAGTTATAATAATAGAAATTACATTGTGAAAGTTAAGATACATGTGCAACATCTGGGTATCTTCATTGTAGACGTTTCGCCCTCCAGTGGCTTTATCAATACAGATTCTAGGACATAACTTCAAGACAGTAGAACTATATACAAAAGATGAGGTAATCAGTCCCTCGGCCTTGGAGTTGGTGTGAAGAGCACACTGGAGGGCGAAACGTCTACAATAAAGATACCCAGACGTTGCCCATGTGTCTTAACTTTCATCTTGTTGGTATTGTATACCTTTCTTTCACAAATTGCATTGTGAAAACACCACTGGACGTACGAGAGCGCTGCCCAGTACCACCTGAGCTTATGAAAGCTCTACCCAGCACCTGAGCGCACAAGTGTGCTACCCAGCACCACCTGGGCGAATGAGACCGCTAACCAGCACCACCTGAGCTATGAGAGCGTTACACCAGCACCACCTGAGCTATGAGAGCGTTACACCAGCATCACCTGAGCTATGAGAGCGTTACACCAGCACCACCTGAGCTATGAGAGCGTTACACCAGCACCACCTGAGCTATGAGAGCGTTACACCAGCACCACCTGAGCTTGTGAAAGCGCTACCCAGCGCCTGAGCGCACAAGAGTGCTACTCAGCACCACCTGGGCGAATGAGAGCGCTATACCAGCATCACCTAAGGGTTCAGACGCAGCAAAACTGGAGCTAATATCTGGCCCTGAGTTCATAACCGGATCCAAACAGATGCCATGAATTATATTAACCACGATGAACCCACACGTGAACCCTCAGTGGTGCTGGGTAACTTGTGAACCCTCAGTGGTGCTGGGTAACTTGTGAACCCTCAGTGGTGCTGGGTAACTTGTGAACCCTCAGTGGTGCTGGGTAACTTGTGAACCCTCAGTGGTGCTGGGTAACTTGTGAACCCTCAGTGGTGCTGGGTAACTTGTGAACCCTCAGAATGGCTTTAAATACGTTCATCCTGTTGTACAAAACTATTACATGACCTTTTGGCTGGTTTTCTCTGGTTGTCGTGTCTGTATGGTTGTGTGAACATACAGGAAGAAATCCAAATATTCTTCCTCGAAGCCTTTTCATCCACTTCTCCGAGGCTATAGGTCCCACACCCCTAAAGAGAGGTTCCTTGACGCTGGTGAGGGGCTCTATCTAGGGAATTGGATCTATGCTCCAGTTCCCTGAATTAAACCTGAATACCTTCCACATCCCCCCACAGGCGCTGCATAATCCTGCGGGTTTAGCGCTCCCCCTTGATTATAATAATAATAATAATATAGGTCCCACAATTTCCGCCAGAGGTGGACCCCATCGTATAAAACACACACAACCACAGGGAGAGTTGAATGATAGCTCTAGACCTTTCGTGTTGCAATCAACATCATCAGGGGCTTGCAATGTTGCAGAAATGAGTAGGAAGTCCAAGCAGATTCGTTCGAGCAAAAACGTTCCCCTGAACGACTCTGTTTGGACTTGGGGAGTGTGAAGGGTCGGTATTCCAGACTACTCATTACTTATTGTGTTAGAGTAATGTACACATTTTGAGAAGATTAATTTTCTCGTGGTCTTGCACATAATTTTTTTGAACGAAGAAATTAGCAATATAGTGTTTCCTTTGTGTTGCTTTTATTTTTCTTATTGGCTTTATAAAATAGTTAAGGTCCGATACTAGTTGTAAGAAAAATTGAAATATACATAAATAACCCGAACTCAGGAGAGGGAAAGTAATGACGACGTTTCGGTCCAACTTGTACCATTGACAAGTCACACTGAAACGAGGAGGGAGGAAGGCCACAGTATATATGAGGGGGCGGGGGAAGAGGTGATGATAGTGATAGAACTATAACTACTACTATTACTCCTAATCAATAAAGTTTATTGATTCATTGATTATACCTCGACTTCCACTACCATTACTTCTCCTTTCTTCCCCAGCGCCTTCGCGTATATATTCAGACCTTACCTTCTCGCTTTAGTGTGACTTGTCAATGGTACAAGTCGACAGAAACGTCGTCATTACTTTCCCTCTCCTGAGTTCGGGTTATTTATGTATATTTCAATTTTTCTTACAACTAGGATCGGACCTTAACTATTTTATAAAGCCAATAAGAAAAATAAAAGCAACACAAAGAAAACACTATATTGCTAATTTATTCGTTCAAAAAAATTATGTGCAAGACCACGAGAAAATTAATCTTCTCAAAAATCTGTACATTACTCTAACACAATAAGTAATGAGTAGTCTGGAATACCGTCCCTTCACACTCCAGGTATCATGACATTACTCCTAAGTGCGGGTTATTTGTGTTAAAAAAAATCCATATTAACCATTATTTTTTATGTGATATTTCCCTTACCTTTGTGATAGGTTATTCTGAAAAAGTAACCTCCACGTAGGAGAAACTTCAGCCATATTGGAGGAAAACCTTCCAAGTTACCGTAGCTATTGACCTCAAGAGTGCAACCTTTGACATGTAGGAATCGAGGAGCACTGCAGAAAGTCTACTGGCTTTCATTGCCCTGGGAAAATCTCCCATCGTAGGTTGACAGATTCATTACCTCATTTATGAAACCCATGCTTTGATGCAATATGAAGGAAACTGCTTCTAGCAAACAACAAGGCTGCCGCACACCGCCGGTGAACACAACTCATAAAAAAATCATGAGGCTACCAGTCAGGTGACAGAGGAAAGGATTTTTCTCAGTTGGTATTGTTCTTCATAACTTAAGTGCTCGCTCTTAATCTACTCTTACATACAATTTTTATTTTCAGATTACTAAACCGGCCATCTGTTAAAACTGATTATTTTCAGTAATTTCTAAATAGAATAGCAGTAATTCGCTAAAGAAGAACTGATATAGTTGCCATTTTACAGAGTTATACCACGTTAACTACTGTAAAACTACCGATAGTTCAGAGTAGATTTTAATAATATTTTATCATACTATAAATGTGGCTATGCGGAGTATTGATTTCGAGTCAATTTCGTTTTTAATCTCCCATAATTTGTGTTCACCTAGTCGAGTTTGTAAAGGTTTAATGCCAGCTGTGGACCTGCATATGCGTGTAGGATAACCTGAGTCACCTTACACTAATGATAGCGATGGATATTGTGTGTACCACAGCGTACCTGCGGCCATAATATTCTTCTATGTTTACTCCCTGACTCATGACGCTCTCTTCTCTTTACAGACTCCCATTGGCTCTTCAGTCGTGACGTAGCTGTACTATGGACCACTGATTGAGGAGAAACTGTGACATCAGGCTCTGATTCTGTCATTGGCTTAATATATTAGTGACGTAGTGCAGTGGAAAGCTGACTGCCTGCTTACTGGCCAAGAGTCGGTGACGTCACAGGGCTTACACGTCTCAGGGACTCTGCTTTTCTTTCATTGAGAGCAAGTCGTCGGGATAGTGAACATCTGAACGTGGACGCTTGAGACCCTGCTTGAGGTGTGTTCGTATACCGGACTCTGGGGAGGGTACACAGCCACCGGTTTAACAAGGAAAATACTTTGATAATTTACATACATCTTAGTGAAAACAAGAAGACCCGTTGTATGCATCTGTGAAATGTTAATATGAAATTAACTATCAATGAAGTTGGAAGTGGATAGTGAAGTGATTAAAGCAGTGTGGTGTAAGGCCCATAGAGTGCTACTACCAGCGCGTAGTCTTCTGGGAAAAATGAGAAGGTAGAGTGCACTACAACACAGCTCGAGAATTCCTGTGTGGTGCTTGCCGTGTGTAAGCAAGAAGGTGCAGCAGAAAGTGAAGCTGGAGTTGAGGGCAGGAGACGCGCTGTGGTGGGTGTAGGATGTGCCAGGGGAGTCAGGAGTGCTCCGGGCGGTGTGACAAGTACAGTAGCAATTCCCACAGGAACAGCATGACGATGGGCGGCGTAAGGGGCGGCTCCACACTCAACGAGGTGGGTGTGGCCAGACACGTGCCACACTACGCCTCCACGCCTCACCTGTTCGTCTACCAGGCCGCAGAGGACGAGGAAGAGGTCGATCTTGCTCCAAAAGAGGGCAAAGAACCTATTTATTCCTCCGCCATAGATATTCGCAAAGTTGCTGCTTCTAAGGAGGTTAGATTTTTTATAGCTGGTACTTTTAATATATTTTTGTAATTGTCTTGTCATGAAAAAATGCTAATGCATTATATTATTTTTTATTGCAAGTAATAAATTTAACAAAATCGTAACAGTAACAAATCAAAAGAAGCCTAGATATTAAAAATGAAAGCTGGAGGATTTTTTTTTAATTCCAATAAAATTTCTCTAAATTTCCAATTTGTGAGTTTGTGATTCGCAAGTAACAACCCTCTCGTGGGTACCTTTGTAACTTTGTTCAGATAACTTTGTTCTTAATACTGTGTTGACTGAAGCTGGTTAATCTTGCAGGCTGAGGCGATACGATGCATCAACGAGAAGTACGACTCTCTGCGAGCACTGACAGACCGGAGGGAGGAGGCAGAGGACCCCTTGGCTGTTACAGATGAAGATGTGTCACGGATCGAGACATTCTTCCGTGGGCACAAGACGCAGTTATGGGTGTGTCGCACGCTGGCCAACCTGTACATCGAGGGTGGGGCAGGCGCTACCCACGGCACCTGGGAACTCAAGTACACTGGAGTACCTATCCTGCTCCTAGACCAGGGAGAGACGCGCTCCCGTGACAAACGGCGTCTTCAACTCATATTGGCAGAGAAGGGAACAGGATTTGCTCTCTGGAGGGATGTTGTCGATAATCTGACGTCATACCGCGCACAGGAACCACAGTTCCATACCCTCTACCTGTCTTCCGATCACCGCCGGCGTATGGGCTTCTCTTTCAACGACGGACGAGCCGCATGTGAATTCCACAGTCACATCGAACGTCTCACGGCTGATCCGGCTAACATCTCTCTCTCTGGTCCAGGCAAGAAGAAGAATAAGGCGAAAGAAAAAGTTTCTAAGTACAAAGCACCAAAGAAAACAGATATTTCCTCTCCGTGCAATTTTCAGCACGTGACCACCGTCGACGCCTGCGACAAAGCGAGATTCTTCTCCCTTCAGGCGTTCTCTAAGGTCAAGGCCAGCACCCCACCACCTGTCAAACCTCATACAGTAGTGGAGCGGCCAACTGACACTGTAGAAACCAAGGAGTAGGGAGAAACCTTTCTATTTGTTGAACTACCTAAGTTATGTGTTGAAACATTTGTTTGTGATAACTTTGAGTAAAGTCAGAACGCTGACAGACATTACTGAGAGTGGGTAGGTGACCCATTCCACCACTAAACGTGCCAACGTATGCCTCTAGCTTGACCTGTACTGGTGCAGAACTAGTATATTGCCAGTGCACGAGTGAAGCGGTATTGATAGAGCAGGATGGTATTAATGAAACATTATTGCATTAGTAAGTGGAGTAGAGAATATTAGGTACAGTATACCCTACTTGAAAGGAGCAGGAGAAACTTTGTAAACTCGAATAAGGATTGATGAACTGGGTTATTCCACTATGACGCCATCATCCTGCTTGCAGTGCTGTGGCTCGCCAGCAGCAGCTTAGCCTGCTCACCACCCGAGTATTACTGCAGGACTATAACAAGAATAATACGCAGCTCTTCAAGTGTCGTGATTTAATTGAAAAGAGGAAACTTTGTGAAACCATACAGTGATGATTTCATAATTCAAGAGATTTTCAATGTGTAAATATTTAGATAGAGAATTGTGAACAGTGGTTATGTGGCCATGAAACTTTTATATAATATTAGAAAGTTCCTAAATAAAATTTTACTTTCAAACTGTATGTGCCATGAACGACACAGATTATAGAAAATTTTTGTGTTTGGTTTTGCATAGAGATGAGTGATCAGAAATTGTCAAAACATTTTGTGATGGAGCTGAAGGCTACACTGTTTTTATCACGGAATAGTTTTTAAAGATCATTATTTGAGAAGCTAATAGTCGGACATAGATTTAAAATTATACTTCAATTAAGACTAGGCCGCACCTAGTCTTGTTACAGCAGCAGAAAATTAGCCTTATAATAATGACATAGAGCTTTCATTTTCTGCTGCGCATGTAGGTTACAGCCTTGGCGAAAGGCGTATAAGGACACGTAATACAGAGCCAGCTTTTATTTTAGACGTTACGCTTAGGAAACATGATAAAGTCCTGTTCTACATTGAGTCTTTATGCCCACTGTTTGGTTTGTTGCCCCAATCACCAGGGATGGAGGGTACCATCTTATTCTTGATCACTAGCCGGGCTGCCTACTCCCCTTCGTTCATTCAGCATCAATTAAGGATTCTTAATTCGTGCTTTGCTTTCCATTCAGTGTTGAGATGCATAAAGCTGTAGGAGGTGCCAAAACTGATCTATACATTTTGGGGACGTATTTGCTAAACTTAACTGTCAATCAGTTGCATATGCACCAGATATAAATTCCTGTCATATCAAGCTGGTTTTGCAAATTGTTGCCTGATACCGAGAATTATTTTGCTGTAACTGAAGCAGTTGCATATACATTTTTATACTCTTCAAATAGCGCTAAAATCGTGTGTCATATTCAGCGCTCAACAATTGCATAAAAGTCATTAACTACCTATATATCACCACGTATTATATAAAAAATATATGACACTTGCGTCAATCTTTCATTATCTCATTCTTATCCCCGGGTCCATCAAAGGATGTAGGTGACAGTTGGTCGGGGTACACAAGTGTCAACATTGTCTTCAGGAGACTTGAAATGTTTGTTCGTTTATTTAATGTTCGAGTTGAACTCCACATTCTGTGATTGTTGTTGATATACCCAGTAAAGTTGATAGTGGTGTGCATTTTTAGTTTAACTTTAATCTGAAGTTCATTATTATTTAGAATGTTACAATTAATGCACATGTAACTGGTATTAACATTAACCAAAGTACCTTATTTGACGAAGGCTCTAAGCGAACATTACTTATGCAGTAGGTGTGGTGGTCACGGGTCGATGCCAAGGTCAGGGTGAATCAGGCAGAGGACCGGACGCAGGGGATGCTGGCATCTCGCCAGAGCATCCCGAGGAGATGAGTTTGTCCACACTACCACGTTTTCAAACTCGTCGGACTTTAACGAACCACAGTCTGTTCATGGTTGAGGTCTCTATACACAGAGGTGCATATACTCTCTCTCTCTCTCTCTCTCTCTCTCTCTCTCTCTCTCTCTCTGCTGTATAACCCCTGTGGTTTAGCGCTTCTATTTGATTATAATAATAATAATCTCTCTCTCTAGGTAAAACTTGCAATTTTGGCTTAAATAGCAACGCTCTTCTTGCCGAATAAGGCAAACGAAAATTTGTGTATGCAATAATTTCGCAAAAATCATTCTGAACCTATCGAAAAAAAATATTTCTTTGTGTTTGTTTATTATTAAATTATTGTAAACTTATCTAAAATATATTTAGTTGGATTAAGCTCAATTAAATTGCTCTTGTTATAATAAGGTTAGGTAAGTTTTCTAAGGTTCTTTGGGCACAAAATTATTAATTTTTACCATAACATAAATGAAAATATATCTTTAAACGTATAAGAGAAAAATTTAGAAAGGACTTATTTTAAATGAGTTCTTGCTAATTGACCAGTTTTACCTATTCGGCACGATATATATATATATATATATATATATATATATATATATATATATATATATATATATAAACTTGTCAGTGCTCAACAACCCACATAGAGGCAGAAACACAGAAAATTAATTGGACTGGATATTTCGACTCCCTGTTGGGGTCCTCTTCAGCAGATACATAAATGAAAGGAGAACATGAATTTATAGGAAGGTTGCGCCTCTCTGCTGTGCAGGTGGGCATGGAGGGTCAGGTCAGCGCGTGGGAAGAATAGTCAGGGAGTGTGATAACAGTTCTTGAAGTAGGTGGAACCAAGGTTAAAATTTTGGCAAGTAGTTCCTCTGTACTATGTAATTCTTGATCTTGTGCTGGCGTTTTGTATTAGGTTGGATGCTGGTATGTACTTCTTAAGGGCGAATTTTGAAATGTATGGTTTCCATTGTCCCCGTGAGATATTAAAATTAGGTGTGGTAGCTATAAGGTCAGATTCTTTGATTTTGAGATGTAGTTTGTAGTTGTAGTGCGATTTGCGTTTGAACTTCCTAATGAATATTGTGATTATTGTTGCTAACATTTTGAAAAACGGCTGAATTCTCCTGTCCATAACATATAAACCCCCTGGTGTTCAATGATGATCCTCGTACATAGCATTCGGCCTGTCTGCCTGATGTATACTTACTTGCAATTAATTTTTTTGAGTTTCTGTCTCTATATGCGTTATCATTGAGAGAGGGAAACCGCACGCATGTGTACACACACACACACACATAGACGTGTGTGTTTGCTGAAAGTTTACTTTAATCAATGATTTAAAGATTAAAGGT
Source organism: Cherax destructor (assembly GCA_009830355.1). Taxonomy (NCBI): domain Eukaryota; kingdom Metazoa; phylum Arthropoda; class Malacostraca; order Decapoda; family Parastacidae; genus Cherax; species Cherax destructor. The sequence goes on from WNWK01002104.1 coordinate 143,659, forward strand.
GTTAACTGGTGGTGTACAGATGACATGCAGCCTTGATGTCCCTCGTGTGGTCGATAAGTTTCAAACCCAATAAACCATCTCCATGACTGACTTAAGATCCAACTGTTGAGTACAAGTTACTTTGGTAACCAACCACTTCTCAATAAATGTTAATTTTATGAACTGAAAGCGTAATAACTACATGAGGTGCTGTATTTTGGTTTCAAGTTTGTGACATTCCTTGGAACTACGTCACTCACGTATAAAACAGAGTTGTACTTAACTGTTAGCAGACGACTAACGTGACCTGTTATTTCGATTAGCTTTTTTTATACATTGGAAGATTCTTTATTGCAATGTATAGTTACCTATGTCAAACCTATGTTAGTAAGTTGCAAGAACTATGAGATAATGGTTATATTAGTAAAAAAGATAAACTACGGCCACAAGTAAGAGCTAACAGATTCATAATATTGCCTGAAAAGGCCCCATAAATTATTTATGCTATTTTCTTCAGTTTACGATCATTGCACATTAGACATTCCTCATCATAATACTCTCATAATTGTAAGCAAATGACTTTGCGCCAACAAATGGTGGTAAAAAAGCACTTTTAGAAAAGAAACTTTATATTAATACAATGTTTCAATCACTAGGGCCTTATCAATTACAGGGAATACATAAAAACTGGTATAAATAAAACAGATGATGTTTCTGCCTGGTCAGGTCAGGTGCTATGTGGCTTGTGGAGGTAATGGTATTATATACATGTTTTTTATGTAATCCATGTCCTTAATAAGTTCCCAGTGGGTGAAACGTCATATTAGAATTAGGTTTCTTAGCTGACAGTGTTTTCTTACCACCAATATAATAATTACTGCAATTGGAGAACGTTTGGTCCAATATTTAAGGTTTAAAGCAAGAGTTTTATATGCATTTTTATTTTATAAGCGTTCTAAGATTTTTATATTTTTAATAAATATGTAATATAAAAGTAATTTCCTTGTGTATTTCATTCTGAAGCTTACATATATTTATGTATAATAACACTGAGCATAAATATTTGTTAAACTCTTTACTTCAAGCAGCTTTCATATCCTAGTGTACAGTGTAAATAAACTGTATAAATAAATACTGTATATTTTAATTTTCCAGATGGTGGTATTTTATTTTAGATTTGTTAACCTAAACAAACTTTAAATAATATACAAAATATCACCCAGTTACATATGGTCAAACACCAGTGAAATACAGTACTGTTGGTCAAACACTAGTGAAATGCAGTACTGTTGGTAAACACTAGTGAAATGCAGTACTGTTGGTAAACACTAGTGAAATACAGTACGGTTGGTCAAACACTAGTGAAATACAGTACTGTTGGTCAAACACTAGTGAAATACAGTACTGTTGGTCAAACACTAGTGAAATAACAGTACTGTTGGTCAAACACTAGTGAAATACAGTACTGTTGGTCAAACACTAGTGAAATACAGTACTGTTGGTCAAACACTAGTGAAATACAGCACTGTTGGTCAAACACTAGTGAAATACAGTACTGTTGGTCAAACACTAGTGAAATACAGCACTGTTGGTCAAACACTAGTGAAATACAGTACTGTTGGTCAAACACTAGTGAAATACAGCACTGTTGGTCAAACACTAGTGAAATACAGTACTGTTGGTAAACACTAGTGAAATGCAGTACTGTTGGTCAAACACTAGTGAAATACAGCACTGTTGGTCAAATACTAGTGAAATACAGTACTGTTGGTCAAACACTAGTGAAATACAGTACTGTTGGTCAAACACTAGTGAAATACAGTACTGTTGGTCAAACACTAGTGAAATACAGTACTGTTGGTCAAACACTAGTGAAATACAGTACTGTTGGTCAAACACTAGTGAAATACAGTACTGTTGGTCAAACACTAGTGAAATACAGTACTGTTGGTCAAACACTAGTGAAATATAGCACTGTTGGTCAAACACTAGTGAAATACATTACTGTTGGTCAAACTAGTGAAATACAGTACTGTTGGTCAAATACTAGTGAAATATTTGCATTACAATTTTTGTATATTTACTGCCTGAATTTGATATCTTTCTTCTCTTGAGGATCACTTGATGAAGGGCTGCTCCTTGGTACTAATGAAGGGCTTTATGCAAGAAACTGGACTAGTCTTCCCCCTTCATTAGAAAGAACCTCATTGTCTCCCATTCCACCAGGCGCTGTATGGCCCATACGGAATTAGCACTTCCCCTAAATTAAAAAATGTCAACCTTTGAGGGCTTGATATCCTTGACCCCTCAAGGGAAGGTTCCTTGATGCTGGTGATGGGCTCTTGATTCTAGGAATTGAAATTGTCTTCCATTTATCTGAGTGAAACTCGATTGTCTCCCATTCCTCAGGCCCTAGAGGACCCATGCGGGTTTAGCGGTTCCCCTAAATAATAATACAATCTTCGTGTGGCCAGGTAGGCTCTTTCCCAGACGTATCCTCCCTTTCCTTGGATCGAGCCTGATTGTCTTCCATTTACCCAGGCGTTGTTTGACTCCCTATGGGTACAGCGCTCCACATGAATGTAATAATAATTCCCCAGACGTCAAAGACATCGGAAGTTGCACCCAGTTACTAAAAAGGGATCCATATGGGTTTAGCGTTTCTTTTTGTGAATAATTAACATCTGAAAAATCGAGTTGATTATTTTGCTGCAAATAAATGTACCAACGCTGAGGATCTTCACCTCCCAGTAGGCACTACGGAGATACCAGGGAAACGTTTCCCATTCCTTGGATCAGACCTGATTACCTTTGTTTCCCAGGCGCTGTACGACCCTTATGGGTTTAGCATTTCCTCCTGAAGATGACGACACTCAACAACTTGCTATACAGATTTATTGATGAAACTTTACAATTTTGCTCGACTTTTCTCTGGCGGCTTAAGTCCTTGTAACGTACTCAATTCCCCCTCAAGGGGCAATTGACCACGTTACCAGGCTTTTGATCCAAGGAATTGGGCTAGTCTTCCTCTTCAAACCTGATTGCCTCCCATTACTAAGGCGCTATATGACCCCTACGGATGTAGAGCTTACCCCTAAATATAATAATAACGTGGCCAATTATCCTTTCATCCCTTCCATAGAGGTGCCTTGAGGCTGACGAAGGTCTCTTGATCCAAGTAATTGAAGCTACCCTCCCATTCCTTGGATTAAATCTGATTCCCTCCCATTACTTGGATCAAACTTGGAATAATATTTAGTTTAGGGTTCCTGGCTAATCCTTTATTTTCAGTTTTATAATACAAGCAATCTTTTCATAGCCATCCAAAAATAGTTATTGTTTGTGCAATTTTTTTTATGGGGGAGGGGAAATATTAGGAAGAAAATTATTGTTTATGAGAGGTTAAATGTATTTGGTAAAATACTGGGTTGAAGAGTCAGTCAAAGAGACGTCGGTGGTCTGTGAAGTAAACACTTTCAATTATACCAACACTAGAGCACTCTCTTCTGAGTGTAATACATATGAATCGACCTTTCTCGCCATGAGCAACGTACTGGACAAAACAAATGTGCATTACTGCTACAAAGTAAACGTAAGTACCAGTATTGATTAATTACATAATGGGTTAGGGTTCATTAGGTTGGGTTTGATTGGACCTGTTCTCTTGTATCGCAAAGAATCTTGTCGATAACTGTGTCGGCTATATTCTCTCCCCATTCATCTGAAAAAATATTAAAACTAACAAATTTGTTTTCCATGGTTTGTTCTCTTATTAAGCAGTATTGATAATTTAGCCAAACAGCACACTCTCTCACAAATTATTTACGTTGATGGTTCTGTTCACCAATCCACTGGTGCAGCTGGTAGTGCTGCTGTTGTCATACAGAGTGATGGCTCTCTTAAAGAAATTGGAGCACGCATCAATAACTGGGCCTCTACCCTTCAGACAGAACTGTTTGCCATACTCCTTGCACTCAAATGCGTCCATGTATCTAAGGTTGACTCTCTAATTGTAACTGATTCTCTGTCATCCATAAATGCTCTCAACTCATCAAGTATAACTTGTAGCATGCTCGTGTCAGAAGCCAGACACAGGTATGGTAGGATTCTGGATAGTAGAGTCAGAGTGCACATGCTGTGGATTCCATCTCACATTGGTCTTCAGATGCATGATAGAACTGATAAATTGGCTAAGTTTTATGCTTTCAAAGAGGGGATAGATTACAATCTTGGCTTGTCAGTTAGCAGTTTGAGAACAATAATACGAAAAGAACTTCAACTGAATTTTATTGACTTAAGACTCAGGGAGTTTGACACCAGTCAGTCCATCTATCATCATTCTATCATGCAGGAGGAGCCACATGTCTATGGTGCATCCAACAAAATAAGCAGACTCTTGGATGTCACTACCGCCCGCCTCCGGCTGGGTTACAAGTATCTTTGGCAGGTTAAATCACCAACACCAGATGTAGACCAAACAAGATGTAAACTTTGCCAGTTGGATTATTGTCACACCCTGCGTCATTATGTACTGGAGTGCGACAAAATTAATGAATTCAGAGACAACTCACTCAGAAATGTTCAAGATATGTCAAAGTATTTTATCCACAGTGGTATATTACAGACCATTCTGGAAAAATACCCTGACTTTGCTCCCTGTAAATAAAGCATTGCCACGTGTGTGTGTGTGTGTGTGTGTGTGTGTACTCACCTAGTTGTACTCACCTAGTTGTGGTTGCAGGGGTCGAGTCAAAGCTCCTGGCCCCGCCTCTTCACTGGCCGCTACTGGGTCACTCTCCCTGCGCCATGAGCTTTATCATACCTCTGCTTAAAGCTATGTATAGAGCCTGCCTCCACTACATCGCTTCCTAAACTATTCCACTTCCCGACAACTCTGTGACTGAAGAAATACTTCCTAACATCTCTGTGATTCATCTGAGTCTTCAACTTCCATCTGTGTCCCCTTGTTGTTGTGTCCCATCTCTGGAACATTCTGTCTCTGTCCACTTTGTCAATTCCTCTCAGTATCTTATATGTTGTTATCATGTCTCCCCTATCTCTCCTGTCCTCCAGTGTCGTCAGGTCGATTTCCCTTAACCTCCCCTCGTAGGACATACCCCTTAGCTCCGGGACTAGTCTTGTTGCAAACCTTTGCACTTTCTCGAGCTTCTTCACATGCTTGGCTAGGTGTGGGTTCCAAACTGGTGCTGCATACTCCAATATGGGCCTAACGTACACAGTGTACAGGGTCCTGAACGATTCTTTATTAAGATGTCGGAATGCTGTTCTTAGGTTTGCTAGGCGCCCATATGCTGCAGCAGTTATTTGGTTGATGTGCGCCTCAGGAGATGTGTCTGGTGTTATACTCACCCCAAGATCTTTTTCCTTGATTGAGGTTTGCAGTCTCTGGCCCCCTAGGCTGTACTCCGTCTGCGGTCTTCTTTGCCCTTCCCCAATCTTCATGACTTTGCACTTGGTGGGGTTGAACTCCAGGAGCCAGTTGCTGGACCAGGCTTGCAGGCTGTCCAGATCCCTTTGTAGTTCTGCCTGGTCCTCGTCCGATTGAATTCTTCTCATCAACTTCACATCATCTGCAAACAGGGACACTTCGGAGTCTATTCCTTCCGTCATGTCGTTCACAAATACCAGAAACAGCACTGGTCCCAGGACTGACCCCTGTGGAACCCCGCTCGTCACCGGCGCCCACTCTGACACCTCGCCACGTACCATGACTCGCTGCTGTCTCCCTGACAGGTATTCCCTGATCCAATGTAGTGCCTTCCCTGTTACCCCTGCCTGGTCCTCCAGCTTCTGCACTAATCTCTTGTGTGGAACTGTGTCAAACGCCTTCTTACAATCCAAGAATATGCAATCTACCCACCTCTCTCTCTTGCCTTATCGCTGTCACCCTGTCGTAGAACTCCAGTAGGTTTGTGACACAGGATTTCCCGTCCCTGAAACCGTGTTGGCCGTCGTTGATAAGCTCATTCCTTTCTAGGTGCTCAACCACCCTTCTCCTGACTATCTTCTCCATGACCTTGCATACAATACATGTCAGTGACACTGGTCTGTAGTTTAGTGCTACGTTCCTGTCTCCTTTTTAAAAATTGGAACTACATTTGCTGTCTTCCAAACCTCAGGTAGTTGCCCTGTTTCGATAGATGTGTTGAAGATCGTTGTTAGGGTACACATAGCTCCTCTGCTCCCTCTCTCAGGACCCATGGAGAGATGTTATCTGGCCCCATCGCCTTTGAAGTATCTAGCTCGCTTAGTAGCCTCTTCACTTCCTCCTCATTTGTGTGTATTGTGTCCAGCACTTGATGGTGTACCCTACCTCTCCTCCTTTCTGGAGGCCCTTCTATCTCCTCTGTGAACACCTCTTTGAATCTCATGTTGAGCTCCTCACACACTTCCCGGTCATTTCTTGTGACCTTCCCTCCTACCTTCCTCAGCCTGATCACCTGGTCCTTGACTGTTGTTCTCCTCCTGATGTGGCTGTACAGCAGCTTTGGGTCAGATTTGGCTTTCGCTGCTATGTCATTCTCGTACTGTCTTTGGGCCTCCCTTCTGATCTGTGCATATTCATTTCTGGCTCTACGACTGCTCTCCTTATTCTCCGGGGTTCTTTGCCTTCTGTGTGTGTGTGTGTGTGTGTGTGTGTATGTATGTGTATTAATTACCATTTTGTCCTATGCACATGTCGATTGAAAACTGGGCCTGTTGTATGTGCGTGAGTGTGTATGTATATATGTGTGTGTGTGTATGTGTGTGTGTATGTGTATGTGTATGTGTGTGTGTATGTGTGTGTGTGTGTGTATATGTATGTGTATATGTATATGTGTGTGTGTGTGTGTGTGACCCAACAATTAAAATTTGCACCAATAACTCATTACAGTTGTGGCCGGGTGTAGACTAATAGATTGCTCATTGCTTTATAATTTGTTCATGATTGCAACCATGTATAGACGTAAGTAAATTTACTTACTTACATGATTCATTACCTTGTAACTAGTGAATTCATTACCTTTGTACCTTGTTCAGCTATCAAAACTTTGGGGCCCAGTCTCTGGACCCTTTATATACCTCTGTAATCTGCAAATACCTTTGTAACTTGTCATGATTGTGACCAGATCCATCTGAGTTCATTACCTTTGTAACTTGCTCAGCTATCAAACTTTGAGGTCCAGTCCCTGGACCCATTATGTACCTCTGTAAACTTTTGACTACCGCCCACAGGATGGGTATGGGGTGCATAATAAAGATATCAAACTAAACTCTCCCTCCCCAACCCCCCTATTTAAACCCTCCTCAACTAATCTATAAAACGGATCCTGCAATAAGGCAAACAATATTTGAGACAAAGGGCAACCTTGCCTTAGACCCCGGTTCATTTCCACCGCCCTTCCTACACCCCCATTTATTTGCACTCTAACTAAAGCCCCCTCATACAAGGTCCTAACCCAACCCACCACCACCTCTCCAAAGCCTTGCCGTTCCAGAATATCTAATAACATCTCCCTATTCACCTTGTCATATGTACTCTGCCAATCCAAACTCAACACCCCCCTTCCTTTGTCTCATCAATAAACTGCTTTATCTTCCTATGCCCCGTTCTAATGCTCCTGCCAGGGACCCCCAGTTGACCCTGATGCAATTAGAATGATTAGATGCAGTTAGAATGATAACAAATTCTCACTCCAGGCAACATACTCCACCAATATTCAAAAACCTAAACTTACTCACCATACAAGACATCCATACTTTTTACTGTGCCTATTACATACATAGAACACTCTATGCAGATATTAACCCACCACTCAAACTTCTCCTTACTAATTTTAACAGGACACATGACCATAACACTAGACACAGATCACTCCTCGATGTTCCCCGTGTCCACCTAACACTATGTAAAAACTCAATGCACATAAAAGGCACGAAAATTTGGAATTCATTACCTGTCATTGCCAAAGAAACCCTACCTGTACCCCAATTCAAAACGATGCTAAAAAACCACCTTCTCACCCAAAGATAATTGCTCCATATCAACCATTCCCAGCAAAGTAGAATAATCACTTAACGTAAAACCTGACTTTAAAGTCAATGTAATGTATGAATGAACGAATGAATGAATGTAAAACCTGTTATGAATAATACTTACTTAGCTAATTATTCCCACAACACTTATATTATAATGACCACGTAAACTAACTGCAATGCAATTAATTGTTTTAAATTGTCATCTCACTCAATTAGTTGCATTGCTGCAATAAATTACTACAATTAATTGATATGTTCAACTTATATTCAAACTTTAAAACTTAGATATGCAACTTTACTTATTTTATAAATTATCAACCATAACTTTTTATTATTTTATTATTATTATTGCTTTAATTTGTTTAATCTGATTTAATTAATTTATAATGAAGACAAAAGTACAAAACTATGTTCAAATTTCATAGCTTAAATACTCACCTTTACTCATTGTATACTATCTACAAAAATTCTTACAATCTAGTTTTAAGTTAATTTTAAGTCTGCCCAAAATGCCCTGCATACTAGGGGCTTTTGGCATGTACACCTCATGTAATCTCAATAACCAAATGTAATTCTTTGTATCATGTCCAAATAAAAATTATTATTATTATTATTATTATTATTATTATTATTATTAACCCTAACTTTATTCTATTCGCCAAATTTTTTGCAAAAATCTTATAATCCGCAGTTAACAAACCTATACCCCTATAATCGCTGAGAACCACCTGATCCCTCCCTTTTGCCACTAAAACAAGCACCCCTGTCCTCATCGACTCCCCCATAAATCCCACCTCCTTCATTTCATTCATCAACTTTACTAGCATCCCCCTCAATACCTGCCAATAATGCACATATAAATCCCCAGGCAACCCATCAATACCTGGCGATTTCCCCAACCTTAAACTCTTCACCGCCTCTCATACCTCCTCCTCCAAGATCTCCCCCTCACAAACCCTTCGCTCCTCCTCCCCTAATAAATTCCCGATACCCCCCAAGACCCTCTCCCTCTCCCGCTCCGCCCTCTCCTGATGTGCAAAATTTATCCCAGAACCACCGTTCAGCATACCCCCCATTCCTTCCGTAGTCCTCAACACCCTCCCTCTTGATACCCCCTTCCAAATCCACCTTCAATGATTCTATTAGCATATGTTTCCTCTGCTGAAAATTTCTCAGCACCATCCTGGATACTTTATTCTCCCATACCACCTCGTCCATACCGCTTCTGACCCGTAAAGCCTGAAATTTCTCCTCCTGAATATCTCTTAACCTATTTCGTATTTCCCTCACTTCATCAATATGTCTTCCTGCCCAAGCCCCTCACTGATACTCCCCCAACAACCCCTCCAAATACTTTTGATATCCAAAACGATACCTAGCTTCCTCCTTACCAACCCTCTCAAAAAATTTTCTAATTTCCACCTTCCCAACCTCCGTCCACCACTTCACTATTTCCCCAATCGCCCCTTTCCCCTCCTCCCACAAACCCTCCCACCACCCATGAAAAGCCTCCTCTACCCTATCCCTCACCAATAAACTAGTATTCAATTTCCAGTAACCCTTATAAACACGAACTACCTCCACCCACTCCCCCTTAAACAAAAGGCCCCTATGATCTGAAACCCCCAAATCTATACACTCCACCTTTCTCACTTCCACCCATCTTGTCACATAAATTCTATCTAACCTAGCTGCATAATTACGCCTTACATAAGTATATTCCACCATCTCGGTCCCTCCCCCCACCACATCAACCAGACCCACTGCACCCAAGACATCCCTGAGGGATCCTAACACACAACCCCCTCCCCTAGGCTCCACATCCCTGATCCTTATCACACTATTCCAATCTCCTCCCACAATAACCACCTGGGGCAAACTACGAAAGGCATACGTCAAATCATTATACACAAATTCATTTTTAATACTCCTATTTGCCACCACCGACATATACACCCCCAAAAAACTAACCCGCATCCCCCCCACTACCCAATCACCCTTACCACTCTCCCCCCCACTGCCTCCCAAGTTGACATCTGGAATGGACTATCCTCCCTAATACCCACCAAAACTCCACCTTTGAAAGCCCTAGCATCACATGCATACACCTTGTAACCTTTAACCACTATCTCCTCACACCTATGATAATTGTGTTCCTGAATGAACACAACATCCACTCGCAACCTTCTCAAAGTTATCGCCAATCATGCCCTTTTGACCTCATTCTTGAGGCCATTTACATTAATCGTTAGACACTTGAAAGATACGATTGTGGTTTTCCCTTCTGCTTCACTTTCCCATATGGCTTTCCCTCCCTACTCTTCCCTTCCCCCTTCAATATTTTACCACATCCATTATCCTTACTTTTACTACCCTTGCCTTGGACCACCTCAGTCCACATCTTCTTACTGGTATGTTGTGCTGCTGTCAAAACATCTTCGTCAGAATCATCACCAGGTCGTTTCCTCATCTCCCTCTTATCACCCATCACCTCCATATCCTCCCCTCTATGCACCTCAGCTACCACAACAGAAACCAACCGCTTCTGCTCAATATCCTTCTCCCCCTGCTCTGGCAGGGTACCCTGCTCATCCCCAATGACCTCGAGTACCTCCTGCTGCCCCCCCTGGACAACTCCCAACAACTCCTCCAGTACCAGAGGATCACTTCCTATGAAGGCATTCAAGTCATCCAAAATTTCAGCCTCCTCCAGATACTCTGTAGCATTTGGAACCATTGATGCCTCACGTCCACCCTCCTGCACTACCGAGAACTCCTCATCCTGTATACCCTTTACTGCTTCCTCTTGATCCACCTCCACACTCCACGCATGCTGTACCATCCGCTGTTGCACCATCTTCCCCAGACCGCTGTTGCTTGCCATAGTCAAACTGCCGTACACCAACTTCATGTACCTGCCTTTCCTCCACTCGTCTATTTTGACAATCCACCGCCATATGTCCAGCCTTTCCACACAGCCGGCAGGTCCTAATCTGGCCGACATATGGGACATATACCTGCGTGCGAAATCCTTTCATTAGTACATACTAGGGTATTGGCTTCTGTAATGTCATCTTGATGGCATACGTACCCTCCAACATGCCTGCATATATGCCAGTCATCCATCTGCCAACTGTCACTGCATGAACCACCCCATACTGCTGCAATTCTTCTCTGATATCACATTCCTCGGCCTCAAATGGAACATTCTTCAATTTTATCCATTTATACATAGCCGACACGTCACGCACACATACCTCCAAGCCCTGCATTACCATCAAGTGTTGATCCTGGTACTTATCCACAATACGGTTGTACGCCGCCGTACAAGCAAACTTGACGAACAGTCGCCTCACACCATTCAACGATATGCCATATAACTCCGAATGGTCGACGCCCAAAGTGTCTCGAAGAATCAGCAGGCAAAACCACGTCCACATTAGTCTGATGTACTGCACCCTGGAGCACTTCAATGCCAATCGTGTTGACACGACGTCTACACCCCTCTGCCATGACCAAGAAAATCTACTATTGGTCCAGGAAGTAGGAAGAACTCCCTCAATGTAACTGGTATTATACAGTGCCAACAAAGTATTATTAGGCACGTGCCTTAGAGTTCCGAGAATATCATAGGTTATACCATCCTCTCTAGGATTTATTATTATAATCAAATAGAAGCGCTAAACCACAGGGGTTATACAGCGCTGCAGGTTATTGCAGGATGCAGGGAGAATGGGTTGTAAGAGGGAGATGGAAGATTAGTAGGGTATGGAGTGTAGCAGGATGGTGGACAGTGCAGGGATAGAGGATAGCAAGAGATCAAGGTAGAAGGGACTGAAGGAGGTGCTAGAGATATAATCGTCAGAGTTTGTGTAGTAAGTCAGTTTCTGTCAAAAAGTCAATGAGAGAGTCAGGATTAAAGGAGGGTCCATCAGCAAGAAGGGAAGGTAAAGAAAGGGCCGCAGAGCGAAGACGTCGTTGGAGGTAAATTCTGCGTGCTCGTTGATAGAGTGGGCAGTCCAACAGAATATGTCGAATAGACACCGGAACCTGACAATACTCACAGAGAGGGGCAGGGAGCCTCTCCATGAGATACCCGTGAGTAAGACGAGTGTGGCCGTCCTCTCTAGGAGCAGTTGATCGACCTATAGTTAATGCGTTATCTAATTCATACTCGGTGAAGAGGCAATCTCTCATCAATATTTTGGCTCATAAAATTAATCAGTTTCAACATTTCTTCAGAAAAACTCTCTAAAGTTTTTTTTAATATGAGATGGCAGGTTTTCATTTATGAGGTCATTAGCTTTTTCAAGTGGAAAGGGATGAGCAACATTGCCAGTCTTTTTCC